>JARHVA010005388.1:555000-932500 GCA_037957365.1 Torreya grandis
TTGAGTAAGGCATTGTTATTGGTATGAAATTGGTATGCGTATTTAGTTCTTGAGGAAAGTTGATGCTCATAAGTTTTAAAAACGGATTCATGTTTTAACCATGGTATTTATGAAGGAATTATGCTTGTTAATATGAGAAAACATTACTCCTTCATATTGGATAATATTTCAAATGATATTGTATGAATTGGGTTAATTCATTAATGAATTATATGAGTATATGAGTGATTAATGTATTAAATGTTCATCATTTTTGATACAATTTGGATTATATGTATTGCTGGAAAATACTGATGTAAGCATGAAATTTAAATGGATTAACATGCCTTCCTTACATGTAATAAATGCTTGATTGAATATCACTTATGGGATTATACAATGGCTACAATGTAATTGGTTGTATTAATTCCTCTTTTAATTTTGTATCACATTGGCTATTTTCCAATATGGAATCACTTATATTGATTCAATTGAATGGTTGACACCATACCTTATTTGTTTATGAAAAGGATGATTACTATAATATCATTAACCATTTTATTAAATAGTGACATTCAAACTAATTAATTGGATGACGTGTGAACTTAAAATAGTATGTAGGAAATGGTGCAATGACACTAAGCCATGAGGAATTGATAGCCTCAGATGGTAGCATTTGGATAATTTCCCATGGTGTTATGATTTTCATTTGATAATTATTATGATCTATTTTATAGAGATGATTTTCCTATTATATTCCTAAGGGAACTTAGCATATTCTATATATGTTTAATTTGAGTTTGTTTTCCATATGAATCACATGTTTTATTTTTATCTAATTGCTAATTAGGACAATGTTATACATGTTCTCTTACCTTATACTTGTCATGACCTAATGATGGAATATAATGTTACGGATAACCTTTAATATTGAGTGTATGTGAGTAAGCTAAGTGAGTATCACTTACTTTTGCAAGCAAGGTTTGGGTTTGAAATTGATCCAAAAGTGTACTCTGATATTAATTTTTTTAAAAAAAGATAGGGTTGTTAAATCTAGTATTAGAGTAGTGTTTTTCCTCTAGGGAACTTTGAGACTTTTAGAATTGATACATGGTGACTAATGAGTTGTCCAAATCAAGCAAAATTATGAAGTAATTCACAAGACACTTAGCTTGTTAGGCTAAAGGTTAAGGTGTTATGTTAATTTTTTTGCATTGGAATGTTTCATGTATCTCTCAGAAGAAATGAGTCCAAGGAATCTAAATTTTATCCAATGTATATTTCTATCTTCCTTAGCCTTGGTTGGGATTAACCCTTCCTAAATATGGTTGTATTAGGGTAAGTCTCACCTATCAACTATTGACTTATATGGGTAGGTCAATGGGAATTAGGTGATATAGGTTTCACTTTTAGAATTAGAATAATGATGTTTGGTATATATTGTCATCTTATATGGTTGATCCTTCCTCAGATAACTGAAACATTATAACCCAGGAAAGACCAAGGGTTCAACCTAAACTTGGAGGTCATAATAGGGTGTGAAAAGAGATGAATTACTTGGGCAAGTTAACAAATCTTGAGCTCTCCGCTCATGAAAAAGGATTGCCTTGATCTATTGGTAACCTATGAACTCACATGGGTGTGTTAGCTAGTGTTCATTATTTAATAAAAGCTATTTTAATCTCCTATGAAAGGAGATCATTATCCTCTATTATTTTAATTAGAAGAAATCATTTTCTTGTGTCTTTCAGAATTAGTATGTCACTAAAAAGGTAGATGGTTTTAGTGGAGTGAAAATGTCTCCAAGGGGTGAGTTGCTTATGGATAATAAGGTTGCCCTACTATTTTTTATTTATAATAAGGTGGTTATGCAAAATATTCTCATAAAATCATTATGGAGTAGCTATGGTAAATAACCATAGATTATGGCTTGGTCTAAATGTCACTATACATGAGTGGTTCCTACAATACATCAATTTTATTGTGATGGCAATGATAGGAAGGCATTGACTCATCTAATGTATTGGACTTTCAAGCAAACTGAGAAGGTTTTATCATCTTAGATGTTGGTTGATTGGAAAAATTATAGATGCTATGAATCTTAGAATTAAGTAAGCTTACATGGTGCTAAAAACTTATGCATTTTACCTAAGTTAGGCTAGATTTTGTTGGCCTCTTTTCAGTTAAATTGGTGAATCAAGTGGCTTTGTAACTCAAAAAGGGGTGAAGCTAGCTGGTTTTGGCATGATTATTTAAATTATAGATCTATTGCATCTATGATGTATATTTTATTCATGTATATGCTTTATTTTATGTATATGTTGATTGATTCTTGCGGAGTTATGCATCTATGGGGATGCCCATGCAAATTTGACTACATTTTGACACCTATATAGATGTTTATTAAGACATAAGATATATCTTGCATCCATGAGGATGTTTATTATAATTTCTCATTGAACTTGATGATTATGGGAAATTTTGATTTACACAGTACTGATATGGTACTCTCTTTGAGCCTTGGCTAATCTCACCCATTTCCCAAATTGATGTTGCATTAAAATGAGCATCACCATTTGAAATTTGACATGATTGTATTAAGTCAATCAATTTAATAATGATATAATCTTATTGTTGGAATCTTAAGATAATTCTTGGATGTTTATTGATTGCTTGCATAAGCAAGCCATCCAATAAGGCTGAGGTATGATATCTTGGGAGGTCTAAAGGTGTGTCTCAATCCTAGAGGGATTGGTGGGTTATTATGATAGAATTGCTTGGGAAAGTTATGAGTTTTGGGGATCTTTTAATGTATCAAGTAACATGAACCATCTATCCATGATGTGTGTGTATTTTTGGTAAACCTTTAGAAATTCATAGAGTATATAGGGCTTGTTGAAACACAACCTTCCTTGAGTGAAGGTGATTGTAGTCTAAGATCCATGGGACTAATCATGGGATATCATTGATGGATATCTAATATATTTTGTATGGAATTTAAACATTGAGTGGACCAATCAAAATTCATGGTATTTTGTACTTCACCAGCCTATGTGTTTGACTATTGTAATGTTCAAAATATCTTGGCATAGTTATCTACACCTAAATGTATACCTAGATTATGCAACTCTTCTATACATGTACATTGTTATGTTTGTATACTGTATAAGCGTTGTAAGGTGTGAAAGTGATTAACCTCATGAAATGTGTGGACTTTTTGTGTTATCAAGCTATCTATCTTAGTATTATAGTTATGTTATATGTGTGATATTATATTGTAATATGATAATTGTGAATCTAAGTATTTATGTTTTGTGACTCCCTTTTTGGAAGCTGAATCTCTTATTTAGGCTTCCAAGTTATAGTGCCATGATGTATATTGTAATCATGTATCAATCTTCTAGTTAGGAACATCGATGTAAGTATGAGGTTGAGGGTAAAGAGACATTATTTTTGTAATGGTGTAGACCAAGTATGGGATAGGGAGTGGAGTCTCTCATATGATAAAAATCCACTCCACCCCTTTGCATGAGGCAACTACTTGATTAAATCAGAGTATGCACCATGAGAGCCACATATTAGCCATGGGACCCTCCTACATAATGGATATATTATGGTTAAGTATTCCCTTTAGCCACCTCTCAGAGGTTGTTGCTAAACAACTTGTGTGGAATTTCATTGTGTAAGTCTTGTGAAGCATGAACTAGTCCTACATTGTGGACATTTATGCAAATCAACAAGAAGGTACTTGTTAAAATGCATGCATGTGTTATCATGTGTATGTAAACATGTTGTGATTGAGGTATTTCCCTACTATACCTGATGTGTGTGTGTGTGTATGAATGTTATTTTGTGTTGTTTAATGCATGACTAAAAATCATGATGATTCCATGTTCATAATAAACATTATAAGTCTTGACCAAGCATATTTTGTAATTATGGGTACCCATCTTTTTTTTTAGTTTCTATTTGCTACCATGAGGTAAGTACAATATGATGGTGGAATTATGGTTATTGTAACTATTGTGTGAGCTGATAAATTCTTTTTAAAGCATGTGGTAAACCTTTGGGTAGCATGTAAAGGCCTAGGTTGTCTTCTCTTGTTGTTTAGGGTGGATAATATGGGACGTTAAACTATCTCATGAATGGTATTTGTTGGTTTGAAAGTAAATATACAAAATATGTTACTATCTTATGGTAGCATTCTATGATGAATGTTATTTAAATTATGTATAGGGCATAATATGTGATGGTAAATACATTGTTTCAAGTTAGAAATATATAGTTAAATCTTGATGAGATTGTGTAATTTGTAGCTACTGTCATAAAATTTTTAGATTTATGCAATATGTTTTCCTCTTGATAAGAAGGATATTTATATACTGATTGATTTTGTAGTAAAATTTACAATCTAAATGGTCAAATGTTGTTCAATCTATCTATCTTTCACAAGATTTTATTTGAAATAAATGTGCTTGGAAGGCAACGAAATCTTTTTTTGACATTTATTGTAGTGTGAAAATTTCATTTCCATGTCGAGTAATGTTATTTTACCTTAAAAACCTAGAAAGTCATGCCTGTACAGGTGGTTTAATTTTTATATTTTTTTAGAGCTATGCTAAATGGTGGTATATGATTGGTCTATGTCAACAAGAATAGATTTAGGGCTATTAACCCTGATACCAAGGATGTGATTATCTATTTTTGGGTTGTTAATAAATGATATATGCTTTATAACATGGAATTATATAGTTAATAAATGATATATACATTATAACATGGAATTATACAATAAGTTGATGTAGGTAAATGAGCATTTAATGTTGTAATGACTTATGATCACTCCCTATTAGTATTATAGTGTCATAAAATGACATGTGAGTTGATAAGACTTTTCTTATGGTTTAGATAAATGAAATACATGGCTATAATTATTAATTATGATGTCAATATCAGATGTATCTTATCTATAAGGAGTATTTCATCCTCTTGCTTAACTATTCTATAAGTTGATGGTTTTGCTAATTAATATTATGGTGAATAACCAAACCTTTGTAAAGAGAGTGATTAAATCACTAAAGATAGTCGAGTCCTTGATTACTGATATGGTTGTCAGGATGGATCCTCTCTAAGAGGGGGAGGAGGTTACAACCATGCCCTTATTTAATTTACATGACTTTTTAAGCTTTAATATTATCATGTGTATATTTGGTTTCTTAACTCCTTTGTTTAGCTAGACTATGTTTTTGGATTATGATGTTATGATATTTGGTTTTAGGTTGATGCATTTATCATGTTTATAATTATACATTAGTGATGTATTGATTCCTTAATGTAATTAATATTTGATTATAATTCATTATTGTTTTATCATTTTATCAATTTTTGGATCAGATATTGCTGATGTATATGATGGCCTAGGCTATAATAAAAATAAATAATAAATTACATTGTAAAGGAAATTATTTGACAAAACTTTAATTGTATTATATTTATTTGAATCACATTTATAAGTAGGGTAAAAGATTTATAAAATATTTTATAGGTGGTTATGGGAGAAAACTAACTTTTCCTGTGAACTACCAACTTATTTAATAAAGCAAACTAATAAACTAAAAACATTAAAATAAAATACTTTGGTTCATTAAAAATAATCCAAAAAACTCCCCCTTGATTTAAAGGGGTATAAAAATACTAGAGCAAAAAACTATGAGTCATCCAAGTAGACTCTACTATAACTATAACTAGTACAATATGCATCCTAGATTGATCCACACCTCGATCATTGCCTCACTGTAGTAGAACATGATCATACACTATCCAACTACATCAAACCTCACATAGAATGTGTCTAACAAGTGACTATACTATATACTATGTATTGCACATCTCAACTAATTCCCAACAATCACCAACATCTCCTGTAGGCCTTTGGTTAGCACTAACAATGCTAGCAACACAATGCTGACTCATACCATACATCACTGATGACTGATCAAAAAAATAATATTAAATATATTCTCCCCTATCAGACGAGAGGTGAAAAGCCATGAACAAATAAACCATGTACAAACCACTAAAATGCTCCACATCAAAGATCATATAAACACTACATCTATGATGGCAAAGTACATAAGCCAAAATTGCTATTCAAGCACTAAACACATACTCCAAGAAAATAACTAACCAGAGAAGGGAAAATATCCTCCAACTTCCATGGATCCTCCAACCTCCAGTTTCCTCTGTTTAGCCTGTTGGATCCTTAGGGACCTATAAACACCAAAATGTAATACCATCATCATCAACAACACAAGTAGTGGGAAACATCACTAAAATATTTGTTTGATGTATAAAACACATTTTTACTATTTGAGAAAATCTTGGGGTGTCAAATTCCACCAAAAATGCACCTAATTTCCTTACAATGTGTAAATTATACAAAGTACGTAAAAATTATATTTACGCATGCCAAATCAAAAAGTGTCCTTGTTGATGCTCTTAAAAATACATTTACATGAAAAATGAGTGGTCATATGAAGATTTTGGCCATCGTATGCAAAATATATGATAGTTTCAAAATTTTCTCCTCTGTTAGGCTAAGCAAACCCCCCCTCAATGCTAATTTAGAAAATTTTACTAGTTTACGGGGATTAAAATTTCATAGAAAGACATAATGGAACCCTCCTTACTTATACTCTTTGGAAATCTATTTGAGCCTATTTTCTAAAAAAGTAACTTTGAAAAAATAATATGATAGTGTGTTCAAGATATGTAGAGACAATCACAGTAGGTACATATTTTCCTGGTTTTTTTAATTAATTCTAATGACCTCTTTTTATAATATATATATATATATATATATATATATATATATATATATATATATATATATATATGGTACTTTTGAGAAAAAATAAATTTTCTCGTGAAAGTAGTTTTTTAAATACAACCTAAATAATTATAAGGCTTTTGTAGGACCCACCAAACCCTAATTTTTATTAAACTATATTAAAAACTTTATAAAAATGAAATCTTTTAATTTTCTCAATATTTCAATGCCATTGATGATTTATGAATGACTGGAACTTTTCAAAAACTCCACCAGGTCATACAAGTTTTTTTTTTTAAATTTAGGTTGTACAATTACAAATCTAATCTTGAATAACCTCTTAGATATAATATGGACTAAAAATTGGTCTTTAGAAACTCTGAAATAGACTAGAAACTGAACGAATTGATTGAATTGAATTTGAAACCATTTTAAATACTCATAGAGGATTTATCAAGTTGAAAAAGCTGTACAAATGGTTATTTTAGTAGATTTGAGGGTTTTAAAAATAAGTCTATAACATTTGAAAGTTTACAAATTCAATTTGAAATGCTTTTTTGGAATTCATCTTTCATCCACTTGCTTTTCACCATGCTTCAAACACCATGATCTGATACCATTGATGTCCCATGTTACAGTGAAAATAATGAATAAATTACATTGTAAAAGTAATTATTTGACAAAACTATAATTGTATTGTATTTATTTGAATCACATTTACAAGTAGCATAAAAGATTTATAAAAGCTTTTACATATGTTTACTAGGAGAAAACTAACTTTTCCCATAAAATACCAACTTATTTAATAAAGCAAACTAATAAACTAAAAACATTAAAATAAAATACTTTAGATAATTAAAAATAATCCAACAATATACACTCAGTGGTTGCAGCTAATGATTATGAGCTAGGTTAGATGTTAGCATTGGAATTTGGGGTAGTGAAGTGATGCTAAGTGGTCGAATGAGTTTTGATAGGTAACTCAATATTCTTGGTTAGTGTCATGTCTTTGAATAGACATGTTATTTGTTATGCAGTCATATGTTATTTCTTGCCTTGTCATTTTTATTTTTGGTATCATGATTTATTATTGTTATTTTTTATGTGTTTGTCAGGTGTTGTATCCATCTTCTTGAACTTATTATTCTCTCTCACACACATACACCTCACCATCCTATCCACATTGGACTCACCCTCACTTAACTTAGACTTCTTAAGGACCCATGTAGACCTACTTCCCTTGTCACCTTCATCCACGTGATTTATTACCCTGGTGACTTTATAATTATAAATGGCTTGGTTAATTGATCATTTTAGATTTTAAACATTTAATAGCCTTTAAAATAATATATATTTTTATTACTTTATTTATTATTAATTATTTTTATTATTTTATTATGTTATGGCTTTTGGCTCACATTTTAAAAAGGTCATTAATGACCATTGCCTTATGTTTTGGCAGTAGGGTGTTATTTGGGGAGTGGTCAACATACTTGGGAGGGATCTTTCTCTCTTCAGATAAAATGAAAATGGGATGGGAGAGCATGCTAAGGGAAAGCAGGAGTAAATAAAATTTAGGGGTAGGTGGAGGAGACGTAGGGAGGAAGGGGGAAGAATGGAGAAGGGGAGGAGAATGTTGGTTTTTTTTTGGGGGGGGCTGCTTGACTTTTGAAATTAGGCATTGATTTCTAGTTCTGGATGGATGCCCTATTAAAAATTATGTATGGCTGATCTGAATTGTTAACTTAGATGGCATCATATAATTTTTCTCTCCTTTGTGCCCCACCAAGTAAGTCATTATATGGATTTAAAATTGGTGTTTTCCTAAAATGAAAAATGATTATTAATGAAAGTCCATATAAGTCAATATTCCCCTTTTGCATATAAACTTGCAAAAGGAGAGTCAATTCTATTGCTTGGTTTTCACTCATATTGATTTGGGGTATACTCTTAGCCTAGGAATGCCTATTTATTTGATGGTTATGTAATTTCAAATTTAATGTGTATGCCATGAATTCACAATATTGAACCTATTATGTTTAAAATTGGTTGAGTTTTTTGAATTATGACCCTTGCCTTGAGGAACACCATAGTATAGATGGGTTGTGTTGCATACTCCTCTACTCTAAAATGAATAAATTTAGCCTTGGTAATCCCTATGTTTTGGCCTCGTGATCTCAAGTCACTGTATTCTTTTTATATATATAATATATTCCACCTGTGTATTTCATGATGGATGTCATACCATATTCTAAGTGGTCATATAACTTATAAAGTCAATTCAAGGATAAAATGGAAAAAAATGACTTGGGTTATATTTCAATATTTTAGTAGACTATTTTTTTGTCATTATAATTTTAGATTTGGATTAAATCAACTTGGGGAATATTTATTCATAGGGTAGAGTTTAATGAATTATCATTATATATGTTCCCATTTTTAAATAATCCAATTGGGTTTTCTATTCAAGTATATGAGTAGAATAATGACATTGATATATCTATTTATTCTTCCATTATGGAAAAATGATTTGGATCTAAATGTTAATGGAGCTGAGTTGTGTGAGATTTTGATTTTGAATTGTCATGATAATCTTTAAAATCGAATTAAAATTGATTTGGGTATCTTAAATTTAAAGGGCCAAACTTTTATATGATGTAAGCATGAAATTTGAATGGATTAACATGCCTTCCTTACATGTAATCAATGCTTGATTGAATATCACTTATGTTATGGGATTGTACAATGGTTGTAAGCTATTTGGTTGTATTAATTCCTCTTTTAAGTTTGTATCACATTAGTTATTTGCCAATATGGAATCACTTATATAGATTTAATTGAATGGTTGACACCACACATTTTATGTTTATGACAAATATGATGACTATAATATCATTGACCATTTGATTAAATAGTAGCATTCATACTAATTAAACGTGTGAACTTAAATAGTATGTGGGCCATGGTGCAATAACCCTAAGCCATGAGGAATTGATAGCCTCAACTGGTAGCAATTGGATAAATGCCCATGGTGCTATGATTTTCTTTCCATCATTTTTGTGATCACTCTTATATAGTTTATTTTACTATTGTATGCCTAAGGGAACTTAGCATATTTTGTATGTGTTCAATTTGAATCTTTTTGCTATATGATTATCATGTTTTATTTTTATCTAATTGTTAATTAGAACAATGTTATACATGTTCTATTACCTTTGACTTTTCATAACCCAAATATGGCATATAATGTTAAGGATAACCTTTTTGAGTGTACACGAGTACGTTAAGTGAGTATCACTTACTTTAGTAAGTGAGGTTTAGGTTTGACATGCATCTAAAAGCGTACTCTGATATGAAATTTAAAAAAAAATGGGGTTTTTAAATCTAGTATTAGAGCAATGTTTATACTCTAGGGATATCTGAGAATTGTAGAGTTGCTACATGGTAACCAATGAGTTGTCCAAATGAGGAATAATTGTGAAGTAATTGACAAGACACTTAGCCTGCCAAGCTAAAGGTTCAGGTGTTATGTTATTTTTGTTTGCTGTTAGAATGTTTCATGCATCTCTCAAAAGAAATGATTCCAAGGAATCTAAACTTTATCCAATGTCTATTTCTATCACCCCTAGCCTTATTTGGGGTTAACCCTTCTAAAATTTGTTTACATTAGGTAAAGTCTCACCTATCAACCATTGACTTAAATGGGTGAGTCAATGGGAGTTAGGTGATATAGGATTCACTTTTAGAATTAGGGGAATGATGTTTGGCATCTATGGTCATATTATAAGGGTGAGCCTTCTCTAGATACTTGGAACATTATAACCTAGGAAAAAAGGGTTAAACCTAAACTTGGAGGGCATAATAGTGGGCAAAAAGAGCTAAATTACTTGGGAAAGTCAACAAATCTTGAGTTCTCTATCAATGAAAAAGGATTACCTTATTCTATTGGTAACCAATGAAATTGCATGGGTGTTTTATCCAATGTTAATTATTGGATAAAATATATTGTAATCTCTTGTGCAAGGAGATGATTATCCTATGTTTTTTTTGGTTTAAAGAACTCATTTTCCTATGTCTTTCAGATTTAGTATGTCACTAAAAAGGTAGATGATTTTATTAGAGTGAAAGTGTCTCCATGGGGTGAGTTACTTATGGATATGAAGGTTTCCCTACCTATTTTTCTATTTATAATAAGGTGGTTATGTAGAAGCTTCTCACAACATCATTATGGAGCAATTATGGTAAACAACCAAAGATTATAGCTTGGCCTAGATGTCATTATACATGATTGGGGGCCATAATACATCAATTTTATTGTGATGAAAATTATGAAGAGGCATTAGATTATCCAATGTATTGAAATTTTAAGCAAACCAAGAAGGTTTTGTGGTCTTATATTTTGGTTGATTGGCAAAATTATAACTGCTATGCATCTTAGAATTAAGTAAGCTTATGTGGTGCTGAAAATTTATGCCTTTTAGCTAAGTTAGGTTACATCTTATTAGCTTATTTTGATTAAAATTGGTCAAGAAAGTGGATTCATAAATCTAAAAGTGGTGAAGCTAATTGGTTTTGGCATGAATATTTTGATTATAGATCTATTTTATGTCTATTATATATATTTTATTCATGCATATGCTTGATTACATGTTTATGTCGACTAATTCTGGCTGAATTATGCATCCATGGGGATGCTCATGCAAACTTACCTACATCTTGACACCTATAAGGACGTTTATTGAGACAAGATATGTCTCACATCCATGATGATTTTTATTGCAAGTTCTAATTGAACTTTCTAGTTGTGGGAAATTTTTATTTCCATAATAGTAATATGGTACACTCCTTGAGCCTTAGCTAAGCTCACTCCTTTCCAAAATTGATATTGTATTAAAATGAGCATCACCATTATCCCTTTGATATGAATGGATTAAGTTAATCGGTTGAATCATGAAATAATCTTTTTGTTGAAATCTTAATATAATGCTTGAATCTCCATTGATTGCTTGCATAAGCAATCTATTCGATAAGGCTAAGGTATGATATCTTGGGAGGTTCAAGGGTAAGCCTCAATCCTAGAGGGCCTAGTGGATGAGTATGATAGAATTTTTTGGGTAATTTAATTTTTTTGGGGATCTTTTATTATATTAGGTAGTGTGAAGCATCTATCCATGATGTATGTATATTATTGATAAAACTTTGGAAGCTCATGGATTAGGTAGGCCTTGTTGGAATACAACCTTCTTTGAGTGAATGTGATTGTAATCTAAGCTCTATGGGACTAATAATGAGATATAATTATGGATATCATATATATTTTATATGGTATCTAAACATTAGTTGGACCAATGGAAATTCATGGACCTTTATGCTTCACCAACCTATGTGTTTGACTACTATAATGTGAGAAATACCTTGGCATAGTTATATACACCTAAATGTATACCTAGCTTATGTAACTCTTTTATACATGTACAGTGTTATGTTTATATATTTTATAAGCCTTGTAAGGTGTGAAAGTGATTAATCTCATGAAATGTGTGGACTTTTTTGTGCTATCAAGCTAGTTATCTTGGTGTTCTAGTTATGTTATATGTGTGATCTTATGTTGTAATATGATAATTATGAATCTAATCATTTATGTTTTGTGACTCAATTTTTGGAAGCCACATATCATTTTTAGGCTTTTAAGTTATAGTGTTAGGATGTATTTTTTAATTCTCTATCGCTCTTCTAGTTCGGAACATTGATGCAAGTACGAGGTTAAAGGTAAAAAGACATTATTTTTGTAATCATGTAGACTAGGTATGGGATAGGGAGTGGAGTCTCTCATAGGATAAAATACCACTCCACCCCTTGACATGAGGCAACTTCTTGATTCACTTAGAGTATGCACCATGAGAGCCACATATTGGTCATGGGACCCTCCTGCATAATGACTTCCTTATAGTTAAGTTTTCTCTTTATCTACCTCTCAGAGGTTGTTACTAAATATACTATGTGGAATTTCATTATGGAAGCCTTATAAATCACTAATTACTACTACATTTCATATGTTTATCGAGATCAAAAAAAGGTACTTGTTGAAATGCATGCATGTGCATGTAAACATGTTGTGATTGAGGTATTGCCTTGTTATACCTAATATATATATATATATATATATATATATATATATATATATATATATATATTTCTATGTTGTTTTATATATGACTAACGATTATGTTTATTCCATATTTAAAATGAATATTATAAGTCTTGATCAGGCAGATTTTGTAATCTTGGGTACTCATCTTTCTTTTCTTTTCTATTTGCTGCCATGAGGTAAGTGCACTATGATGGTGAAATTATGATTATTATAACCATCATGTGAGATCATAAGGTTTTTGGAGAGCATGTGGTAAACCTTTGAGTAGCATGTAAAGGCCTAGGTTGGATTCTCATGTTATTCAATGTGGATAATCTAGGATGCTACACTATCTTCTGAATGGTATTTGTTGGTTTGGAAGTAACTGTTCGAAACATGTTACTATCTTATGCTAGCATTATATGGTGAATGATGATTAAATTATGCATAAGGAATAATGTGTGTTGGTAAATAATTTTTTTTAGCTTTGAAATATATAGTTAAATCCTGATGGGATTATGCAATTTGTAACCACTGTCATAAAAATTATAGATTTATGTGGTATGTTCTCCTCTTGATAAGTAGGATGTCTATCTAGTGATTGGTTCTCTAGTAAATTTTTTGATCTAGATGGTCAAAAGTTATTTAATCTACCTATCTTTCACAAGATTTTAGCTGAAATAGATGTGCTTGGAAGGCAATTTTTTTTTTTTTTTTTTTTTTGCATTTATTGTGGTGTGAAAATTTTGTTTCCATGGTTGGTAATATTATTTTGCCTTAAAAACTTAGAAAGTCATGCCTATATGGGTGGCTGAATTTTTATAGTTTCTTTAGAGCTATGTTAAATGGTCATATACCATTGGTCTATATCAAACAAAAATATATTTGTGTATATTATCCCTATTACCAAGGTTGTAATTATCTATTTTTGGGTTGTTAATAAATGACATGTGCATCATAACATAGAATTGTAAACTGACTTAATGTAGGTATATGAGTATTTAATGTTATAATGACTTATGATCACTCCCTATTATTATTATAGTGTCATAGAATGACATGTGAGTCAATAATAGTTAAGCAAAGATGATGTAATACCCACATCCATGTATTTCCTTTATCCAAGCCATAAGAAATGTATGTATATATATATATATATATATATATATATATATAATAACATTAATAATAAAACATGAAGATAATATTAGAACAATGATATTATATTATGGTTTTCCTAATTAATATTATGGTAAATAATGGACCCTCTATAAAAAGAGTAATTAAGTCCCTAAGGATAGTCAAGTCCTCCATTGTTGATATGGTTCACAGGATGGCTCCTCTCTAAGAGGGGGAGGATGTTACAACCCCACCCTTCTACATTTTACATGACTTTATCATGTGTATATTTGATTTTTGAACTCCTTTTACTTAGCTAGACTATGTTGGATTCCTATGCTATGATATTTGATTGCAGGTTGATGCATTTATCATGTTTATAATTTTGCATTGGTGATGTATGGATTACTTGATATAACTAATATTTGATTATAATTTAAGACTATTTTATAATTTTATCAATTTTTGGATTAGATACTACTGATGTATACATTCAATGGTTACAGGTGTTGATTATGAGTTAGGTTGGATGTTGGCATTGGCTTTTGGGGTAGTGGAGTGATTTTAAATAGTCAAATGAGTTTTGATAGGTAGCTCAATATTCTTGGTTAGTGTCATGCCTTTGTAAAGTCATGTATTTTTTATGTAGTCATATGTTATTTCTTTCTTTGTCACTTTTATTTTTAATATCCTTTTATATTGATGTTGTTTCTTATGTGTTTGCCTAGTGTTGTATCCATATTATCAGATTTCGTATTCTCTCTCTCTCACATACACCTCACCATCCCATCTTTGTTGGACTCACCCTCACTTAACTCAGACTCCCTAAGGATCCACCTAGAAATACTTCCCTTGACACCCCTCCACATGATTTATTATCTCAATGACTTTATAATTATAAATAGCTTGGTTAATTGATCATTGTGGATTTTAAACATTTAATAGCCTTTAAAATAATATATATTTTTAATATTTTATTTGTTATTAATTATTTTTACTATTTTATGGATTTTGGATCAATTTTTAAAAAGGTCATTAATGACCATTACCTTGTTTTTTGATAATGTGGGGGTTACTTAGGGAGTGGTCAACATACTTAGGAGAGATTTTTCTCTCCCCACATTAAATGAAAATGGGAAGGGAGAACATATCAAGGGGAGGGGAGAGTAAAGAAAATTTAGGGGTAGGTGGAGGATGCTTAAAGAGGAAGGGGGAAGAATGGAGAAAGGGAGGGGAATGCTAGTTTTTGGGAGGGGGCATTGCTTGGATTTAAAAACTAGGTGTTGATTTCTAGTACTAGATGGATGCCCTGCTAAAAATGAGGTATGGTTGATCTGAATTGTTAACCTAGCTAGAAATGTATGATTTATCTCTCCTCTACACACCACCAAGTAAGTCATTATATAGATTTAATAATGGTATTTTCCTAGAATGAATAATGATTATTAATCAAAGTCCATATAAGTCAATAATCACCTTTTGCATATAAACTTACAAAAGGATGGTTGATTCTACTACCAAATTTTCACTCATATTGATTTGGGGTATACTCTTAGCCTAGGAGTGCCTATTTTTTTGATGGATATGTATTTTCAAATTTAATGTGTATGCCATGACTTCACAATATTGAAATTGTTGTGTTAAAAATTGGTGAGCATTTTGAATCATGACACTTGCCTTGAGGAATTCCATAGTAGTGATGGATTGTGTTGCATACGCCTGTGCTCTAAAATGAATAAAATTAGCCTTGATAATCCCTATGTTTTAGCACAATGATCTTAGGTCACTGTAGTCTTTATATATATATATTCCACCTGTGTATATCATGATGGATGCCATACCATATTTTGAGTGGATGTATACCTGATAAAGTCAATTCATGGATAAAATGGAAAAAAGTGACTTGGGTTATATTTCAATCTTTTAGAAGACTATTCTTTTGTCATTATAATTTTAGATTTGAATTAAATTGACTTGGGGAATATTTATTCATAGGGTAGAGTTTGACCAATTATTATTATATATGTTCCCAGTTTTTAATAATCTGATTGGGTTTTCTATTCAAGTATATGAGAAGAATAATGATGTTGATATATCTATTTATTCTTTCATTGTGGAAAAATGATTTGGGTCTTAATGTTAATGGAGCTGAGTTGTGTAAAATTTTGATTTTGGATTGTCATGATAATCTTTAAAATTGGATTAAAATCAATTTGGGTATATTAAATTTAAAGGGACAAACATTTATTCTTTGAATTTTCCTATGGATAATAATTTTTCCATTGGTTGGTTGCATTTGTAAATTGAATGACAAAATCTAGCTATTTAAATATGTTTCAAAATTGGGAGAAATCAAGGTATAATTTATTTTAGTATATGATAGACTATATATATATATGAAGCATTGCCTGCTCTTTCCTTTTGAAAAACTAATTATTCTCATCCATTTGAATAATATTGACTTTTTAAATATATGAATGTGTTTTCAGGTAAAGATATTTCATGTGTATTTGATTGGCATGATTCAGTTTTGGATTATTTGAGAATTTATGTATGTTTGGTATATTGATAAATTCTGGGAAAGGGGAGAAGCTCGGCGAACATTGTTATCTTATAACAAGTTTTTGATTTTTCTAAGACAATTTTAGTAATCTAATATTCACTAACTCATGTTGAACTAATTTTTAATATTCGAGGATCATATGAGTTCATTAGACCTCATGATGATCCCCTGAATCTTCTATATCAGTCATTGGCTTCAAAATCATCTTATTGTTTTGAATACCTATTCAATTAATTATTTCCATTTAAAAACTTATTGGAATGATTAGAATTTAAAATGAATGCATGGACTGAGTGTTATATGTGGAGTGTTTCAATTTTCAATTAGTTATGATTTACAATCAATTATGGTTTTGATTAATTGTTGGAATCCTTAATTATTGCCACGAGAATGTTGTATGGCTGAGTTACCTAATTAACATGCTTTTTTGATTTTATTGGTGTATTAATACTTATTTAAATATAATTGTTAAGCTATATGTAGTGCCTTATATTTTTTTTATGATTTCTTGAAGTATAGTCTTGTTGGGTCACCATTTCTATACCAAACTTGAATAACAAAACATTAGCTAGTATGCTTCTATGCCTGGTTTATAAATTTACAATTAAGATGTTATTGGGATGGCCTCACACTTGGAAGGGGTCCAAGTATGTTATCCCAAAAACTATACATATGGATTGATTGTTAATCCCTTACTATATCCTTTGTCAACCTACAATTAGTTATCCCCACTCCTGATTTATATCGATGATGGGTTTGTTAGTTATGTCTCACCCTAAAATGGTAATTGTGTCTTTTATTGGATTTATGTTTTGTGTTATTATGTCTATTGGTTTAAAATTTAACTTACTTAAAACTCTCTCCTTGACCCTAATACTAAAACCACCATCTAGTTGATGGTTGGGGTGGTAAGGGCCACCAATGGTTGGGATCATAGGGATGGTTAGGAGGGTTGTCTATTTGATTTCCATAGATCCATTCCTAGATGAATTTGTAGATAGGTATGATTTATTTATTAATGTTTATTTCATTTTTTTATCTCTTTATTATCATATATGTTATATTACATTCGTATAACATGACTAGTGGATGCAATTGTAATTACTTTCATTCGATTATGGTTTAGTTAAATTTGTAATTTTGGCATGCTAACCTTGTATTTGGATATGGATATTTTGGGAGTAAGAATTGAATCATATATTAATGATTTTTAAGTAATATGTCATAATTAAATTATTGGTTTTAATTCAATCCTTGGATACACTTAGGTTTTATCCTAGATTTCTAATCAGTTATTCCTTGCCAATGCTTTAGTGATACACCATATTATTACCATTACTAATTCTTTGTTATTGTCCTACATTGAAAATAATTCTTGTGGTAATAACTCATAATTGGATTTGACACACTTAGTGTATCAATTATTCATTGTACCATCTTATAAAACTTCTCTATGTTCTCGTGATATCAACTATCATGGTAACTTGAGTAGAAATTTACTTAGGTAAATAGTTTATCTATTTTTTTGTTTAGGAATACTTAACTATGTTGGATATGATTAATATCAAGTTAAAATCATTATTTAAATAATAGTTGTGGAGGAATTGTCTAAAAATCTCCTTGGATATATATGTACATATGCTTATGACTCATTTTATTCTATATGCATTGGAATTAACTTTTATGATAATATGAGGATATTGAAATAATTCTTAGTTGGTTTTTAAATTATATATGTAATATAGTAACCTTTATATGTTTCACCTTGTATATATGTCTAATCATATGGACAAGTCTAGATGAGTTGGTTGTTATGCTTATGTGGTAAGCATAAATTAAATATTGCTTGCATACATGGGACTTGTGAGATTTCATACACTAGTATGTATGTTGTTATTAGTAAATTATTTTATGTTTGATTCCCATTATTAAAATTTGTTAATTACATTGATTAAATGAATAATTCTATGAGTTTATTAGTTGTTAAGGCTACCTTTTACGAGAGTATGTTCACCTTAATGTTGGAACAAGTTGCTAGTTTACGTATGAAGTGAGTAATCTTAAATCATTTACAATGTAAAGTAAATGCAATGATATATGATATATTCCATTGCTTATATGTTTATATAAATGTATTGGTTGAAAAGGTATAGGTTGGATATCACTATTGTGTGTTGGATATACATATCATCTCCTTCTTTTGTGGTTGGAATTTTATCATTAAGGCATTGCTATTGGTATGAAATTGGTATGTGTATTTAGTTATTGAGGAAATTTAAAACTCATACATTTTAAAAATTAGTTCATGTTGATGATAACTCATGATTTATATCAATGATGGCTTGGTTAATTTCTTCTCACCTCAAAATGGTGATTGTATCTTTTGTTGGTGTTATGTTTTGTGTTGTGATGTTCATTGGTTAGTAATCCAACTTGATCATAACTACATCCTTGACCCTATTACCAAAACCACGATCTAGCTGATGGTTGGGATGGTAAGGGCCACTAATAGTTGGTCTCATAGGGTTAGTTGGGAGGGTTGTCTATTTTGTGTATGCTACTCCATTCCTAGATGACTTCACAAATAGGTATGATTTAATTTATAATGTTTATTACATATTTATTATTATCATAGATGTAATATTACTTTCACATATCATGACTAGTGGATGTAATTGTAATTTTTTTCATTAGATTATGGTTTAGTTAAATTTGGATTTTTGGCATGCTCACTTATAGTTCTAAATTCAATCCTTGGATACAGTTAGGTTTTATCCTAGATTGTTAATTAGTTATTCCTTGACAATGATATAGTGATACACATATTGTTATCATTACTAATTATTTTTTGTTATCTTACATTAAAAATAATTCTTTTGGTAATAACCCATAATTGGTTTGACAAACTTAGTGTAGAAATTATTCATTGTGCCATTTTATAGAACTTCTATATGTTCTCATGATTTGAAATATCATGGTAACTTGAGTAGAGATTTGCTTAGAAAAATATTTTATCTATTTTGGTGTTTAGGCATACTTGAGTATGTTGGCTAGGATTAATATCAAGTTAGAATCATTCTTGAAATAATAGTTGTGGAAGAATTATCTAACAAGCTCCTTAGATATATATGTATATATGCTTATGACTCATTTTATTCTATATGCATTGGAATTAACTCTTATGATAACATGAGTATATTGAACTAATCCTTAGTTGGTTTTAAACTTATGTATGGAATATAGTAACCTTTGGATGTTTTAGATTGTGTGTGTGTGTGTGTGTGTGTGTGAGTGAGAGAGAGAGAGAGAGAGAGAGAGAGAGAGAGAGAGAGAGAGAGAGAGAGAGAGAGAGAGAGAGAGAGAGAGAGAGAGAGAGAGAGAGAGAGAGAGAGAGAGAGAGAGAGAGAGAGAGAGAGAGAGAGAGAGAGAGAGAGAGAGAGTGTAATCATATGAATAAGTCCAAATGCATTGGTTGTTATGGTTATATGATAAGCTAAAATCAAATCTTTCTTGCATACTTGGGACTTGTGAGATTTCATACACCGGTATGTATGTTGTCATTAGTCAATTATTTGATGGTTGATCCCCTTTATTAAGCTTGGTTAATTACATTACTGAAACAAATAAGTCTATAGTTGATTAGTTTTTAAGGTAGCCTATCATAAGAGTATGTTCACCTTAATGTTAAAAAAAATTGATAATTTATGGATGAATCAAGTAATCTTAAACCTTTTTCAATGTGAAGTAAATGGAATGTTATATGATATCTTCCCTTGATTATATGCTTATATAAATGAAGTGGCTGAAAATGTACAGGTTGGATATCACTATTGTGTGTTGGATATTTATATTATCTCCTTATCTTGTGGATAGAATTTTATAATTGAGTAAGGAATCGTTATTGGTATGAAATTGGTAAGCGTATTTAGTTCTTGAGGAAAGTTGATGATCATAAGTTTTGAAAACTAGTTCATGTTGAAACCATGGTATTTATAAATGAATTATGATTGTTGATATGAGAACACATTACTCCTTCATGTTGGAACATATTTAAAATGATTTTGTATGAAGTGGGTTAATTCATCAATGAATTCCTTGAGTATAGGAGTGATTAATGTCATTAATGTTAATCATTATTAATGAAATTTGGATTGTATGTATGGCTAGAAAATAATGATGTAAGAACAAAAGTTTAATGGATTAACATTGATTCCTTACACGTAATCAATGTTTGATCAAATATAACTTATTCTATGGGATTATAAAATGGTTGCAAGGTATTTAGTTATATTAATTCATCTTTTAATTTTGTACCACATTGACTATTTGCCAATATGGAATCATTTATATTGATTAAATTGAATTGTTGCCACCATACCTTATCCATTTATGATGAAGATGATTAGTATAATATCATTGACCATATGATTAAATAGTGGAATTTATGCCAATTAATTGTATGATGTGTGAACTTAAAATAGTATGTGGGCAATGGTGGAATGACCCTAAACCATGAGGAATTGATAGCCTTGGCTGGTAGCACTTGGATAATTACCCACGGTGATATGATTTTCATTCCATTATGATTGTGATCTATTTTTTATAGATTATGTTCATTTTGTATGCTTAAGGGAACTTAGCATATTTTGTATGTGTTCAATTTGAATTTGGATGCCATATGATTATCATGGTTGGTTTTTATGACTACTAATTAGGACAATGATATATCTTTTCTCTTACCTTAGACTTGTTATGACCCAATGATGGCATAGAATGTTAAAGATAACATTTCCAATTGAGTTCATGCAAGTACGATAAGTGGGTATCACTTTCTTTAGTAAGTGAGGTTCAGCTCTGACATGCATCTAAAAGCATACTTTGATATGCAATTTAAAAAAAATTGGAGTTATTAAAATATGATTTTAATTAGTATAAATGTAGAGTAAAAAACACTCTACGTTTCATTTTGAGTTTCAGTTGCACATTGCAAAGTTTTATTCCCACATACTGTGGTTTGAGATGGCAGAGTTTTGAAATAGAGCACGGGCTCTATTTTGCTTTTGATTCATTTTTGGTAGAGTTTTGAAATAGAGCACAGGCTCTATTTTTATTTTGATTCATTTTTGCCTAAGTGTTGAAATCAAGCGAAAGTCAACAAGTGTCGTCAACTGAGGCATCCTTTCTCAAGCAAAAACACCAAGTGTCCTTGTCCGAGGCACCTTTCATACTTTCTATGAGTTAATCAGAATGTGCCATGTGTCTCATAGTGGCTCAACAGAACATGCCAAGTGTCAGCATCAGTGGTTACATATCAACACCCCTATTTTATCTCTTTGTAGTAGAAGGTTTCAAAAAGCTAAGTATCAAGATTAGGCAGAAAGTGCCAAGTGGCAATAGTGGAAGGTCTCAGTGTTGCTTTTCTAAAAGAAACGGAAGATACCACGTATCCAAGTTGAAGAGAGAAAAAGTCACCACGTGTCGACATCTGAAATATGTTCATTTAAATGCCTTGGTTCATTTTTGGTTCAATACCTCAGTTCATGTGTAAACAATGAGCAATGTTGAACCATTTAACCATTTTTGGTTCAATCAGTCAGTTCAATAGCTTAGTACAATTGGGCAATTCAAAAGAGCATCCCAAAAAATCAAAGGGTCAAGTGCTCTTTCAAAAGGTAGTAAGGTGCAACCAAACCATTCAAGCAGAGGCTACCAAGTGTTATCTACTGAGCCCTTTCTACTCCATTCCCAGAAGCAACAGAAGACGCCACGTATTTTCCCAGATGTAGTGGAAGATGCCATGTATCTTCCCAAAAGTAGTGAAAGCCACCATGTGTCATCATCTGAAAGATCTTCTTCATGTTTCATTGCTGAATAAAGACTATGGTGGGTCCCAGGTTTTATTTCTAAAAGTCTATGGAAGCTGCCAAGTGTCACCATCCATAGGAGCCTAACATGTGTCCCGAACATTTCCACAGTATAGCTAAAGAGCAGTGGAGATTGCCACATGTCCTAAGTTAAATCAAGTAGAGATTGCCACCTGTCCTTATGCCCCTTTTCAAAGTTGCTCGATTAAGAGATGCAATGAGTCTTATTTCTGTTAAGCTATTGAATTTTTGAGAAAGTGGATAGCGACAAGTGTCAAAGGTGGAACATGGTTGAGCAAAGACACAAAAGAGTATAATTTATGCAAAAAGTGCCATGTGTCTTCAATGGCTGCTACGAAACATGACAAGTGTCGACCTCTAGTGATTGCTAAAGTAATAAGAAGAAATTGGCTAGGTATCACCTAGCATTCAAGAGAAGGGAGAAATGTACAATCTGTTTCAACCAATGAACTGCCAAAAGATGAAGCATTTTAGAATCTATAAGATATCTTACGTTAAACACTTTCAGTTAGGAGAAGATTTGATTTGGGCCATTAGATTGGGAACAAACAAATAATCTATAGTGAATTTAAGGCTATAAATATGGGTGCAGAGATTATCTAGAAGAGGAATCATCATCAATTATCAGAGAGATTATTTTGTAGAGAATTATTGTAACAAGTTTAGACTTTCTAGAGCTGTGACTAAATAATATCATTTGCTTTTGTCTCATTTTCTTGAGTTGAAAGGTTTATATAACTATATGTGTTTTTGTGCCTCTTATGTGATTGGAAAATTCAAATAAGAAGATTGAACCCTATGCCTTTATTGACATTTTTTATATCTCAACAAAAGTAGTCTATGCTATGAGCCTCTATTTCTATTGTTTCAATCTTTTACATTGATCAAGCACTTGTTTGATCTTAAATGTAAATGAATCCTATATATAGTCTCACTGTGCTTAGGATTAAGGTCAAATTACATTCAGGTGCATTGCCATAGATTAGATTTTATTTCTTGCATTGTGTTTCTGATTTAAATTCCTATCCCTTTTCCTAATATATACTTGATTTAAAGAAGAGCCAACTTCTCTAAAAGCTGGAGGTTGTTTCAAGACGCAAGTCCCATATCTTGAAACTTCCCATTGTTGTTGATTAGAATCAAGCACAATTTTAAATCATCATCAATTTTTGGCATGCCCAATGGGACCAATCTTGAAGTCTCTTTCAAGATCGTATGAACCAAATAGCTATGAGAAGTCATAGCTGTAAACCTATAACCAGATCACAATCTACTACTAATCTAGGTATTCTTATGCCACCTTTGGTAACAAGTCCAAGAAGAAGAGCCAACTAGTTTGTACCAATACTAATAGCCAATATGGGAGCCCCTATACCCCCAAGAAATTATGCAAGCTAGAATGCTGGTAGTCCCTTAATTCTCCCAATACCACTAGACACTTGGGACCCTATCCCAGTGAATGCCCTAAAATCTCTACCTAAATTCAGTGGGCAAGACTCTAAAACACCTGAAAAGCATCTGCGTGATGTATCAAATGTCTGTGCTATACATGTTATCACATAGCAAAATGTGGCCATAAGATTATTAGTACCTTCTTTTAAAGGGAAGGCTCTAGAATGGTATCAGTCTTTGACCCCAAATACCATATCTATATGGGATCAGCTCGGAGATCTTTTCTTTGAAATATTTTTAGAGAAGGGTGATAAGTCTTCGTTACTACAACAATTAATTACCATTCAAAGGGGACCACAAAAAGCCATGACTAACTTCAATTCTAGATTTCAAAAGACGTGGGATAGAATTCCTATTATAGCTAGACCATTACTAGGTATGGCCATAGTATTTTATCTTAAGGCTCTGAATTTAGATATATCTATTATGATTTGGTCACTTGGAGGACATACTTTGCCAGAGGCTTATGAATATGCGGTCAGGGCTGAGAACAACTTAATAGATGTTGGAAAGTTACCTCCAAGGCCTCCCATGCCCATATTCCTAGAAATTTCCTTTCCATTACCTCAAGAAGTCCCTAAATCTATAGCCCCACCTATGTCCATGTACACTTACCCTCAACCATCTACTAAAGAAATTGTCCCCACTCAGTCATCTAAGCTAGATGATATCAATAATATCCTAAGGAAATTTTTTAATGAGCTAATCAATATAAAAAGATAGTAGAATACTTTTTCTAAGCCTCTATATCAAGGTTATCAAGGAAATAGATTTTAATCTTAGTCAAACCAATATCAAGGTCCTCCAAGACAAACTAACCATCAGCCAACAAACCAATTGGTTGCAGCCTCCACACCCTCACAGACTATTCCTCCCAATTCAAATAGAGAGATTATTCCAGGCCAAAATAATTATGTAGATAACACTAATGCCTAATGTTTCCCTTGAAATAATGCTCATACACCTAGAGATTGTCCTATGGGTAATCTACAACAAAAGGTGGCAGAGCAAAGAAGAATAGATGGTCAGTTTGCAAGTTCTAGTGAAAATAAAGCTTACCAATCTTCTAGTATGCAAAATTCAGTCCTAATGGCTCAGATGAAAAGGATGTCTTTACAACTAGAGGAAGAAATAGCCCTAGAATATGCTTTGTTCTCATGGGTTCAAGATGAAGAATCGGTATTTTTGAATAAAGCTTCTATTTCTAAGAAACTAGTGGTGTAATCAGAGTACTGTACTAGATCAAAGAGAAGAATGCTAGAACAACCTGAAGTCATAAAAAATGAAGTTATGAAGAGTAATTCATTTCAATTTCATCAACATGCAGATAATAGACAAGAAATGCTTTAGCCAGTGCAGAATTAAGAGGTTCATGAAAAAGTTGAAAGAAAGATAAAATATCCTAATCTTCCAAGAATTCAAACTTTTGGACCAATGAATGTGGTAGATCAACTGAAGATGACTCCAGCACAAGTATCAATTTGGGATATGTTAGCTATTCCTGAACAAAGGACACTGTTACAAGAAGCTCTTCAAGATCAAGCAATGCCCAAATGTACTGAAGGATCTACTGATAAAAGAAAACTCAAAGACCCAGTTCATCTGCAGACAACAACCCTAACAAACAATGTATCGGAGGTAAGCAAATCCAAACTAGATTCCTTCCATTTTACTAAGATAGAGGACTAGGCTAAGCATAATAAAAAAAAAGAAAATAAATAGTTGCTAGCTATGACTCATAGTGACCCATATGAAAATTATAGCTCTATTAGTTTTGGCACTTATGTTATTTTTGATGAGGACCATGAAATCTTGAATGTTGTAAGAGAAGAGATACCAACTACTCAAGAATCTGAGAAAGATTCAGAGATTTGGACTTTAAATTTTGATGAGGATAGAAGTAAAAATGGTGCTGGAGTAGGAATATGTCTTACTGCTCCAAATGGTGAGAAACTTTTAAGAGCTATTCATTTTCAATTTGCTTACACTAATAATGATGTTGAGTATGAATCTTTAGTACATGGGCTCTTATTAGCCAATAAAAAAGGAATAAAGAATCTAATAGTAAAAGGAGATTCAAAATTAGTAGTAAAGTAAATTAGAGAAAAGACAATAACAAAGAATGTCATAATGAAATCCTATAAGCATAAAATTTCGGACTTATTAGAAGATTTTGAAGATTTTAATATTGAAGTAGTTCCCAGGACTAAATTTTTTGAAGATGATAGGATGGCACAGATTGGTTCGTAGTTTGATCTAGCAACTGATCTAATAGTTAACAATGAATCAGTAAAGGTTATAGTAAGGCCAGCTATTCCTGATAATGATGAACATTGACAATTATTTAAGAACAATTCTCAAGTACTCTCATTCTTGAAACAATCAGGGGAATTTGCTGATCAACTGCAACCAAAGATTGAAGAAGCATAAGAGGATCAAATTATACAATCAAAGAATAATAATATTCCTAAAGGTTTAATCACTTAAGAAAGCCTTTTTGATCCAGAAGATGTAATCTTGGAGAAGAAAAGGTCCCAAGCAAAAAAAGTAGATTATTCTAAATTAGAAGTGACTAAAGGGAAAAAGTTAAAAGTTGGAAATTCTGCAACTCAAAAAGAGAAGGAAAGACTAATTGAATTATGTAAAAAATATGACAGAGTCATAGCCTAGAGCTATGAAGACCTTCATGGATATAATAGAGACATCATTTAGCACACAATATAACTAACTAAAGGATCTAAGCCTGTCAGACAAAAATAGAGACAAGTGAATCCAAGAATTGAGCCTCTAATGGTAGACGAGTTGCAAAAACTTTTAGATTCTAAAATAATTTTTCCAATCAAACACTCAACCTAGGTATCAAATCTGGTACCAATTAGGAAAAAGAATGGTGATATAAGACTTTGTGTAGATTTCAGAGATCTAAACAAAGCATCTTTGAAGGATCACTATCCCTTACCCTCCATGGAACAAATTCTACAAAATGTGGCTAGATTAGAGAGATTTTCATTGCTAGATGGTTTCTCTGGATACAATTAGATTTGGTTGGCTAAAGAAGACCAATACAAGACTATTTTTACTACCTAGTGGGGAACATTTGCATAGAATAAGATGCCATTTGGCCTGTCAAATGCTGGAGCCACTTTTCAGAGAGCTATGGATATTGCATTTAGGGAACTGATAAATAAAATCATTTTGATGTATCTTGATGATCTTACTATTTTTTCAAAGAATGCTGCTGATCATTTTGATCATTTAGAAGCTATGTTTAAAAAATGTCAAGAATTTAAAATATCCTTAAATCCTAATAAATGTATCTTTACGGTCCCTTAGGGTAGATTATTGGGACATATATTATCTAAACAAGGAGTTTCCATAGACCTGAAAAGAGTGGCAGCTATAATGAACTTACCTCTTCCAGTCAATAAGAAAACAATTCAATCTTTCTTGGGAAAGATTAATTTTGTCAATCGGTTCATATCCGACTTTGTAGGTTTAGTGAGACCAATAACACTCTTGCTGAAAAAAGACCTAATTTTCAAGTGGACTATGGAAGGAAAGCCTTTGAAGAGGTCAATAAAGCTATCTCAATAGCTCCAGTACTTAGAAACCTAGATTTTTCTAAGCCTTTTGTAATGTATGTATACGGAGGAGAGCTTAGTATTGTTGCTATTCTAACACAGAAGGATGATAAATAGGAGGGAGAGCATCCAATAGCATTTTTATCGAAGACTCTTAAAGAATATGAAACCAGATATAACTTTGTGGAAAAACAAGCATATGTTATGGTAAAATCTCTAAAAAAGTTTAGGCATATAGTATCAGGAAGTAAAATTTTGATACTAGTGGCACATCCAAGTGTCAGAGAATACATCATGGAGGGTGAAATTACTAAGAAAAGAGCAAACTGGATAACTAAGATCCTAGAATATGATGTAGAAGTTAAACCCACTAAATTAGTCAGAGGCAGGGGTTTGTGCCAATATATGATTCAGGAGCTTGAAAAAATGATACCTGAAGAGATAAATTCAATAACAGAAGAAGAAATTGTATTAAAAATACAAGAAGTTGATCAGGAATCTTGGGTCACAAGTAGGATTCATTTTATGAAAAATGGGATTTACCCAAGAGAACTCCCTCAAAATAAAAGAAGATATTATAGGATGAAAGGGATTCATTTTGTTTTAATTGAACAGGTTCTTTTTAAAAGAAATTTTGATGGCAAATTGTTAAGATGTGCAGAAAAAGATGAGGCTAAGAAAATACTACATGAAATGCATCATGGAGTATTTGGTGGACATTTTTTTTGCAAAGACCATAGCTATAAAGATAAGTAAAGCAAGTTATTTCTAGCCTACTTTATTTATAGATTGTTATCAGTTGGTTAAAAATTGTAAATCTTATCAATATTATGTGGGGATGAGAAGGAATGCAGCAATGCCTCTTAGCCCTATAATTGTGGATGAACCTTTTGCTCAATGGGGTCTTGATTTCATTGGAATGATAAATCTAGTATCTAGTATGGATCAAAAATGGATCTTAATAGCCATAGATTATTTCACCAAATGGACTGAGGCAGTGCCACTCAAGGAAGCCACAAAAAATGTGATCCTAGATTTTCTAAGGAGTATCACTACTCATTTTGGGGCTCCTCGCACCATAATTTTAGATAATGCTAAAGCATTTTTAGGGTCCAAAGTATCAGACTTTGCATTAAAGCATGGAATATATCTGAAAAATTCTTCTAATTATTACCCTCAGGGTAATGGTTTGGTAGAATCAACTAATGAGAACCTGATTAGACTCATCAAAAGAATAGGGGGTGATCATCATAAGGAATGTCATAAAGTGCTTAATTTAGTACTGTGGGCTTATAGAATTATGACTAAACAGGTGATCAAAATGTCCCCATATGAATTGGTATATGGGAAACCTACTGTAATTCCCTTAATATTGGAGATTCTTGCTCTCTAGCTGATCAAATAGATTGAAATTGAAGAAAATGGCCCCATGCAGGTCAGATTAGCAGAACTTCTAGAAGTTCAAGAAAAGAGAAATGTAGCACACAATTCATTGATAAAGCATTAGAAAATAGTTTAAGACTATTTTGATAAAAAGAATTCAAATCCTCATTTCAAAAAAGGCTCAACTATTTTGAAATGGGATGCAAGAGCCACCAAACCAGGTCAACACACTAAGTTTGAAGCATTATGGACAGGCCCTTATAAAATTCAGGCATGTAAACAACAAAATTTGTTTGAGCTAGAAATGATGGAAGGTGAACCTGAAGAGATTCCTGTAAATGGAATCTATTTGAAACATTTTAGTTAAAACTCTATTTTATAGACATTTTGGATCATGCAGGAGTTGTGGTTTCTTTTTGAGTAGGCTCAAAAGTCATTGGGGTCGCCAATAACTGTAGAGTAAAAAATACTCTACATTTCATTATGAGTTTTAGTTGCGCACTGTAAAGTTTTATTCTCACATATTGTGGTCTGAGATGGCAGAGTGTTAAAATAGAGCACGGGCTCTATTTTGCTTTTGATTCATTTTTTATAGAGTTTTGATATAGAACACAAGCTCTATTTTGCTTTTTATTCATTTTTGCCTAAGTGTTGAAATCAAGCAGAGGTCGACAAGTGTCATCGACTGAGGCATCTTTTCTCAAGTGAAAATGCCAAGTGTCATCATCTGAGGCACCTTTCATACTTTCTATGAGTTAGTCAAAATGTGCCACGTGTCTCATAGTGGCTCAATAGAATGTGCCAAGTGTTAGTGTCCATGGTTACATATCGGCACCTATGTTTTATCTCTTTGCAATTGAAGGTTTCAAAAAGCTAAGTATCAAGATCAAGCAAAAAGTGCTAAGTGGCAATAGCAGAAGGTCTCAGTGTTGCTTTTCTAAAAGCAACAAATGCTACCATGTATCCTAGCTAAAGAGAGTAGAAGTCACCACATGTCGGCATCCAAAATATGTTCGGTATAATGCCTTGGTTCATTTTTGGTTCAATACCTCAGTTCATGTGTAAACAGTGCGTAGTGTTGAACCATTGAACCATTTTTGGTTCAATCTGTCAGTTCAAAGGCTTAGTACAATTAGGCAGTTCAAAAGAGTGTCCCAAAAAACCAAAGGGTCAAGTGCCCTTTTGGAAGGTAGTAAGGCGCAACCAAACCATTCAAGCGGAGGCTGCCAAGTGTCATCTACTGAGCCCTTTTTGCTCCATTCCCAGAAGCAACGAAAGACACAACGCATTTTCCTAGAAGCAGTAGAAGATGCCACATATCTTCCCAAAAGTATAGGAAGCCACCATGTGTCATCATTCAAAAGATCTTCATCTTTCATTGCTGAATAAAGAGTATGGTGGGTCCCAAGTTTTATTTCTAAAAGTCTGTGGAAATTGCCAAGTGTCACCATCCATAGGAGCCTAACATGTGTCCCAAACATTTCCACAGTATAGCTAAAGAGAAGTAGAGATTTCCACATGTCCTAAGTTGAATCAAGCAAAGATTGCCACCTATCCTTATGCCCCTTTTCAAAGTTTCTCGGTTAAGAGATGCAGTGAGTCTTATTTCTATTAAGCTATTGAAGTTTTGAGAAAGTGGATAGTGACAAGTGTCAAAGGTGGAACATGGCTAAGAAAAGACACAAAAGAGTATAATTTATGTGGAAAGCATTGTGTGTCTTCAATGGCTACTGTGAAACATTACAAGTGTCGACATCCAGTGATTGCTAAAGTAATAAGAATAAATTGGCTAAGTGTCACCTAGCATTCAAGAGAAGGGAGCATCCTGCAATCTGTTTCAGCCAATGAACTGCTAGAAGATGAAGCATTTTAGAATCTATAAGATATCTTCTGTTAGACACTTTTAGTTAGGAGAAGATTTGATTTGGGTCTTTAGATTGGGAACAAGAAGAAAATCTGGAGTGAATTTCAGGCTATAAATAAGGGTGCATAGATCATCTAGAAGAGGAATCATCATCAATTATCAGAGAATTTTTTTCGGAGAGAATTATTGAAACAAGTTTAGACTTTATAAAGCTGTGACTAAATAATATCATTTGATTTTGTCTCATTTTCTTGAGTTGAAAGGTTTATATAACTGTACGTGTTTCTGCACCTCTTATGTGATTGGAAAATTCAAATAATAAGATTGAACCCTATGCCTTTGTTGACATTTTTTGTATCTCAACAAAATTAGTTTATGCTGTGAGCCTCTGTTTCTATTGTTTCAATCTTTTACATTGATCATGCACTTGTTTACTTTTAAATGTAAATGAATCCTATATATAGTCTCACTGTGCTCAGGATTAAGGTCAAATTACATTCAAGGGCATCACCATAGATTAGATTTTCTTTCTTGCATTGTGTTTATGATTTAAATTCCTATCTCTTTTCCCAGTATATACTTGATTTAAATAAGAGCCAACTTCTCTAAAATTTAGAGGTTGTTTCAAGATGCAAGTCCCATATCTTGAAACTTCCCATTGTTGTTGATTAGAATCAAGCGCAATTTTAAATCATCAATAATAAAATATCTACCAATTTTAAGATTTACAATTTTAAACTTATCCCTACAAATCAAATGGTTAGCACAATCACATGGAAGACCAAAGATGCATGCAAAGACTGATTTATGTACCCTCAGTGTTATGCTATGTGAAATTGTAATCTAAATAACAAAATCATAATTTTTAGGGTGATATTGTAGTTAAAAATCTACAATTTTGTAAAATAAAAATGACTAACTTGGAGAAGGTTAGTCGCTAGTGGTTTAGGTGTGCAGTCAATATAAAATTTCACTCTCGATGAAAAAATAGTGACTGTGTATTAGCAATTTTGCAAACCAAAACTATAGTTCACGTGGGTATGATAATTTGATGAAATACACACCTTGATTCTCAGTTAGTTAGTCTTGTAAGCTACAAAAAACACATCTTGGATGAAAGACTATTAAATTGTAGGGATTCTCCCACTATGGTCACCAAAATGTAGATAAAATTTTGAGCAAATGGATTTTTCAATTACATCAAAAAAACACAAAATGTCAAATCGCAATTGAGATATAGAGCCATTAGGATAAAAATTCAAACATAAATGGATATTCATAGTAACACTTAAATCGTAAATCTAATTTCTTCAAACCAAAATTAAAAAATAAAAAAGACTAAAGGATTTTTATTGAGATTTCTTACAAATAGACTCAGATTTGCAAAATAGTGATAGCTAGAGTTGGATGATTCATGGATTGATCATGTTAAAATGGAGAGTTTATGTATTTAAAGATTAGTTTATAGTTCATGTAGTTAGTTTGGCCATGGAGGAGTGCCTTATTTAAATAGATTGAGGGAGGGAAGATCCATGGTCACCATAATATCAAGGGTGGAGGATTATCCAATGAATTAAAAATTCATTGGAAGCCTCTATAATAGAGGCTTCTACAGAAGAAGGGCCAAGTTAGAGAGGATTATAGAATTGGAGAATTATAGAATCCATTTAAGGGCTAAGTAGGATTAGTATGGGATTAGTATTGGTGATTAAATAACTTATAGAGAATCTAGGGGTAAACTTCGAGGAAATCTTAGAAGTAGGTATTTATGTGGGTCATAGAAATTTTAAATTCACAAATATTAGACAAGTGGGATTAGTTAGGTTATATAAATTAATTAAGATTATGATAAAAGGGATAAATTAGCATGATTAATTATAATAATTAAGATGAGTAGATTTTAGTGTATATTTTAGTGCATCCACTAAATCCATGTCATATTTTGATATTTTATCACTAAAAATGAAATAAAAATTGGATTAGAAACTCCAAGGGAAATGTGTAAAGTAGAAGTTTCAGTACAATCTGTTGACTCATATCGAGCTATCTTGTTCGATTGTCTATCACTCAAAGTATCATTTAAGGCCTCACGTGCAAAATATAATGCATTTAATTATTTTTAACAACTTTATTTATTTACATGCATAATCACCAAATGATTTTTTAAATAGTTATTTTATTTTCAACATATAATTTAGTTATTTTAAACTTTTAGATTAGGTTAGAATAATATGAAAAATAAATAGTGTCTAATAAAACTACATATAATAAATTTTCAGATCCTGAATCACCTTAACATATTATTTTTAGATTATATTATAACATTTGATGTAATCTTATTAACCCTTAAATCTAGGGGTGTCTACTAGTTTTCCTCTTCCCTAAATAAATTTTGATTTCTCTATTTTCAATTTAGCCCAGTGTTAAAATAACTCTAATGTATGCAATATGTTGACTTAAAAAAGGTAATTTTTATCAATAATATTGACATTATTTATGATCGGGGAGTGGGGACCTCACTAATTTGCAACCTAAAATAATAAGTAGGTACTCCTAAAACATTCAGGTTGGGAAAAGCAATGATTAAATACAATTACGTAAATTAAGAAATAGTAAAAAACTAAATATATGAAATCTTAAGATCCTTAATATATTATTTTTGACTATGTTATACCATTCTATATAATGTTATATACCCTTAAATTTATGGGTCTCAAGTAGTGGTCCCCTTTATTAAATACAATTTTATTTCTATGTTTTTGTTTATATGCCTATTTCCAACTTAGCATAGTGTAAAAAAAACTCTTCTTATACCATTAATGCAAGACACCAACCCAAAAAAGGGAAAATTACATAAGTGACATTAACTCTCCTTATACATGGGGAGTAGGGACCTAAATAATTCCATCTTGCAAGACTAAGTATGTACTCTAACACTATATTGGATGTGTTTTTTTCTTTTAGATATAGACCTCACTAATTCTTACAAAGAATGTCTAAACTCACTATCACAATATTTAAGGATTTAAAGTATTTGATTATGGATCTTTCAAAAATGATTATTATAAATATAAAAAAAGTGATGATGTTAGGATATCACATTATGTTCAAATATTGATCCCTTATTTTTGACATTTGTAAGGAAAACATTTAAACTATACTTTCAAATTGGCTTAGAGGCCTCATTGTATGACCAAACAGATTTTAAAATCTAGATTTTCACAATTGAAAGTTTCATTTGCATGGTATTTTTTAAATTAAAAAAACACATAAAATCATTATGTTCATTATTTTTATAGCATTCCAAACCATTTCATTGGAAACATCAATTAGACCTATATAAAAACTCTATCCAAAACCTAGTTTTAATGTTTGGTATGACTTCTAAATAGAGATGTTTGGTGTGTAGATCCACTACATTATAAACTCCTAAAGTTGAATGGTATTTTGATGAATCAGTATTATTATTTGTATGCTCTAAATTTAATTTTGAGGCAATAGTTTACTAATTTGTATGACTTTAAAAACATATTGGAGCAAAATATGCACTTGTGTGGCCTTCAAGGATGTAGTAATGGTGTTCCATGTGTTGAAAATCACATATGTGTCTTTATATTTGATACTAACAAACTTTAAATGATTCAAAATCTTGTTTGTATGGCCTTCAACTTCTCTCTTTGCAGTTGTATGATGTTATGGACATAACAACCATTAATAATAGTAGTGAAATTTCCTATAACAACCATGGTGTGGTGCAAAAGTCTCAGTGTTTATGTTTGATTTACATTTTTCAAATATTGGGTTTAAAGTGGGTCCCACCTAAGAGGAAACAAAGTGAAAATTTCAAATTGTCCTAAATAGTCAAATTATTAATTTTACATGCATACCAATAAAAAATTTATGTGCACAAAAAATGTTTTTATTTGTGCAAAATCATCAAAATATAGTTCAAGTATAAAATCTTAATTAATTATTTTTAAAATGACTATAGTGGAGTTGGTCAAGCATAATTTTTAAGTCACTTGATAACAAGAGGTGAAGAATTCAAAATATCCAAAGCTTTCATTTTGGTCACAATTTTGTCGCATTCATTATTGAGTAGTTTGTATTGCAATGTTTTTTGATAAATTGCTATATTTTCTAAAGGTGGTCATGTGACTAGTCAATTTATAGGTTTTTGGAATTTACGAATACATTGAAATAGTCAATAAAATATTAAGATTATTTATATTTTTTCTATAATAAATGTACTGAAAATGATGTATAAATGTGTTTTTTTGGTGCAAAATGACACCTTTAAAATGAAGAATTTCATAATATTATCTCATACTTGTGCTATCAGAGAACATGTTGTCCATTACTTGTCCATCAAGATCCTTTTAATTGACAATATGATCTAGGAAAAAATTCATGTGACAATTTAGGTGACAGTTCCACCTCAATTAATGACGAAACTTCCGGGAGCCATGACTTTTGCATCGTAGCTCCAATTGACTCACCGTTTAAACCGTTGGAAATATAATAATGAGGAGAACATCATGAGATGGCATGGATATCTGCTTAATGAAGTTTGAACCTAGAAAACCCAATGGAATTGCCCCAAATTTCAATTTTAGTAGTGCAGTCTAAAAATAGTAAGTATTTAAAAATAGTAATTCCTCAAATTATGTATTGTTTTAAATCATGGAAGTCAAACCACTTGATCTTCATCAAGATTGGTGACCTTCCACATCCTCCCCATGCTTTCAATTTTTTTATAAATGAAGAGGTAACCTAAAATGTGAAGGAAGACATCTCTTCCCAGAGATAAGCATATAATTGTATTGCGATCTTGAGTAATACTAAATCTCTTCTCAGAGAATTCATTGTTACTATGTTATTTCTATGTTCCTAAAATATTTATCAACCAGAACTTCTGAGTTTTGGATCACAATATATAAGTGTCCAAATGGAATTTGGAGGATCCATAGGAAGTTGGATGATAATTCCCTTTCTTTAGTTAATTATTCATTTAGAGTCTGGGTAAAATACTTGAATAACATTTTTGGTAGTAGTAGTGTAATTTTTTTAAGTTTTAGTTTTGGTTTTATTAACTTCATCGATATTCCTGATGAGGATATGACATCATAGTTTTGATTTAGTTTTTTGATACAAGGGTTTCTTACCTCTCACCTAATAAGGGAAGATACTACACGGCCTTCAATCAATCATCGATGCTTTTATGAGTTGACATAGGATTTGATAGCACCATAGTGTCTATCAAAGGTTTTTTAGCATTTATTGGACATTAGGGAGATGTACCATACACAATATTGAATATTCAATTGGATGGGTTTCTATGTGAGACCTTATGTGGATTGATGTGGTTGAATAAGCCTTGATTGTGTTCCATAATAATATGTTACATAATGGTCAAAGAGGATGATAAGGCCTTGATTATGTTCATCATTCATGCCATAAATCATGGGGTGGGATTCTATATGTAGCAACATCATATGATCAGTTCCATGATGTACAATGTGTAAGTCCAAGGCATATACTTTTGATGACTTCATAGGCATAGCTTTGTATCATATTTTATGTCCCTTTTTATATTTGGGGGTTGGGTCATATAATCCAAGGTATATTTATGTATTTACTTTGTTATGTTAGTAGGTTAATAATAAATTTGTGAATAAATAATTTAGGTAGTTGGTTTTAAATGGGTTAAACCCATATGATAATTAACTCCTAAAAAAATTCTTTTGTAAAATCTAATAAATCTTAGGCTTATTACAACTAAGATTAATAGATATATTTTACCCTTTAATAAAGTTTTGTTTTCAAATTAATAAAAGGTATTTTTACATTACCTTTTGTATATGCAAACAATCCCAATAGTCTACACCATGCTATTAGGAACATTGGTTCAATATTATCAACTAAGAATAAAAAACTAATAGAAATGGGAACCATTTATTTCTATGGTGTGATGAATGATTTGAATGCAAGAGGGGTCACTCAAGAGTACCTTCTCACCATAGTACTTGGACACTTTTCATAGTGCTAGACTACACATTATGCAAGGTAATAAACAAATAAGATTCCTTCGATCCCAATATAAATCAAAGGCTCCCCTTGTAGGGTAAAGGGGTAACATCTCCATAGGGTGTGGGTTAATTTCCCATGATGATTTTTTTGGTGATTAATTTTGGAACTACTCAACATAGTCATTATTTAGCATAACAAAACATCTATGCACTTTGAAAATCATTCCAAAGTCATGCCATCATAGTTGGATATCCTCTCTGAACTATCCAATCAATTACCATACCTTGAACTAGAGCACGAGACCAAGAAATTATACATGACTTGATATTCACACCAACCTTCATGTCATCATGTTAATATATTGTCCCTTTCCCTAGGCACCACTCAAATTTATTGGAACACCGCTAGTTAAGACAAAGTATTAAGATAAATTATGCACATTACATAATTTCATGAATTCTTACATGTTATGTGCACCCTTTATACATCAATGGTAGCTTTGAAAATCCATGGATACTTTATTCACCCTTGAGTGCTTGCGCAATGCCAAGAGGAATATCACAACACTTAAGTTTTTTACAAGACTCAAATACTATATAGATACTTTGCACCACATTGGCCATACTTGGGGGTAGATCTCATGCAACCATGCCAGATTCCCTATTAGCATATTATGCATTCAAGAGTCTAACTATCACACTTACAATAAGATAAACCATCTATTGTTAAGGAGACTAGAATTTTATAACTGTCTATTTGTAATTATTTTTTGTAATGATATCCATAATAATCCATTCAACCTTAATGGGATCATCAATCGTGAATGCTAGTATGCCCTAAATATCTAACACCAGATATCATTTTTATTCCAGTATAGGTTAATTAATTAGAAGTGTAACCCCATACTAATCATGAGAATCTTAATTCTTAGGCTTTTGCATATTTTACACCTATGTATCACACTCTATTGTTTCTCATTTAATTAAATTTTCTATATTTTAAAAATATTATTTGATAAAATGTGTTTTGGTTCACTAATATTAAGTTTTCCATTTTATTTTCTATAAATCATAATCTTGCAAGCCAAGTAAAAGGTTATCTTCTAAGTTGCCATTCTAGGCCATGTGGTTTGGATAAATATGCATTTTATTTGAGTGTAATACTTTTGTCCATGAAACATTAATTTTAACTTAATGTCATCATCATATTTTGATTGTAGGACTAAGATGATAACAAATGCAAATAATGTATGACCTCTTTCAAGGTTTACATGCTCAAATGATATGGTTGATTAATATGAAAGTGTGAGATTGATGCCCATTGAGAGTGAACTATGGATTCTAAATACCACATTTCATTGACTATGCTCTTCCTCAAATTAATTTACTTATCAAGTTATTATTTATCATATTCAACATGATATTATCTTTTCTATTTTCATTAAAATATTAATACATAATAATTTTTTCAAGTTAATGAAGGTAAATGTTCAAAGAACTAGAATCACAAATAAATGCACATTGATATCAGCTGAATGTTAGTTTCACAACATTTTATTGACAAGTTTTGGTAGAGGTTGGGGCCCTTAAGGATGCTCACAAGACTATGAATTTTCAGGTTGGGACTTTGAAAACTCAGGTTTATACCTTTTTAGAGCAGACTAAGGAGTTAAAGAAATTGAAGGGCAAAGTGGAAGTTATTAATTCCAATATTTAGATAGCCCTGAACCAGTGGGAGGAGCTCAAGCACAATGTTTAATGGGTAGATACCATAATTTTATCCACTGAGGAAACTATCTTATAGTCTAGGATGGACTATTGATTTAGTATGAGGTGATATTAGACCCCAAAGTTTTTAATATTATATTCTAAGTATTTTAGAACCATAAGCACAAATTACAAGGGCACAAGAATAGGTGTTCAAGACCATGATGTAGAAGAATAAAACATAAGGGAATGACACAAAAGACCTAGGTTTGGAAGGGTGATTTGTGAAAGATAAGAAAATGGATACTGAGCAGAAGATCTAGGACTCAAAGAAGCATAAGACTAAGACAAGATTGTAGGTAATAAAGTAGTTCATGGGAGCAATGAAAATTAACGTGAGTGTAAACCTATCACCGGTCCATGGAAGAGGAGAAAAATTAACATAAATATCTATCATAGAGAAGGTATAGGGGTTCTTGGGCTCGATTCAAAAGGAACTTAATTGTAACATCTCACCATAACTAGTTTCTATGATAAAGTCATTAGCTTGTTATATTTTAATGTTACAACATGAGGAAGGGGTTTTATTATGTATAAATACCCTATAGGTTTGTAGTAATTATTTTTTTGTTTAATATAGTTGCGTTGTTACTATTAAGGAAGAGATGTAGAGAGCATGTATTAAATGATGTACATGTGTAATCTTATCAATTTGTTTAATAGAACTAATATTTTATAAACTTTGGTGTGATGAATTTGATTTAAGATACTATCTATATGCAATGTGCAAATTCATAAAATTATTAAATATAGACTAATGTTGGTATTAATAATGAATAAAGGTAATAAATCAAGTGCTTATGCAATATTTCTCTAAACACCATCAAATTGATAGGGACTAGTCCCTACAATGCACCTCAAGTGAGTGCACAAGATTACCCCTTGCATGATATGTTGATGTGCAAGTTGATTAGCATCTTCCTTATATTGGGTGTGCAACTAATACTTATTTATATGAAGCTAAATAAAATGACCCAAGAATATTTTTATATATTATCTAGAGCTTAGTCATAGGTTATTTTTTTGAATACAATGTTTTTAACTAGCTTTACTTTGCTTCTTAGATTTATTATTTTCTATAAATCTATTAGAATTTAAAATAACCCCATGCATCTGAGATCTTAACATGCATATTGATTGAATTTAGCTGGTGTTTAAGGATTTTTCAAAAAAATTCTAAGTGTAAAGTGCACGACAGGCCTAAGATTATCATGTGTGTCATCATTGTTGAGCCCAATCAAAGTGAAGACAATCTAAAGTTTACACTAAAAATTATATCAAGTAAAGATTTAATGTGAAGGATACCTATGGTAACATCCTGTAGACCTATGTACAAAATAAAATTAGAAAAAGTGGCTAAGTATTGAAGACTTGCGTGAGCCCTGATATCATGTGACATGGCATGATATTGTTAGACTAGGTAGCAAGGGACATCCATAGATCAAATAGATATTTGAGATCCCATAGGATTGAGATGATCCCATGTGGTAGCATCTCAAAATATAATATTATAGTTCTGGATAATATCTAATCAACAAATCCCCAAACCTCTAAGCCTAAAATGTTACCACATGACAACATCTCATAAGCCTAGGGACTCAATGGGTCAAAGTATATAACCAATATCCCTAAGGAGATCATAGCCTTGTGATCATGCCAAGTGGCATGATCCTATTTAATAAAGTCTCATGAATCCTAAAACAATATATAGTGAAATAAGGCTCTAAATATATTTGGAAAAAGGGGTGAAAGTCAAGAATAACCATGGGTATACATGGCATAAAAGCCCCAGATCATGCCAAGTGGCATAATTTAACTGATTCATAGTTTGAAGAACATATAAATATAGATTACAAATCTGAAATCCCTAAGTCTCTATTATATTTGTATCATTCCAAGTGGCATGATCTTGGTAACTCCTAGCTCATGTAACATACAATACAAACTTGCAAAGTTTAAGCCCTGGGTAAACATGATTGTGACAAGTGTCAAATTCTTGTTAAAAAACACAGACAAGATTCAAAGGCAAATTTTAATAATCATTAGCCCTTGGAAAATTTTATAAATGGGTAAAAGGGATAAAGGTTGAGATGATAAGAAGGCAAAGGAGTAGAAAGGGGTGAATGGGTAAGATACTAAAGATGGTAAAGGGGATATGGGTAAATGGTGAAGGGGATAAAAATGAGAAAGGGATAAACGGGAAGTGACAGTTGGCTTGAGGAAACAACTAAGCATGTTCAAGTAAATGGAAACCACATGGTCAATTTCTACATTGATAGTTTAGCCACAAAGACCAATTCATCTAATAGTGCATAGGCTTACCTTAGACACCTCCTGATCAACAATAATTATCTCCTAGTGAATAACTAAATGTATATTAAGTGCTCAAAATTTTCATGATAATTTTAATAAGACTAGCCATTATTTGGAATTTATGGATAATATTGAATATATATATATTTATATTCATTTTTGGACAAACTTAGTTTGAAGCAATTGGTTATAATATTATGTTTAAATTGACCGTCCAAGTTCTAAAGTGAATATTACATTTGAATACACCAAATGAATCTTCAAATGAAAATAAAATAACATATATTACATCACTTAAAATTTGTTAAATATTGAAATAAAGAACAAAAACCAACCTTTATTTGCTATGAAAAACACTTATACCTAATATAATATTACATATTTGTAATGAATTGATAGTTTGTACATTGCATTTATTTTACACCCTAAATCTATATTAAATTTAATGGAATATTCCTAAATAAAATCTAAAGAATATGCTAATATTCATGTATGAAACTATATGTAAAAATTCATGATATTATAATAATATTTATTTTAAAAAAATTTATTGGTTGATCAAAAAATAGTTAGCTAAAAATTGATTTCCATAGTATCTTGCCTTGGCAAAGACTAACTACCTTTGAAAGGAATAATAACATACTAACATTTAATAAATATTCATAAACATCAATATCATGATTTTTTGTTATGAATCATGTCATAGTGTTATATTATATTTTCAAAGCAAGTGGAATATTTGTACTTGTAATGTGAGAAAATTATGATTGAAATTTTTTGGGAATTTAATTGGCATTAAGAATATTGTGGAAGTATAATTAAACAAGTTTATAGATTACACATTTTCTAAAGATGACTTTATGTGTGTTGTTTCATATATTTATATAGATGGTTTGGGAATGATATATGTGGTAGGGGAGGTTTTTGTTAACGTTTTGGACATTTTACCAAAAAAATGGCCCTACATTTTGTTTATAATGCACAAAAATTAGAAAAAAAGAATAGCCTTATATCATTTATGTAATGTTTGAACTATCTACATAATATAACATTTCATATCAAATCTTAATCAACATCAATATCCCAAGTTTGTGTTGTGAAGATTTTCATAGTGATATAAATAATTTTTATTACAAGTACAAATTTTTTTAGCCGTTCAATGTTGGATTTGTTCATGCACGGTAGCTAAATGATTTTGATTATTCACCATTGAATGCTAGATAAATTCATCATGCTCAGTTATAAAAATATTGAAATTTCACATTGTTTGTACATGGTATCACATTCAATGATTAATGCATTTGGTTCATCATGCTCAGTTATATTTTTTTTTTGAAATTTCATAATATTTGTACATTCAGTGATTAATGCATTTGGTTATTTAGTACATTTTAAACAATGTTGATATCAAGTTCTGTGTCCTATTCATATCCACATATATATTTGTATTATAATCATAAATTTTGTGTTGGCTATTTCATGTAATTACACATGAAATCAAGTTATGGGCTGTGGTCATCTATTGTCTTTAATGGATGTGTAACTACAATAAGTATAAATTTTATTCATTTTATAATGCTGAATTTGTTCACATAGGATACATAAATGAATTTGATTATATATAGATAGTGTTGATTGGTAATTTGAACCACTAGAGCCAATGTTATAGGTAAGAACACTATTTAGATTGTTGAATAATATGAATGATAATGAACCCATGCTAGCTCTATGCAAGTAAAGGATGTTTTTCATAGCTAAGAAATGGAATATTCCACCATCATAGTTAATTGAAAAATCCAATGTGATAATTAAAACCCCAATACTATCTAAAAATAGGATAATGAAAACCTATTGTATCTGGCATATCCATATGCAAATATGTTTGTGTTTTTAAAAGATCTTTATCAAAAGGTTTTTGAACATTGAAAAATGAAATGCATAAATGAAAATGAAAAAATAACACATATGCATTGTGATCCTTGATTCATTTCTGTATAGGAATACACACCAATAATCCAAACTAGTCTATTAGATTAAACAAAACATAGAGAGAAAATGATATTGAGAATAGCATAGCACTTATTCAACATGTTCAACCAAGCATGAAGGCCTATTAAATAGGAAAACAAATGAAATACCTGTGAAGCATGAGATGAGTATAAGAAAACTAACCTACGTCAGCTTGCATGAAATAGCAAAGACCAAACAAACAACTAACCTCTTAACCAAAGTGGTTAAGGCAACTAACCAACATAAATTACCTTAGTAAATAACCTAAGGTAAATAAAATAATATGCTAACACCCTTACTTAATGACTAAACTAGAAACAAGACCAAGTTTATCTCTAAATTTTATGAACTTGTCTGTACCAAGTGGTTTGGTCATTATATCAACTGGCTACTCTATAGTGGGGCAGTAAAAGAGATTGATGTCTTCATTTGTAACCAATTGTTAGATGTAATGATGGTGAACCTCAATGTGTTTGGTCCTAGCATGAAATAATGGATTACTCACCATCTTCAAAACACTTTGGTTGTCACAAAAAATTGGAGTAGGCTTTGATGACTCAAACTGAAGATCCTCCAAAATTTTCTTTATCCACATAGTTTCACAACCTGCACTGACCACAGCTTTATACTCTGCTTCTATTGAAGATAATGCTACAATAGTTTGTAGTTTGCTCTACCATGAGAAAACTCCTGAACCAAAAGTGAAAACATACCCTATTGTAGATTTTCTTGAATCAACTGAACCTGCCCAATCAGAATCAGAATATCCTAAAAGTTCAAAATCTACAGACTTTTTATACAGTATGCCAAAGTCAATAGTACCTTTGACATATCTTAATACTCATTTTTTAGCTAACCAACAGACTTCCTATGGTTTAGACATGAAGTGAGATAGAAAACTCACTGTAAATCAAATATCTAGTCTGGTGGTAGTGAGGTAAATGAGACTACCCACTAGCTGCCGATACACTGTTTCATTGACAAGAGGTGAATCAATATCTATTGAAATTTTAGCTCCTACTTCCATAAGTGTGTGATTTGGATTACAATCCATCATTCTGAACCTTTCTAGCAATGAATTGGCATACTTATTTGGTGACACAAATATAGTATTACCACTTTGCCAAAACTCAACACCTAAAGAGTATTTTAGTAGTCCTAAGTCTATCATGTCAAAAGTATAACAAACATCAGCTTTCATTTGTTGAATGAGACTAGTACTACTCCTAGTGATGGCTATATCATCAACATATATAATTAGAATCAATATATCATCACCAGACACCTTTACATAGAGAGTTGGTTTCGAGTTACACCTTTTAAAACCTGACTCCCTAAGATATGAGTCTATTTTTGTATACCAAGCTCAAGGAGCCTGCTTAAGTCCATAAAAGGACTTGATCAACTTACAAACAAGATGTTCCCTACCAGGAACTTGAAAACCCTATGGTTGAACCATGTAGACTTCTTCCTCTAGATCTCCATTCAAAAAAGCACTCTTTACATCCATTTGGTGCACCTGCCATCCATACTGAGTAGCAATAGCAATAATCAAATGAAAAGTTACCATCTTGGTGGTTGGAGCAAAAGTATCCTCATAATCAACCCCTTCCTCTTGTGCATAACCTTTTGCAACAATTTTGGCTTTGTGTCTGTCCAAGGAACCATCTGCTTTGTATTTTACCTTATAAATCCACTTACAACAAATGGATTTCTTTCCTAGTGGTAGTTCCATCAACTTCCAAGTCTTATTTTTCATCAAGGAATCATATTCCAATTGCATAGTTGATTCCCACTTAGACTTCCCTTTGGCCTCTAAAAAAGAAGTAGGCTCAAATACTTGTGAAACAATAGTTGTTAGAGCAATATTGGCATGCTCACCTTTATTACCAAACTGCTTTCTTGATCTCAGTCTTCTACCTTCCACACCTTGTGGCAAGTCTCCTTCTTTTAGTGTTTCAATTGTGGTAGTATACCACTTTGGCTTCTTTGGTTGTTCTGTTGGAACCTCATAATGACCTATATCAATTCCCTCCCTGGAATGTGATTCCACTGATGAACAAGAATCCTGCTCACTTTTCACATTATAACTAATAATTAAATCATTAGATAACAATGAATCAATATCTGAAACTTGACCAGTTGTTGTGAAGTATGGCATTTGTTCATTTACTATGACATCTCTATTTACCACAACTTTGTTAGTAGAAACATCAAGTAATCTGTAGGCCTTTGACTGATCACTGTATCCAACAAACATGTATGTTTTGCTTTTTGCATCCAATTTTTTTCTCTTTTGACTAGGAATAACTGCAAAAGCTACACAACCAAAAATTCTAAAATCACTTACAACTAGAGTTTGACCTGACCAAGCCTCCTCTGGAGTCATATTCTCCAAAGATTTTATAGGACTTCTATTGAGGATGTATACTATTGTATTCATTGCTTCTACTCAATACATGTATGGGACATTTTTGCTTTGGAACATATAGCGAGCCATGTCCATCACCGTCCTATTACACCTTTCCACAACTCCATTTTGTTATGGAGTGTAAGGTGTAGTGTATTGTCTATGTATGCCTTCAGTGGCACAAAACTCCTTGAACTATTTTAAGATGAACTCACCCCTATTATCCGTTCTAAGAGATTTCACTGGCCATCCTACCTATTTTTCAACCATAGCTTTCCAAGTAAGAAAGTTAGAAAAACAATTAGATTTCTTCACTAGAAAGTATACCCACTTTTTCCTAGAGAAATCATCAACCAATAACAAGAAATAACGGGCACCAGAAGGGGTAGGTTTGTACATTAGACCATGCAAATCTGCATGTACCAGATCCAATACTCCCTTTGCTTTCAAAGCTTTACCAACATCAAATGAATGTCTAACTTGCTTCCCCAATTGACATCCAGTACATACATGATGACTATGTCGAATAGAAGGAATCCCCTTAACCATCTTAGTCTTACTAAATGTAGTCAAATACTGAAAATTCAAATGCCCATACCTTTCATGCCATAGTGAACTTGTGCTATCAACTGCTGCAAGTGCACTTTCCTTTGCTTTGATTAGATATGCAACCTTATACAAGCCTTTATCACCGATCCCAATAGCAATAATCCTATTATCTTTAGTGGTGACTAAACATTGTTGTTCTTGAAATTTTACAACAAAATTAGATTTTGAGGTGATCTCACTGATTGAAAGAATATTTTTGTTCATATCCGGTACATACCTAACATTCTTGAATGTATGATTTACTATACCATCAAAAGTTATATGAACATTACCAAATCCCTTCACAAAATATGTTGTACCATCTCCCAAAGATATAGATTCATTACTACTATTATCTTCAACAAAATCCACATACCAGTCCTTATGGCATGTATAATAGTGAGATGCCCCTAAATCAAAGTACCAAGCTCGATCCATCGTAAAATTACCACTGGAAGCCATAAAAGCAAAATATGGTGAATCCTCACCTTCACCTTCAGCTACATTCACATGATGAGGTTTCTTTCTGGGGTTAGCCATATCCTGTTGTCTTTTCTTGCAATCTTTCTTAAGGTGACCAGGTTTCTTACAGTAAAAACATTTCCATTTAGATCTCTTATTACCACTTACCTGTGAAGATTTTGATGGATAACTATTTTTACCAAACTGCTTACCCTTTTCCATGATAAAGAATGCACTCTCTATGGAAGTGGATGTAGACAACACTGCCTACTCCTGTTGTCTCTCCTTTTGCAATAGCATCAATGTTTCAAAATCAAAAGTATGCATCTCAGCAATCATGTGCAAGGACTCCACAACTGACTCAAATGATGGTGGAAGATTTTGCATAACAAGAGAAATCAAATCTTGCTCATCAACAGGTTTTTGCACTGCTTTCAACTGGTCACTGATGTCCTTGATCTGCAATAAAAACTCAAAAATGGAGCCACCTTCTTGCATCTTAGTGGAAAACAACAAATTATTCAAATACAACACTCTACTAGCTTCAGAAGCCTGATATTTTGAAGATAAAGTTTTCCATAAATCTAATGCTATGGTTACATTTTTTATGTCTGAGATTAGATTATCTGCTACTGACAATTTTAACAACATGAGAGCCTCATGATGACATTTATCATAGTCATTGGTAGCAGTGGCAGGCCTTTGCTCTTTACCGAGCACTATTTGATCAATATTTAGATATTGACATATGGTCAAAACCTTGTGACTCCACAAACTAAAGTTCTTGCCAGTCAATTTATGAGAATCTAGTAGTAACAGGTGTTGAATACTAGCCATTTTACCTAGTTTTTCACAAAAATGATAAAATTGGAAAAACTATAATGACTTTTTTTTTAATTCCTTCTACACAATGATTTTATATTGACACTGAACAACCCTATCCGTTTTCAAAAAAAAACTCAATATCGTTTGTAAGATCACAAAAATTCTAACATTGAAATAATTAAATCTAGAAAACTACAATTCCATTTTAAAAAATTCTTTCTCCGTTGACATCCAGATAAAAAACCTAGAAAATGGTGAAATTTTTAGCTTCTCAAATGCTGTCAGGGGATCTCTAGCTCTACCAATTAGAGCACAATTGATTACTTCTCGTATTAGCAATTAAACACAGAATTATACCAGAATGATAAAGTAGCTAGAAACTTGAGACAACAAAGAATTTGAGAGACAATACACACTCTTGTATTAAATACTACTAGAAGAAAATACAATAAGGAAGATGCCACTTCTTCCTCCACCTCAAAGGCTTGCCACACCTCAAGACCTTCTTCCCTCTCTCTCTTTCTCAACACAACAACTCTAAAGCCTGAGTTATTATCCCACCTTGAATGCTTCAGCTGATCTCCTTGACCTTACACCTGTAGATCTCCTTGACCTTGCTTGCTTCAATGCTTTTACTTGCCTTAGAATAAATTACAATACATGCCTTATGGGTCTATAAATAAGATCCCATGCTTACAAAAATAGAACTCTAACTACTAAAATTAGACAAACAGCCCGCGACTTAAATTAGCCCCTTAGCATGCAAACACTCAGTTTAACTAACTAACTGTTCGTGCAACGAACAGTTCTGGACCGCACAAGCAACCGACGCCGGTCCCTACTTATCTGGTGCTGCCAACGTCAGCCGACTCCTTGCCATCGCCGATTTCCTTCTCCACTGTCTGTGACCGACGTCAGTCATACTACCGACGCCGGTGGCTTTGGTTCTTCAACATCCTCTCTTGTGTCTGCAAATAGTTGAAGCTTTTAGCTCCACACCTTAACAATCTCCCACTTGGAGATAAATAGCTGTAACTTGTACCTGTACCTATACACCATCTATTTTGTTCCTTAGGCTTTGTATCCCTCTTCAATGTCACTCTTGAAGACCAACCACCACGTAAACCTGTGATGTAATACCTGTCTCTTATGCCACAATAATTTTGCTGCTCCCAAATTCTCCATGACATACTTCTGAACCAACTCTACCCTTAGCTCAGAAAGACTCCCTGTATATGAAACCCTGCAACAAGTAACACAATACAGTAACAGGATAATGTAGCTAATATTATCCAACCTGGTAAAGATAAAATACAATGGTCAAACCTCCATTGTTCTGCAGCATAATCAAGACCATATACCATAGCCTTCTGTCTCATGTGTCCATCCACTCTCTTCTCTAAAATGGGAATCCATCCCTCTATCCAGTGCTTCCTTTCAGCTGACAACACTACCAACAAATACCTATTTGGTTCTCCAAGGACTCACACTCCTCATTCATGCCAAGCTCCCACTATTTCTGGATTCTACCTGCATTGCTTCTTCCATCTTCCTAGTTCATGACTATCAGTAAGCAATATAAAGAAGGTGAACAATGAATATGAGGTTCACATACCTTTCCTGACCTCTACATGGGTGTTTGAGACCTATTAATTCACCCAACATCCATTCCAGTGACCGATCTAGGCCATCTCCCAGTCTGCTCCTGACCGATGTTGGTTCCCTGCACTGATCCTAACTACCGACGTCGTTTCCCTGGCCGACACCAGTGTCCCTCCTACCGACGTCGGTCCTTATGACCAACGTTGGACTTCTCCTGTCTGACCTACCGACCCTACTGGTCTGCACATGACCGATGTCGATACTCGGATGACTGACGTGAGTGCCAAGCTACCGACATCGGTGTCTGTGTGTTCCTGTAAGTGATGAAATTTTCATCCGCGAGCTCTTCTTGGATCATACCTCTATCCATGCTGCCCTGCTCAGATTTATTCAGCCCCTGTGACTGATCTCTGTCCTTCATCTCCTCCATAAACACCAAGGCTTCTTTGTTCCTATCAAAAGCATCAAATTTCCTCTTTCTACAATGAACTGTATCTGTGCTTTCCAAATTTGAACACATACCTTTTGAATCAAGAACTTCCATTCCCTTCCTATTCTTGTGACCAAGCCTATTAGGCCACATCTTCGAATCTACACCAGAAGTAGAATCAGTAATACAAGTAGACAGATAAAGAGTATCTACTTTCTTACCTCTTGCTAGAACAAGTGCTCCCTTGGTAACCTTCCAAGAATCCGCTATGAGGGTTATTGTGCATCCCTCATCTCCCAACCTTCCTACAAAAATTAGACTCTACGTCAGAATTGGAACATGCATGACCTCTTTCAACACCCACGTGTTGTCAATCTGCAATCTCAGCTGCACTTTCCCTTTGCCAACTATCTGACAAGGTGTACCATCCCCTAAATAGAGCACTCCAAAATCTCCCTATTCATACTCATAGAACAAATCTCTATTTGGGGATGCATGAAAAGATGAACCAGAATCTAAAATCCATGATCCTACCTGACTATCTGAAGAAAGTATGAGAGCATCCTGCATCACAATATTTGCAACCTTTGCTTCTTCCATACCTGCATGTTGATTCTCTTTATCTCTCAACCAACACTCCTTCGTGTGTCCTTTCTTTCCACAAAACCAACAGGTAATACCTTTGGACTCAGATCTCCTTCCCAACCTTGATTTCCCTTGCTCAACCTTCTCCCTTTGCCTTTCCCTGCTTTCTACACTTAGAGCATTCCCTGATGATTCACCTGTGCTTCTCCTACGTATTTCTTCATTCAAGATCACACTCACAACATCATCAACTTTTAAGATTTTAGAAGCAGATGTAGAATTACTTACTGCCATAACCAAACCGTCCCAACTTTCAGGCAAAGAACATAAAATCAAGAGAGCCTTTACCTCATCATCAAAAACAATATTGACTGAAGCTAGTTGGTTTACCAAACCATGGAAATCACTAAGATGAGTATATACCGATCCACCTTCCTGCATTTGCAAAGTAAATAGCTGCTTCATAAGATATACCTTATTAGAAGCCGAGGGCTTTTCGTATAAATTTGCCAAGGACTTTATCAACTCTTCCATTGTCTTACACTGCGATAAGCTGGAAATCACAGATGATGCAAGGCTCAACCTTATGGAATCGAGATCCTTCCAATCAAGAACGTTCCATTCTTCATCCTTCATATCTGTGGGCTTGCATGTAACCCCACCCAATGGTAAGTACAAATCCTTTTGATACAGATAGTCCTCAATCTGCATCCTCCAATGTTGATAATTCTTGCCATTAAACTTCTCCATTTGTAGCCTGCTTTCTTCTGCCATTGCTGAACTCCCACTCAATCAGAAAACCTTGTGAATGACCTATAATAAAAAAACAATACCCTGCTTCCTGCAAACCGTAGCTCTGATACCACTTGTCAGGGGATCTCTAGCTCTACCAATTAGAGCACAATTGATTACTTCTCGTATTAGAAATTAAACATGAAATTATACCAGAATGATAAAGTAGCTAGAAACTTGAGACAACAAAGAATTTGAGAGACAATACACACTCTTGTATTAAATACTACTAGAAGAAAATACAATAAGGAAGATGCCACTTCTTCCTCCACCTCAAAGGCTTGCCACACCTCAAGACCTTCTTCCCTCTCTCTCTTGCTCAACACAACAACTCTAAAGCCCGAGTTATTATCCCACCTTGAATGCTTCAGCTGATCTCCTTGACCTTACACCTGTAGATCTCCTTGACCTTGCTTGCTTCAATGCTTTTACTTGCCTTAGAATAAATTACAATACATGCCTTATGGGTCTATAAATAAGATCCCATGCTTACAAAAATAGAACTCTAACTACTAAAATTAGACACACAGCCACGACTTAAATTAGCCCCTTAGCATGCAAACACTCAGTTCAACTAACTAACTGTTCATGCAATGAACAGTTCTGGACCGCACATGCGACCGACGCCGGTCCCTGCTTATCTGGTGCTGCCAACGTCGGCCAACTCCCTGCCATCGCCGGTTTCCTTCTCCACTGTCTGTGACCGACGTCGATCATACTGCCGATGCCGGTGGCTCAGGTTCTTCAGCATCCTCTCTTGTGTCTGCAAATAGTTGAAGCTTTTAGCTCCACACCTTAACAAATGCTTCCGTGATTATTAGTCAGTGGTAGGTCCCCAATAACCCTTATTGGCTAAAGTTTTGATTTATTTCAATTAAAAAAATTAAAAATAATTGAAATATTAAAACTTTAGGCTAAAAATTTTATAAAAAATTTAGCCAATCAGAAAATTGGCCTACCTCTAAAATTTTAGGGGAAGATTCTGAGCTCGTTTCTCAACCAAATTGCAAACCATTTTCACCAGTGTCTTAGTTGTGATTTAACTCATGATTTAGGCTTTTGTTTCATTGAAAAAGATGAATAAATGATTTTTTTGATTTTTCCAAATCCGTACAACACCCTTGCATAGATAAATTTAACAGAGGCTTTTGAGCCTCTAAAATAGCTTGTTCTCGCTTCCTTTTGGTCTTATTTAGCCTTCTGATGCTTCCTGGAAATTTTTAGACCTTCTGGTTGAGTTTTCTAAATTCTATGATGTTTTCTCTCTCCTCGACTCTCCACTGGGTGCCTGAAGCTCCTCCCTGGCAAGACACAGACCTCTCTCTGGCTTCCACAAACCTCCACTCAGGTTCTACAAACCATAGGTTCTGATACCATATTATATTAAACAAAACACAAAGAGAAAATGAGATTGAGAATAACAGAGCACTTCTTCAACAAGTTCAACCAAGCATGAAGGCCTATTAAATAGGCAAACAAATGAAATACCTGTGAAGCATGAGATGGGTATAAGAAAACTAACCTACGTTGGCTTGCATGAAATAACAAAGACCGAACAAACAACTAACCTCTTAACCAAAGTTTTTAAGGAAACTAACCAACATAAATTACCTTAGTAAATAACCTAAGGTAAATACAGTAGTATGATAATAGTCTACATAACATTGATAGTGATTTAGAAAAAAATGAATTTTTAATAACTTGTGTTTCTAAATACAATGTTGGTGATTGCCTATTTGATACGTTTCATGTCTTGTTTCACTTTTGATACACATCAATAAAACTATGTGTTAGAATTATAAAACATTTTCATAATTTTGTAGAAAATAATGACTTTGATGCACAAAGATCTTTGGAAATAGAATTGGATCTTGAAGAGATATATAAACTACATCAAGTACATGACATTCTAACATACTTTTGTTGCATGCATATTTCAGCAACTTCATGCACAAACATTAGTGAACATGGCCTATAGGGTGACAATGTCTATATAAATTGGATTTCTAAATGGAAAAACATCTCCATTTGTGTTTGGAATTTGACAAAAAAGAAAAAATACTTCCACATTAATGAAAACATACATTCACCTCAGTATTTCATATTATTTAATGATAGAAACCTATTGTGCAGACATTATGAACCATTTTACTATAAGAAGTTGAAAAAATATCAAGGCCCCTCAAGACAAACACCTTTATCAAGAACCTATGTTAAGCTTTCTTTTTATTGGGAAATTAATGCTGCAAAGATACAAGTATAAGGATTGTCTAAAATATTAGAAGACATGTTATTGTGGTGATAGCATTTTCAGTTATGTTTTTCATTTTAAAAAAAATCTTTTGACATACAATCCTTATGATACTATGTAGCACAATATCTATATTTTGCCTTCATTTTTAAGAATGCAAAATAATATACATGTTTAGAACAAAACCTGAGAAACAATGTTTTCAAGGACATAAAAAATATTGTGATTTGGAAAGATTAATTTTTTAATATGGGTTCAACTCATGATGAATGTGGAATAAAAGGTTAAAAATATGATATTTAATGCATTTCATATTTACTACAAGTAATAATTTTCCTGTGGTCATCAACAACTCACCAAATTACTGATATCTAAAATAGATGTGTTCAGCCACATCTCATATAAAAAATAATGTTTTTCAAAACAAATATAGAGCATATACGTTATGAACCATTAATAATGCATCATCATACTAAATCACATGCAAGTGATTTTTCTAATTGCATAGACATATCACCCAAAAAATATATGATCTTTGTTGCACACATTTAAACTTGCATGTGGAAATATTGTAAACATAAAAACTATCAATAAACCTATAGGAAAGGTGACAAAATATTTCAAATGAAAAAATACTGACATAATATAGGAACATGCTAAAGCATATGTAAATTCTTTTTTTTTGTTCGCACTGATAGACCACCCACAAAAATGACATGATCTTTGCTACAAACATTGAAACTTGCACATGCAAAGACCACAAATGTAAAAACTATCAAAAAGTCTATAGGAAATAAAATAAACACTTTTAGATAAAAAACATTTATGACATCCCTATACATGTTTGTGTTGATTTCAAACAACTACATTTCAAACATAATATTAATTTATTTGTCAATCTGAAAGAGACACATTGCAATAATTAATGGAAAATAATAAATACATACATGGTAAAAAACATGAAAATTTCAATCAATCACTAAAAAATGAAATGCTTCCTATATTTACAACACCTTATAATATTAGACTAAATGATTTAACCTTTTAAGGTTTTACTATGTAAAACCAATGTTTAGATTAAAGGGTTGAGATGTCTAAATTTAGTAAATAAATTATAATATTAAGCACTTATTTTTATAGTATTTGACCTTTTTGACTTTCTAAAATTATAAATAAAGAGGCATAAATATATACTTATTTGAAAAGTGACTATCATGGATGATATAGGTTCTAAAAATTAGGTTTTGTATAGTTCTGAGTGTCGTCAACAAGATTCTATTATTTGCTTACTCATTAGATAACAACTCCCCATATAGATAGTAGTGCCATACTTGTGTAGTTTCCTCAATGTGGCATTAATATCCCCTTTAAAAGACTATTACTATATTTTGAGAGCACCCGCACCTATATTTTTAGGTTATGTTCCTACATGCATGAGATCTAGAGCTTTAGGTTGTGTCTAGAAAACCTGATTTAGTGTGAAAACCCCAGTCCTCTTTACAAGTATGTCATGATAAATAATTGTGTGGTTTTAGTAGGATATGTTGGACATCCTCAACATCCCACTATGAAGATATTTTCCTACATACTAATACTCCAAAAAGGGATCAAACCTGATGTAATTGTCCCACCTAGTGCTTGATGCAAGTGTAAGTGAATGATAGAACGAGAGTTGAATTAGATGACTTGAGTGTTCTTGAGCATTGAAATATTTAAAAAATAGGCTTAAGGATATTATAGATGCTAGTATGTATAATTAGGGTAGAATAGGGATCAAATACCTTAATTTTGCTCAACTTATCTTTGGTTTGAATGTGTTTTTACACATATTTTCCATCTAGTGAATAAAGGTCAATTAGACTTGTATTTATATATATTTGTAGCTTGTACAAATAAGAAAATATTATTAGGACAATATTAAGAGGGTAACACATTTTAAAAAGTATCCATTGGGAAGAGCTAGGGATAATAATAGTAGTGCCCAGTTGGGGACACCAATGCCATGTGGTTTTAATGTCCCAAATGTTTAACTAATGTCCACTTAGTAGACTAATAAGAAAGTTGGGTTAAGATATGAGAATATAGTCCTTGGACTATGTTTTGGCTAATTGTGGGAAACTATGGTCTACTCAATGACTAAAAAAATGTGTTTAATGTTTTAGGATAGGTCTAAGGATAAGATAGAAATAGGGTAACTCAAGCGACATTGTTAACATATAATTACCACTTTTAAGTGATTACATTTGCCCCCCTTTATGATAGTAATGAAATAAAGTGAGATAACTACTATAAATGAAAAATAATCATACCTGGACTTACCTTGGAAGTGAAGACTATGTATCTAAGTTTGATTATGCTAATCTAGGTCTATGTATTGGAATCATGATCCAAAGCAAAGTAATACAATGAAACATGCAAAAATTAATCCTTACTTAAGAGATTTCAAAAGAAAAAGATTATGTTTAAATGAAGTAATTAAGTAAAATCTAATAAAATAAAGATGAAATCATTGAATACACCTCATTGGGTATGTGATCCAATGCATGAACCTAGGGACAACCTGCGTGTATGATTTTACGTAGTTATCATATCATTAAATAGCTTAGACTGAGATAACGGCTTTCAAAGTCTTCATATGGGTGGCTCAATAGCTTAATTTAGTTTTGACTCCATCATTGGCAACCCTTACTTAGTAGATCCTAATCTCTATGAATAACTTGGATAAGACTATGTGTCTAACCCTCTCATGTGGGTTACACAATAACTCAAGTAGGGAATGACTTCATCATTTCCCACCTATGTGAAATAGATACATCTATAACTAAAATACACAAATTGATAAAAGTATTTAACTAAGTAAATCAAATTGTGTATGTTAGTTTCATATCCACTTGGGTATATTAAGTAGCTCTGGGCCACTTGGGAATGCCAACCAATGTAGATGGAGTAAGGCATGAATTTGGTGACAACCTAGAATGTGATAAAAAGTGTATATAGCATAGATAATGACATGGAGTTTTAAATTCCATCTGACCAACCTATGTATAGTTGATTTTATGGAAACTATGTGTTGTGCACATACCTCCAATCTAGTATCTGAGTATACTAAATCTAAGTTGAGTATATAATAGTTGAATTTGTGTAACTAAAATGAATGTGGGAGTGATCATTCCATGCATGATGCCCCAAAATCTGAGCAAATGGTATGAATCTAAGTTGAAAAAAGTATCTAAGCTAAATCTAATCATAACTATCAAACATGTGATTGTATCTGTGTAAATTTCTATTGTACCTATTGTACTAGTCTAAATTATCTATATTTTACTAAATTTGGGGCTACTGGATAATAGTTCTATGTAGTGGATAGTAGTTCCCTATGGTTCTAGTGTCCCAATATGGGCATTAATATTTACTTCGTTTGACTTTTGTGTGATTTAAACTGAATTCTAAGTCTTTTTTTGGTTCTATGTCTGCCCTATGTTTGATGTCTAAAATTGAGCCTATGCATTGAAATATATCTATGAATAACAATATAGTACCCTAATCCATATGACAAACCCCAATGAATTCCCCCTCTTTTGAGGTTAGTTATGAAATCTATGTAAGAACTACCCTTTAAAGAAATAGTTGTGTAAAATGTGTTAGCCGGAGCATGTGCATGATATTCCAATATAATGTAAAAACATAACATCAAAATTTAAATTAATCTGAGCATAAGCAAGTAATGTAAGATGTATGTTTTAATATAGCATTATGTAAAGGTGTCAAGATAGATGTAATTAATATATAGTAGTAAATTTGAGTAACGACTTAGAGGGATGAGGCATGATGTCCATCATGACTCCCAAGTAGGAAGGGTAGATGCACGAGGTCCCTAATGGCATTAAAAAATAGTGTGTGTTAATAACAAATAAATACAAGTGTCATGATGTACAATCATACAAAAAAGTAAACATACAAAAACATGATGCACATAAAAGATAGGCCAAGAGGACATAATATAAGGAACATTGGCACATGTCACTAAATTTGAAAATGAATATATACAAAGACATGTTCATATTTCCACATACGTAAGAAATAAAAAAATTAGATTAGAGCCACATAGAATTAAATGTTAAAATGTCTACATATAGAAGAGGAAAACACACACAAGGGACATAGTCACATGTCCAAGTCATACAAATAGAGAAGAGGCATAGAGCCAAATAACAATGGCATATTAAAATGCCCTTGAAGATGTAATAAGCATAGGAACACAATCAAGTCTAATATAGGAACTAGAAATGAAATCATGTATATCTATGTAGTATAAACCTACATAAATGCTAGGATGCATATATATTGAGTCCCACTAGTGATAGTTGGAAAAAATTATGAGTAATTAGGATCAATGATCAATATCAAGATAAATTAATGTGTAAATTGGAATGTATAGTATGTAAATATAAAATTTGTTTATAAAAATTATGTAGGAGATTAACATACATGAAAAAATGTATCAAACGTATAAATGTGGATTAGTGTAAATGTCCCCAATGGGTAGATGATATCTAGTTTGAATCAGTGTAGTAGACTAGAGTCCTATCTGGAATCTACAAGCACTTAACAAGAACAATTGAAGCATATGTGTACGTTAAAATTGACTATACTAGGATAACTAGCAATATACAATATCTAGAAAGTAGTAAAAATATAAACATAAAAATGCATACAATTTGTAAAATTTAGGTTTTTGAAATATTATAATGTTTTTATATTTTGACAAGTTTATTATTTTTGTTTTTTTTGAGTATAAGCCATGTAAAAGTAATTCAAAATAAACTATGTCTATGGAATAAGAGAGAGAATGAAGTATGTATAAGGGTAGGAACCATATTAACCATTGAGTCTCATGGGAGACATACTATCATCGTGACCTATGTCAAATAGGGAAACTAAGATTGTGCATGTGATGTGAAAGGGAAACTATGATTCCATGATCTATTGTGTTGTATAATATGAGTTTATAGTTGCATGTGTAGTGATGATATGATATTGTGTCACTAATTGTGATGCCCTATGAATTATATGGGTCGTAGGGACCCATCTGGCAGAAGTATAAGTTGTAGGTGCCTTGTGATAAGAATCCCTAGAACCCAATATAATGGATCTTGAAATAAACTGAGTAGAGGAAGGTCTTATCTAATCTATGATGTATCTCTAATAGAAGGGTTTCTCTATTAATGGTCTCTGTGGGAGAGTATGTGTACATGTAGATATCATAGGAGTAGACCTAGCCTATTTTTAGAACTCAACTAATCACTATGATGTATGCATATGAATTGTACTCTTTATTATAACTGACATATGTGTAATATCTAGTAATGGTGTTAGAATTGTAATGGGTGTCTGTGCTGGAACTGTAGCTAGAAACTATGTTAGAACTACCTATGGGATGAGAAGAGGATACTCATATGGGACACCCTCAATCTTAACCACCTAGTTAGCATGTATATATTCTAGGCATCAGTGTACTATAAATGGGATGGTTCAGAGCTATTATAACCATGGCCTACCTAATAGTATATCGAATACATCCACACTAAGTACTACTAAGACTTGAATGGATATGTGTGGTTGTGCAATTTATAATGAAAGAAAAATATCCCCAATGGATCTCTGAACATGGCCATTGAAACTGTTAATGACTATATCTATGGGGAATATATCCTACTCTATGTAGCCCAAATTTTTTAAGAGTGTCATTATGGACATGTTTGTGCTTGATCCATTCTCAACCATGAAACTGTGAATAGGATGGTGGTTTATATATTATGATATGAAGAAAAAATGTAAATATATGTCATAATCCATAATCTCTTGCTCTAAAAATGTGACAAGTGATATAAATAGTACTATAGTATGATACATGCCAATAATGTTATGTAATGGATTTGTCTGCTCTGTAACTGTGTGATAGGAAGCTAGTGGTGAATGTGACTGGTATATATAGTGAACACCTGGAGTGCCCCTTACCTCATTAATTTTATGCCTTTATAAAGGATATTAAAAATATTTAGTGCATATACCTCTGTGTGTTATTATTTTGGTGCCTTTGTGGGTGTGCCCACATCAATAATGTTACCCTCAATGAGATCTTATATCTTGTGTTTTAGGCTAATTCATATGTTTATTGTGTGGCTTGTTTCCATATGATACTCACATAATACATTTGAATCATAACTCTTTGGAAGATGTCGTGTCATATAAACCTTTTTAGTGGAAGGAAGATATGTGATATTTCATTCCAATAGTTATAGAACTCATGTTGATGACTCTAGAAGACTAGTAAAGACTTTATGCTAGAAAGTGAATAAAACCAATATAGGATAAGGCTTCGAAGCTACGTTGACTATGTACTTTTGATCACTTTTGTTTTATGTGGCCCTGACCTTGTATGGAGGTTTGTTTGAACTCTTAATAGTTAATTTTGATCCATTTGTGTACTTGAGTTTTCCCATCGACAAGAGCTTAACCTCTCTTTCCTTGACTGTGTGTCACATATCAATAAACATGGGAAACTTATTGAATAAGATAGCTTCATGTATTTTTGGTAATGGACTCTATTTAAACATATCCTAAAGTTGTCTATCTACCATTAGACTAATCAATTTAGATAATATTATATTGTATCATAAGACAATAAAAAATAGGCTCCTTTGACATTTGATTTATCTATGCCACTTGTGCATATGATATTTTATCACTGATGTTCATAGATAAGTGTGCTAGGAACATATAATATAAAGGATTAAATTCCATGATTTATTTATTTAGAAAATCATAGAACCACTATAGGGCATAATCCTTGATACTACTTGGAAATAGCTTCATAAAAAACCAATCATTGGACACATAATCCAAACATATTATGTGAAAGGATTTAAGGTCATTATCTAGGTTACCCTTGCCATCATACAATGTGAGATTGGGTGCCACAAAATTTGATGGAAAATTATTTGATGCAAATGTGATGTGCCAAAGGTGTATACAAGAGAATATTAGAATCTAAGGCATGTGATGGTCTAGTTGTTCCCTTCTCAATATGTAACACCTTACACTTCATAGTGATAACCTAATATATTAGGAATTATACATATAGAGTTAGGGAAATAGACACAAGTGGTCTATTTATCATTGATGTTTGAATAATAATCTTGGGTTGTGTTATCTGAGTTGGTTGAGTGGGCCCCACTAGAGGTGTAACAACATTATTAACTAGAGGGGTTGACAATTGACCATTTTTTGTCTTATTCTTGATTTCTAATATGACTTGTATAATCTATGCATGATCAATGAATTGTTCCTAAATTCTATCTCTAATGCCATGTAATACCTCATCTTTGTTCATAATTATGTCATTACTGTTAAGTGGATGTAGTGTGTCTTTATTGTCAATGTGGACCTCATCCTATTTTTGGTTATATTATTCATCTTCAAATGCATTATCATTTAATTCCATATAATTAGGGTGTGAATGATTCATAAATGGAGTTGAAATAGGTTCCTTATCCTTAATATAGGCTTGGATAGTAGGAATCTAAATATGCTCTATAGGATTATCACCTAGTCTAGCATTTCTTCTTAATGGAAGAGAGATAGATTTTTTAGATGGCATAGAGAAAGAAAATTAAAATAAAGATACTATAATATAATATATGAATTCTAAACAATTAAGAGAAACTAATGAAAATAGGAGAAAAACTATATAAACCCTAAGAGCATCTAGGGTTACAGATTTTAGAATATACGATCTTTTTATACCAATTCAAATTATATGTGAAATAAATTAAACCCCAATATGAAATTGATTTTAATTAGTTATATTGTCTAAAAGAAATTAGAAAATAAGAAGTAGAAATCTATAAATTTATTTCACACAATTTAGATGAATACAAGCTAGGGTTTGAAGTAATATTCGAAGTAATACAGGTTCACCAAATTATTTAATATTTTAGGGTTTAACTATGTAAAACTTATGTTTAGATTGAAAGGCTGAGATGTCTAAATCAATTAAATAAATTATAATAATTAAGTACTTATTTTTTATAGTATTTGACCTTCTTTGACTTTCTAAAAATAACAATAAGTAGGTATAAATAAAGACCTATTTGAAAATTGACTATCATGGATGATTTAGATTCTAAAAATTTGGTTATAGATAGTTTTGAGTGTCATCAACAAGATTTTGGTGTTTGTCTACTCACTAAACTATAGTGCCCCATATGGAAAGTAGCACCATGATTACATAGTTTCCTCAATGTGGCACTAATATTCCCTTTGCAGGATTGTTCCTATTTTTTGGAGCAGCTATGCCTATGTTTTTAGATTTTATTCTTGTGCAAGCAAAACCTAGAGTGTTGGAAATATTGGCATTGATGTCAAAGGTCTAACATTATTGGTGATAAAGGCCCCATTGTATTTAATGTTATTTGTAATAGATATATATTGGCTAATATGAGTTAATATTTATTTAATATTAACAAATATATTTTTGGTTGCATATGAGACAAAAGAAGGGCCCATGGAGAATTCAAAGAGACACAAAGTAAAGATAAAAGAAGGATGGGATGCATTTTTCCATGAAGAGTCATCTTGGGGAATTCCAAGAGTCACCAAGTGAAGACAAAAGAGGAAGGGTGAAATTTATCATGAATGGACACTTTGAGGAATACAAAAAGTCACCAGAGTAAAGACAAAAGAGGGAAGGACATTTTTGGTCATGAAGGGTCACCACAAGACTTTTCAAAGGCAAGGATATGAAGGGTCATACAAGTTTGGCACAATTTTCTATGAGGATTTAAGGGTCACAAAGGAGGAAGGCCAAAGATCATTTGGAAAGCTATAAATAAAGGCTTGAGAAGCCATTTTTAATAAGAGAGATAGAGGTTGATTTGATATTGTAATATCTAGCTTAGAAGAGCAATTGTGAGAGATGAATATGATTTGTATTTGTTATATCTAGCTTAGAAGAGTAAATTTGAGAGAGAGGAAAGAGATGTATTAAACTATCATTTGTTGAGATAACAACATTGAGAGATAGGTGTGTGGTATACACAAAGGGGTTGGTGCTCCTGTGGGTTGGTGCTCATAAATTGTTGCTGGGTTGGTGCTCAGTAAAGGGGTTAGTACTCTTTTGGGTTGGTGCTCATGAATTATTGTTGGGTTGGTGCTTGGCAAAGGGGTTGGTGCTCCTGTGGGTTGGTGCTCATGAGTTGTTGCTGGGTTCGTGCTTGGCAAAGGTGTTGGTGATCCTGTGGGTTGGTGTTCACGAATAGTTGATAGGTTGGTGCTTAGCAAAGGGGTTGGTGCTCCTGCAAGTTGCTGCTTGTGAATATTGTTTGGGTTGGTGCTCATTCATATACTTGAGATTGTTCTACATGGTTTTTCCCACATTGGGTTTCCACGTTATATCTGGTATCTCTCCCTATCTTGTGTGGTGTTTATTGTTTGAGTTTTATTACATATCTTGAATGTTTGATTAAGTGGAATTTGATTGAGGGAAATTTTTATATGATATATGATATACTAATTCACGCCCCCCCTCTCAGTATATCCCATGCTAAAAAATTGGTATCAGAGCAGGTTCCTTTTTGAAAAGTTTTACAGCTTGAAGGTAGATTAGGAAAGCATGATGGCTGGGTCACAAGAAGGATTTTATACAAATAAGGCACCTTTGTTTGATGGGATGAATTATGCTTTTTGGAGCATGAGAATGAAAATTTATTTGATGGTCCTTCAATTTGACATATGGAAAGTAGTGGTGGAGGAATATGAAAAGCCACCGACATATGTAATTACTCCAGTAGAAAAGAAGGCAAGTGATTGTAATGCTAAATATTTAAATGCTATTTTATGTGGTTTATGTGAATATTGATTTGTTAAAGTTATGAAATGTAAATCTTCTCATGAAACTTGGGTAAAACTCGAGAATATTTACAAAGGTGATAGACAGGTTCAACAAGCTAAGCTTCAGACTTTTAGAAGGTAGTTTGAAAGTTTGAAGATGGAAGAAGAAGAAGAAGAAGATATAGCAAGTTATCTCTTGTGAGTTGATCAAATAGTAAATCAGATTCAAGGTCTCGGAGAAACATTGGAAGAGTCAATGGTGGTGTAAATTTTTTTGAGATCTCTACCAATGAGATATGATGGAAAGGTTTCGGTAATCGAGGAGATGAAGAATTTAACAAAGCTAAAGATGGATGAGCTTCATGGTATACTCACGGCATATGAGATGCAAACAGAACAAGATAAACCCTCAAAGAGATAAGTGACTTTCAAGACATCAAATAAAGAGAAAGCTAAGATTTAAGAATCAACTGGTAGTTCTAATGATGATTAAGATGACAATGGAGCACTTTTCATTCGCAAGCCGAAAAGAGGAATAGGTAAATATGAAGAAAAATTACCTTTTAAATGTTTTAATTGTGGAAAGATTCAACATTTTTTAGCTAGATGTCTAGATAAGGTTAATGATGATGAAGAAGAAAAGCCTACATACAAGAAGAATTTCAAAGGCAAATCTAAGAAGGGATTCGAAAAAAAGAGCCTATATTCTAAGGATCCTAGCTCAGTTGAAGATAGTGGAGTCAGTGATTCAGAAGAAGTAGAGATTTTATTCATGGCCATGCATGAAGATGATCAAAAAGAAGAAGAGGAGGAAGATAAAGTGAATATGGAAGGAGAACTCATTTGTGTCGTATAAGAGTTAAAATCTGTTGAGAAGAAGAATCAAAGATTAAAGCACCAGATCGAGAAAATTGAACAAGAATCAAAGGAAATGATTGAAGATCTACAAGCACACTTTGAAGAAGCCAAGAAGAATGAATAAAATCTCATAGCACAATTGGAAATAATAGGAAAAGAATGTGAAAGGTATGTTATTGAAATTTCCTCTTTAAAATAAGATATTAAGAAAGCAGTCAATGATAAAGTAGTCAGTGATTCAAAATTTGAGGATAGCACTAACATGCTAAATAAGATATTGGAAAGTTAAAAAGCAAATTCAGTTAAGACAGGGATTGGATTTGAAAAGAAAAAGAGTTATGCTGAAGCTCTTACAAAAGAGGAAACAAAAAGGCTAAAAATGAAGAATACAGAGGATATTTCAAATAGAGAAGGCTAGAAGGAACAAAGCTAAAAAGGGCAATCAGGCTAGAGATATACATATATGGCTTATTTTTATGGCTATTGTTTTTATTGTAATGAATATGGTCACAAGAAATTAGAATGTAGAAATAGAGCTAACAATTTCAGAAATAAGGAAAAGGAAAGTCAAGTAGAGTCAAGTAGAAGCCACAACTCTTTTGCTCCTCTATCAAGCTTTGATGAAGAGACCATAGTATGCTACAAGTGTAACAACTTTAGACACATAGCTTGGTATTGTTAAAGCATGTTTGAGTTAGTCAAGAAGGATCAGTGTTTCAAAGCTCCATTCATCAAGAAGAAGGTTCAAACATGTTCATGGCAGAAGAAACAACATGAAGATTCTATAATGGTTCAGACAACCATGCATGTAAGAGGTAAAGATCAGCCATGGTTAATTGATAGCGGATGTTTGAGACATATGATAGGAGATAAAATTAAGTTCATTACTCTAAAGAAGATCAATGGTGGTAAAGTGAGATTCAGAGATAAAACCACTGCCAGGATAGCTAGAAAAGGTACTTTGAGTTTGGATTATGGTAGTACTAAGAATAAGAATGTTTTGTATGTAAAAGGTCTTAAGCATGATATATTGAGTGTTAGTCAAATATGTGATCAAGGATACACATTAAAGTTTCATGATGAAGGTTGTGAGACTAGAAGAAAAGATTCAAATGAGTTGATTACATATGCTCAAAGGATAGAGAACAATGTATATGTATAGTCAGATATCTTCTCAAAGACACGATCAAAGGACACATTCAAAGATCTATGAGAGGAGTTGGGAGTAATTTTTATTACTTCCTACCATTGATATTCAACATTAGTTGAGGGGCAGCTAGGTGTTAGCTCTAGGTAGGCCCTTTGCCATTGATGTCAAAGGGGGATAATAACAGGTATAGGTATAGGTGCAAAAATAGGTACAGGGAATAGGTATAGGTTACTATAGTAAGCGGGAGTTAATGTATGTTTTTAGATGAAAGGATGTGTAGGTGACAAGATTTGGTAGTTTCAAGATTGAGGTTGCCATCAATGATAAAGGGGGAGATTGTTGGAAATATTGTCATTGATGTCAAAGGTCTAGCATTATTGGTGATAAAGGCCCCATTGCATTTAATGTTATTTGTAATAGATATATCTTGGCTAATATGAGTTAATATTTATTTAATATTAACAAATATATTTTGGGTTGCATATGAGACAAAAGAAAGGCCCATGGAGAAGTCAAAGAGCCACGGGGTAAAGACAAAAGAAGGATGGGACACATTTTCCCATGAAGAGTCATCTTGGGGAACTCTAAGAGTCACCAAGTGAAGATAAAAGAGGAAGGGCACAATTTCTCATGAAGGGACACTTTGAGGAATACAAAAAGTCACCAAAGTAAAGATAAAAGAGGGAAGGACATTTTTGGTCATGAAGGGTCACCACATGACTTTTCAAAGGCAAGGATATGAAGGGTCATACAAGTTTGGCACCATTTTCCATGAGGATTGAAGGGTCACAAAGGGGGAAGGCCAAAGGTCATTTGGAAAGCTATAAATAAAGGCTTGAGAAGCCATTTATAATAAGAGAGATATAGGTTGATTTGATATTTTAACATCTAGCTTAGAAGAGCAATTGTGAGAGATGAATATGATTTGTATTTGTTATATCTAGCTTAGAAGAGGAAAGGTGAGAGAGAGGAAAGAGATGTTGTATTGAACTATCATTTGTTGAGATAGCAACATTGAGAGATAGTTTTATTATTACACAAAGGGTTTGGTGCTCCTATGGGTTGGTGCCCCTGTGGGTTGGTGCTCAGCAAAGGGGTTGGTACTCCTGTGGGTTGGTGCTCACGAATTGTTGCTGGGTTGGTGCTCAACAAAGGGGTTTGTGCTCCTATGGGTTGGTGCTCACAAATATTTGTTGGGTTGGTGCTCAACAAAGGGGTTGGTGCTCCTGCAAGTTGGTGCTTGAAAATATTGTTTGGGTTGGTGCTCATTCATATACTTGAGATTGTTTTCCATGGTTTTTCCCACATTGGGTTTCCATGTTATATCTAGTGTCTCTCTCTATCTTGTGTGGTGTTTATTGTTTGTGTTTTATTACAGATATTGAATGATTAAGTGGAATTTGATTGAGGGAAATTTTCATAAGATAAATGATATATTGATTCACCCCCCTCTCAGTATATCCTGTGCTTAACATAGAGATTTATGTTGTGCCTAGAAAACCTAATTTAATATGTAAACCCTAATCCTCCTTATAAATATGGCATGAATAATAATTATGTGTTCATTAATAGGATAGAGTGGACATCCTCAATACTTATTTGTGAAGAGAGTTTCCTACATACCGATACTCTAAAGAGGGATCAAGCTCAACGTAGTTCTCCCACTTAGTTATTTTTACAAGTGCAAGTAAATGCTAGAATAAGAGTGGACTTGGATGTCTTGAATGTGATTAAGATTTGAAATCTTTGAAAACTAGGCTTAGGGCTATTGTAGATGGTAGTATACAGAAGTAGGTAAGAATAGGAATCAAATGCCTTGATTTTTCTCAACTTGTACTTGGTTTGAATGTGCTTTTGTATCTATTTTCTATCTAGTGAATGGAGGTCAATTAAACTTGTATTTATAGAGATATGTAGTTTTTATAGATAATAATATATAATTAGGCTAATCTTAGGAGGGGTACATATTTAAAAAAATATTCATTGGGAAGAGCTAAGGCTAAGGACAATAGTGCCTAGTTGGGGACCCTAGCACCATGTGGTAGTAGTGTCCCAAATGCAGTGCTAATATCCATTTGGAAGAATATTGAGCAACTTGGGTTAGAATCTGAGAGTATTGTCTTGGGATTGTGTTTTGGCTAACTTTGGTCTACTCAATAACTAAAAAAGCATGTCTAAGGCTGTAGGATAGGGATAGGGCTAAGCTAGGAATAAGGTAACCCAAACGACACTCTTAACATCCAATTAGCACTTTTAATTTATTAAACTAAACTAAAATACAAATAGGTGCTTATGCTTATAGACCTTGAATAAGGGCTTATTTCATTGACAATTGCATTTACTCAAATTTGAGAGCTAGGTTACAAGAAACAACTTGGACTAAAAGGTCCAATTATCATTATTCCTTCAAATGTTGACAAATTTAAAAAAGTATTGCCTAGATCTATAAATAAAAGAACAAAAATTAATATATATTCAAAATGATGTTTATAATACAAAAATGCATATCAATAGGGAACTATTTTCCCACAATTTATTATGAAATCATTACAATAAATATGTAGAAGAAATATTGTACATTACTTATAATGTGCAAATTAACTCTGATTGGAAACCATTCATAAATAATAGTGTTATAGAAAATGAAAATAGAAAAGGTCTCTCCATTGATTCTAAAAATGATGGTAATAATGAAATAATTATGTATTCTGACACATATGAAACTCATTCTAAAGTCACTTTGGTGCATGGCTTTATAAACTCAACATGTATTACATCATTGAAATACAATGTCATTGTAGTAGTACCAGCTAAAGAAAATCATCCACTTAGGATTTTTGCAGGTAAATATTCATAGGAAATGAATTTTCCAACACTTTTATTTATATATCCTTGTCACAAAGATAATGTCAAGATTCACATGTCAAACGATTGCATAATGGGAGTTGATGCATGGTGATCATCAATTTTCATATCATCTTACCAGTTTGTTTTTAAAATCAATAAAAATAATTAGATCAAGTTGTAAATACTATGGGTTAAAATTAGAAAAGGTTAGTTAAAGTGAAGAAATATTTTGGCAAAGGATGTCAAGTACAAACCAAATCTATAAAAATTACTAAAATCTAAAACTGGATATGTAGATTTGAAAAAAAAATGTAGCCCACCTAATTACTTGAAAGGGCTAAAAATGTCTTTTCCATGATACATCAATTAGGAAAATCAACATTCTTCCTAAAATTTTCAAGTTTTGATCATCGTTCGCAACCATTAATACATGCTTTGAAACAATTATATATAGAACACAAGAAGGATTCAGGTTCTAAAGTTGATGAACTCAATAAATTAAACGATGCTTCTTTCCTTGTAAATATAGATCTAGTCATATGTACATCTATTATAGACATCACATAGATGTATTGAGACATCATGTATTCAATGATGAATTATTATTACGAAAAACCATAGATTTTTTTTTGTGTGATAGAATTTCAACAATGAGGAAACACTCATGATCATCTGCTAGTATGGATCAAAAAATATACCAATATACATAAAGAATAAAAATTACACGATCACAAATTTCATATATAAATACATAAATTATGATACTGATATTATTGAACATGAAATGGATAAATTACATATACACCATCACATTGGTAGTTGTAAAAAATGAAAGAAAAAACTTGCAGATGAAACTTTCCACAACTACCAATGAAATGAATAGTAATTATTGAACCTACTAAAAAAAATATTTACTTTTAATTAAAAAATCAAAACAAATTTACTTACTACCAAGAAAAAAATAGTATACTATCTCTAATCACTTTAACACGTTTTTACAAGAACATGGCATAAATGATCACATTACATAGAAATGATACAAAGCATAATCAAACAAGCCATCATTTTCCTTTTTCACATACCATCATAGATATGTAGCAATATTTTCATAATAAACATGTCATATTTATGGAAATTCAATATAAATTCACATTTTATTATGAATTCATATGATGTAGTGACCTATTGTAGTTCATATATGACAAAGGGAAATTCTAAAACCGTATATGATTTTAAGTAAATACGAAAACAACATGTGACAAAAAGCATATATTCCATTCAAATGTTGCATAAACTTGGAAATGCAATGCTAAAATATTATCAAATTCTTACACAACAAGATATTCATTTGGTGTTACCATTGACATTGAATCAGTGCTCAAGAACGTGTAATTTTATAAATACATCTTAACTTGATGTACACATTTATATTAAAACCTTAAATTATCCTTTTGCATGAACCATGTGAATCTAAAAACATGATATGCCAATCTCTTATTGACTATTACATTGCATGTCTTGTTGAGATTAAGCATGTTTGACTTGTTGAATTTATTTTTGAGTAAATGAAAAATGGAAATCCATTGAAAATAAAAAAGCACATGTTACATGTTTTGTCAATTGAAACAAACATATTGACTCTGAAAACTATTGTCCTGAATAGCTATTTTTGTATGTCCCATTTTTAAATAATGAAAATAATTTAACAAAATCTCCAAACGTGGAAACAAGTATACAATTTTCAAAGCAATATCATAAGACCAAATGAGTCCAAGTTTAATTATGAAATAAATCTTACTTGGGGAAACATCGAACATGCCACATGCCAAATTGAACTTGCTATTTTAGATACCTCTAGTCTTTCATTTTGTTAGACAAAAACAAAATCTATGCAAGAACACTATGATTTAAAAATGCAATTTCTATTGGTAAACTTTACATCAAGAAAGAATAGTTAAAAATTGTTTGAAATTGGACATCATACATTCATTTATGCTAATTTAAAATACTATAAAAATAGGTGTGTGGTAAACAATGAGAAATAATCAATTGTTAAGGGTATTACTTTAAAAATAATGTATAAAAATAAACAAACCAGTGTACATGGTATTAACAAGATGTGTAGGTACATGTAAGACTTATAATACAAAATGTATATATGAGACGTTAATTTTCATTTACTCTCAGTCAATAGATAGTGATCCACATAAGATAAAGGTCTCATTTTTTCATACACATGTAAAGTTACATACAATGCAGGTGGAGTAACACTACACTTTGTATTTTGATTTCCCTTTAACAAGTCAAAACATATTCCATTGAATAATGAGTGCCTTAATGTGTTGTCCAAATGTCTAATCAATTATGCATAGTGTTGATTGTTGAAATCTCACTTGTAGGAGAAATAATGTTATACTACATTGACAAGTAATTATGTGACATAAAGCAACTACCTACTATGCAATTTTGCAATGTTGACATGGTCTTTTGTGGGGACTTTTATCAAGTTAAAGCTATAAATGATTTATTGATATTTGAACACTTAAAGATAAATGATGAACTAGTTCATTATATTTTTAGCAAGAAAATGTAAAATGTTACCAATTTTACCAAACCATGCACCCAAAATATCAAAAAATTATATCAATATTAAACAAAATATGTATAGGCTTCCATACACAAATGATATATCATTTATTAACCATAAATTTTTTTAGCCACTATGAAATGATCTTCTATTTCAATTTTTTTCTAATTGAATGATGATGTTGAAACACACAATGAAAATATGGTGTCACTTGTTACACATGAAAAAAAATATTATTTATGCAATAGACAAATAAGATGATCTATATAATAAAACACAAGGATATGCTAAGGCTATATGTCTGCCATAAAAAATCATTTTAAATCCCAATATGTTAGTTGATATTTTTTCCAGGAATTATGATATGCATGATCGCCTTATCAATGGTTCAAATGGACTTTTAAAACTATACAAAAATTAACATGGAAAAGACATTGTTTGGGTGAAATTCAATGATGTTCACATTGGAAAATTATAAATAATTTTTTTTTCATTTGTATAAAATTCATATTGATTAAAATTGGACCCCTATCTTATGGGTTTCAAGGCCAATTCAAATGCATGCTTATAAAGAAATCAACAATACAGATTCAATTTCCAATACAATTATCTATGCCTATAAAATACACAAATCTCAATGCCTCACCATGGAAGGTGTTGTATTCAAACCAGTTGGTGTAGCAAGACATGGATTTGCTTATACATCTCTTTCATGTGTAAAAAACATGGATTCATTGTATTTGATAACTCCACTTACCCCAAAAATGCTTCAATTTTTTTAAAAAGAATATCAAAATGTTGTGATTAGAATCAAATTCTAAATGGGTATTACAACATAGCCTTATATCAGACATATTTATTTCATATGTTATTTTATGTTCATTAAACACTCATAGTCTTTGACTGCATCTTGAAGACATTATTAATGACCATGACTTCATGAAATGTGATATGCTATGTTTACAAGAATTGTACATTGCATCTAATAATTTATTTATCCATATTCCAAACTTCATGACCTATAACTTAGTACATCATGTTCATGGCATCATGATATTGGCACAACTACATGTTTCCACTTAAAATCCAATGCAATAAAGTTTAAATTAGATAGAAGCATTGAAAATAAATGTCATAACACATAGATGCAAATTTACAATTGCAAATATTTATGCATCCCCCTCTGCTTAAATCTTTGACATCACAAATGTTATTTAAATAAATTGTTAAATGCCAATACATCAAAATAAATCTATATCTTAGAATTTAACATTGACATACCTATTTACAACAAATCAAAAATCCTAATCTCAAAGCATATGTTAGCTTCTAAAATGCATTTTTCTCCACATAAACATAAGCAATATCCAAAAATAACCATAGATCACGTTTGGTCAAACAAAAAAAACAAGACAATCAGATCATAACAATAGAAACATATTAGACTGATCACGATGCAATTTTTCTAGTCATAGACAAAAATACTTGGTCGTTAGCATTACGAAAAACATAGTGTATGACATATTTTCCTATTTTATTTTACATAGACAAACTTACTTTGTAAATGGATTTAAACTATGTAATTTTGAAATTCCAATTATCAATATCTAATATAAAAAACAAATCAGTTAAAATAGTGTATTAATTTACAATATTCATCTTATACATTTTTTATTTGTTATTTTACCACCAAACAAACATTTATGCCATTGTCTAAATTATTGCAAAAATCTAAATCTGGAATTGGAAAAACATACTAATCAAGAAATAGAAATGCAACAAGAAAAACCAACCAAACAGTAATAATTTATTTGCAACTTTCTCTATATAATAAGAAAAAACAAACCTTGCTAGTTATTATTCCCTAAAACTAACCACTTGTTTCCTCTATTTTTTACCACATTGTTACAATGCAAACATGAAACTAAATATGGATCTAGGGAACTGCACTAACCAACAAACTGAAATAGATCAAGAACAAGCACCAAAATGGTGATGTTTTATTTTTCAACTTGCTTGAGGAAATAACAATGAACAAAAATATCATTTTATTTTAATTTTAGAGATCACAATTTAATTTTACTTTTTCATTTCAAAATACACCACATTATATCCCACTTTAAAGTATTTATACTTAAAAATTAAATTTGGAAACCACACTTATAACTTAAACACATGGCAATATATGCCAATTTCAATCATTGACATCTCTACAAAAAATAGTGGAAATATCTTTGAAGGTGATGTATTGGTTCTTTATTGATATTGTTTAATGAAAAACCCAAATTCAACAACAAATACAAAACTAGTAGACATGGATCTTGTTGACAAAATTGGGTAGATGACAATAAATATCAACATTAAAAACAAGATAAATAAAAAGCTCTTACACCATTTTTCACTAGGTAACAATGTGTGAATCACATAATTTACAAAAAAAAATAGAACCCAATATGAAATAGGTGATGCAGATTGATGCCTTATTTTGAATACAAATATCACTATAAAAAACATGAATAGAGTTTGCAAAGACCACATGCTTATCATTGATACAACCAAAGAAGATATTTTAGAAACAAACAAAACTTTTTTAGTGGGTTCATTTGGCTCCCTAGTCATTAGATATCAAAAACAATAAAATCAATATCAACTCCATCTCAAGGATGCCGATACTGAAAAATACATGGCAACGAAAACTGCTTATGCTCAAATAGTTTACTTCTCTTTATTTATCATTTAAAATTTTATTTAATTTGGTTCAACATATTTACATGTAATTTGATTTTTAAAACACTAACATTAAACAATTGTTCTCCAGCTTATAATCAATGACACCTTCTAACATTTATATCCTAGCTTACAACAATCATACAATAGTACAATAACAAGAGTGTACTTTTTAAATCTTTAAGATTCCCTTGGCACCTCATTTTGAAAAATATATCTGGATTCAAATGTGATTTATCCTCCTTTATTTTAGAGGTTTCATGTTTAACTTTTAAACTCCTCTTGATGGATTTGGATCTTCTCTAAAGAGAAACACTAGTATTCCAGTATCTAGATGATGAATGTGATCTATTTGATTCCATAAAGATGATTACAAGATCCTGGCACTTGTTGGCAGGTATGGGGTTTGATCGCTGTCCAAAATAGATTTCTACAACAATGTGGATAGCATAAAACAAACCTAAAAAGACAAGAGGGAGAGATAGCTAGATAAGAGACTCAAAACATGAAATATATGTATTATATTTTCCTTTAAAAAAAATATAATCAAAAACATCACACAAATTGATTCAGATTTGTTGCTCTATTCTCTTGATTTGCCCCAATCTCTGGAGCTACCTATACTTTCATTATGCTATTGAACATACACCTTGTATCCTCTGCTAGTATATTGTATCCTTCTACTACAATATCCTTGTTCTCTACTAAAACATTGCCTTATACTTATGTTGTGATGTAGGCTTTCTTTCTCTCTATCTTCCTTTTACCCAAAAAAAACTATAGAAATATTTCCTTTTGTCTTGTTTGCATGCCCATGAAAATAAGCACTCAAATTTGATTTCAAAATAACCTAACACATTCAATGTTGGCAAGGCAAATGGTTGTTGAGGTAGATTTGGAAAATTCCCAATAAATTGATGTGGGGTGGGGGGCATGCTATATTAAATGCATTGATTGAAGATTAATAAATTAAAACACTCCCACTTAATCTAAAGTCACATATCATTCAAACATTTTATTTCCAGAACCGATCTCTAGAGCTAAACCTTTGCATTTGCTTTTTCGAAGCAGATCTCTATAATTATTTTTGTCATTCTAGACCACCTTTGGAGCACCTTTCTGCATCTCTAGAACATTTTTGAAGCTAAACATATAATCCATATCTAGCCTACTAAAATCTATACTTGGACTAACAAAATCTGTAGCTACATTGATGAAATTTGTAGTTGGACTGGCAAAATCTGTAGCTGGACTGATGAAATCCATATCTGGACTAACAAAATTTGTAGCTAGATTGTTGAAATCCATATCTCTATTTAAACTATCTTTTCGAGGATGCACATCTTCAGATATATCTACAATACCTAGCCTATCTTCTAGGTGTTTAGAAGAATATTTTGGTGATGCCTTAGTAAAGATGTCAGTGAGTAGTTGCTTAAATATGCAATATTGTAACTCAATCTCTCCTTGTTCCACCAACTCCCTTATGAAGTGATAACAGATCTCAATGTGATTGCTTCATCCTTGGAAGATTGGATTATTTATCAAGGTTATTGATGAAACATTATGATATTTAATGGTTGTACCATCTTCTTGTTACTCATTCAAGTTTGTAAGGATTCTAATCAACCAAATAGCTTGACATGCTATTGCATTTGCTGCAATATACTCGGTGTCTACTTTGGAAGTAGAGACAATGAACTGTGTCTTCGATGCCCATAAAATTGCTCTTGAACCTATGTGAAAAATATAGCCTAATGTGCACTTCCTATCATCTACATTACTTTCTCAATCACTATTTGTGAAACCAACCAACTTAAACTCATTAGATGCACCACACAAGATGCCATAGCCTAGTGTGCCATTCACATATCTCAGGTTCCTCTTTCTTACTTTCCATTGTGTGTCCTTAAGCTACTCCATGAACCTAGAAATCAGGCTTATTACATACATCAAATCAAGCCTAGTAGTTGTTAAGTACATGGGACTTCTAGCCATGCTTTTTGTAGAGGGTTGGGTTTACTTGTTGCTATCCTTTTTACTCAATTTCAGACTTGTAATTATTGTTGTTGAGACAAGTTTACTATTCTCCATTTTAAATCTCTTCACAATCTCTTTGGCATAGTTAGTTTACAAAATAAATATGCCATGCTCTGTTTGTTTGACCTTAATGTCAAGAAAGTACTTCAAAAAACCTAATTCTATCATCTAAAACCCATTCTTCATTACCTCTTTGAAATCATCAATGAAAAGATTACTATGTTTAATAAAAATCAAATCATCTACATATAAAATAGTAATCAAAATATTACCTTCATCTACTTTGATGTAAAGAGTGGGGTGATTGTTACTTTTGCTAAAGCCATTACTCACTAGATATGACTTTATTCTACTATACCATGCCCTATGTGCTTATTTCAGCCAGTAGAGGGATTTTTAGAGCCTATATACCTTGTCCTCTTACCCTTGGACTTCATAGCCAAGTGGCTACTCCACATACACTTCCTCTTTTAGCACTCCATTCAAGAAGGCTGACTTCATGGTCATTTGATACACCTTCCATTTATTTTGGGTTGTTATTGTTATGATTGTCTTGACTATTTCTAGACTTGCAACTAGTGCATATGTCTCATCATAATCTCTTCCAGGGTATTGTTTGTAACCTTTAACAACTAGCCTTGTCTTATGTCTTTAAATCTTTCCATCAATAGTAGATTTTGTCTTGTAGACCCACTTAACTTCAATCACTTATTTAACCTTGGGTAAGATAGTTAAATACCATGTGCCATTCCTCTCTATAACATCAAATCCCTTATCCATGGCCTTACACCACTTCTTTTCTTTCACAACTTCTTCAAAGTGCATTGGATCACTATTAGAAAATAATGTGAAATCCATATTCTCATTGAAATGAGCATACATTGTGTTATCATATATCTCCGTCACACTCCTTGTCCTCCATGGCATCAATGATGCGAGTGTAGGGTCTAAGTTACCTCAAGATCTATTGATATTCTGACCTCTAAAGCTACTGCTCTGTTAAACTCTAGAACCTATAATCTTCAGAGTTAAAAACCTCTAGAGTTGCTAATCTCCAAGGTTGCTATATTGCTATCCACTTCTAGAGTTATTATTCTATTGAACACCTCTGGAGCTATCATTCTCCAAGGCTCTATGGTAGTTTCTCCCTGAGCTGTCGACTCTTCACTATAGTCTATGAATATACATTTTTCACCTATATCATCATATTTATGCTTCTTCTCATTTTCCATGAATGCATATGCCACACACATGAACATTTTTAGGTGTTCAACACTCCATTTAATATTTTTCCATGCCTCTTGTGGAATCCTATCACAAACAACCTTTGTAGGACACCTATTCAATAGGTAAACTATTTTTGCCATAGCTTCACCCCAAACATTATGTGATAGTCCTATTGCTTTTAACATGCTTACTTCCATCTCTTTAATGGTTCTATTTTTCCATTTAGCCACTCTATTTTGTTGTGGAGTATACCTAGTTGTAAACTATTTTTCTATGCCTTTATTCCTATAGAAATTCATCAATACTTTACTCTTGCCCTCTATCCATTCTTAATGCTTTGATATAGTGGTTGCTTTGTTTTTTAAATAAGGCCTTAAAAAACTTGAATTTATTGAAGGTTTCTTATTTGTTTTTTAAAAAATAAACCCATATTTTTTTGCTATAATCATCTATAAATGTCATAAAATAACTATTTCCATCCAAGGTGTGGGTTTTCATGGGACCACACAAATCTGAGTGCACCAACTCCAATGGTGTTTTTGCTCTCCTAGAATACCTTGATTGAAAGGGTTGTCTATGCTACTTTTTAAAAATGCAAGCTTAATATTTTTCATCAGGATCAACAATGTTTGGTAGCCTTGTAACCATGCCTTTTTTGGACAATAAACTCAAACCAAAAAAACTTAAGAGCCCATTCCTCAAGTGCCATAGTTTGGATGGGTCTTTGATGACTATCTTAAAGGTAGATTGTTATCCCACTACTATGAGTGATGGAGATAGTACAGGAAACTGCACTAAAGATAATGACAAAGATAACACCAAAGACTTTATATGTATCCTAAAAGGAAACATTTTATTTCTTGTCATTTTCACTACTGCAATCACTTTATTGTTGTCTCCTTTGTCAAATATCATGCACTCTTCATTCTCCATTAATATTTTATAACCATTTGGACCATTTGTCTAATGCTCAATATGTTATGTTTTATGTCTGGGGCATAAAAGACATCCTAGATCTTCCTCCTCTCACCATTCCTCATTTGGATGTTGACTGTACCTTATCCCATGATGAGAACTTTCTCATTACTTCCCATTTTGATTTAATTTTGTATTCTACTATCTATGGATGGAATAAAGTATTTGTTTCCACTCATGTGGTTGCTACAAGCACTATTTAATTACCATACTTCATCACTAATCCTCTTAGAAAGGTTGCAAATAATAAATACAATTGGCTATTTTTTATTTTTAGCCTTGTTCTCATTTGCTACATCAGCATTTTGGCCTCCATGATCATGTGATTATATCTTACATTCACTAGCATAATGACCAAACTTATGATATTAATAACATTGCACATTGATTTTGTCATACCTCTGATTAGAACTATTTTTCTTCTTCTTGTCTTGGTAGCTTGGATATGATATGCTTTCCTCATCTTGGCTATTTGAAACTCCTCTTCTAAAGTTGCTTCTTCCTTTACCTCTTTAACCTCTACCTCTATTTTTTCTTCATCTTCCCCTACCTATTGCATTGTTTTGAGCCTTGAAGGCTTACTCTAGAGAAGGATCAAATATATTCAACTTCTACTCATGTGTTTGTAGTGAACCCATCAACTCATCCACTTTCATTTTGGACAGGACCTTGGCCTCTTGAATGGCTATGACAATGGGTTAAAATATGGAGATTTACCAATTTCACTTTATAATTCCCCTCATAGCTATTTTATCGTATTTCCCATGCCTATTTTGAATAGTTTTTTATTGTAATGTAGTGGAAAATAGCCTCTATCAAGTCTCCCTCAATCAAGTTGAGGGCTTTTGTATCCTTAACATAGGTTTTTTTCAACTGATTTCTTTGGGCATTAGATAGGGTTGTATAGGCTATTGGGTCTATAGTATCAGTGAAACCATTAATGACCAACTCCCATAGGTCATTTTCAACAAAGATTATTTTCATCTTCTTAGCCCATATATCATAGTTCTACCCATCAAAGTTTGGTGGTTTATTCCATCCTTTACTACCCCCACCTGCCATGTTTCTCAAATCTGAGAAGGCTATTAATTCCTAGAGGATCTAAGGATTTTCCAAGTATACCTACAAATGATTTCTAAGTACCCAAAAAAGTAAGGATATGATACCACTTATTGGCTAGTAGGGGGTTTTATGGTTGTCCAAAATAGATTGCTATAGTAATGTGGAAAGCATAAAACAAGCAAAAAAAGACAAGAGGGATAGAGAGTATATAGAAGACTCAAAACATGAAATATATGTATTATATTTTCCTTTTAAAAAAATTACAATAAAAAAATTTATACAAATTGATGCAGACCTTTTGCTCTATTATCCTAATTTGCCCCAATCTTTGGAACTACCTATAGTTCACTAGGATAATACACATACACCTATCCTTTATTCTTTTGTTATTTCCTTCTATTGCGATGTCCTTGTTCTCTACTAGAACATTCCTTTACACTTGTACTTCACAACAAGCTTTCTTTCCCTTTGGCTTGCTTTTTCCCAAAAAAGTTGTAACAATCATTCCTTTTGTCTTGTTTGTATGCCCATGAAAATAGGTGCTCAAATATAATTTAAAAATAACCTACCATATTTAATGTTGGTAGGGTAAATGGTTGTTGGGGAAGATTTTGAATGTTCCCCAAAAATTGATGTGGAGGGGGGAGTGGCAGGGGGGAGGTTGTATTAAATTGATCAACTAAAGATTAATAAATTCCAACAACACTTATATTGTCATTAATACTTTTTATTGGAAGATATTAAGACAACCCCTATAGATCTATGTGTACTTAGTCATCATGTAATGATTAGTCATTGCACATCCTTACCAATCCAATCCAAGTAGCTAGTTTTGGTGTCAGTACTCCCATATTGCACATATCAAAGATATTTAATGTAAAACAATATAACATTTCAATTAAAAATTTATATAAGTGAAACCAAATATAATATGTCATATGATTTAGGATCATCAGTCCATCAATGTAAATTTGTAAGTAAGTAGTCTAAGTAAGTCAATAAGCCATATTGTGAAGGCAAGAATCCATATTATGATTCAAAATGCATTGTAAAGAGTCTTATAAGTCCTAGGTGATATAATGAGTCCTATAGTGGTTATTTAAAGGTGTCTAAGACATCAAAGTCTTCTCGAGGACACTTCTAGCTATATAAAAAATCTTTTCTACCACAAGTGAAATTTAAGTATTCAAATTATAAAAGAAGGCTTATAAACCCTTGTAGAAAATTGTAAGGGTATGCATTTTTAAGCAAGGATTACACTAGGTTAATTAGTCAATGTAAAATACCTTTTTAACCATGTAAATATTTAAACACTTCATCATGCCTCTAGAAGGGAAAATTCTACATCAAAGAAGGTAAGATTAGCATGTGTTGAGTAAAGAAGAGGGTTGTTGAGAAAGACTAGGTCTTCTCACAATCTAAAAACCTATATTTGTAATTGGTTGGATATAAATAAACCTATAACCACATCAAGGATAAGGCTTAATAAATTAATAAATTATCTATGAATAATTGATAATAAGATAGAGAAAAGGTCTAAACGGGAGGTCTGTCAAGATAATTATAAGAATAAGGTCTACATGTAGGTCTAAAAGTAGGAATGAAATATTTTAAATGTTTGATCAATAAAGAAGTGTTTCTATTGAAGACACATTTTATTATATTCCTCTTTCATATGACTATATATCTCCTATGGTTTCATGAAGTTAACATGTGCATATAAGCTCTTAAGGACATGATTGTACAAGGAGAAGCAGAAGTATGTGTTGCATTGAGACTGTAATAGAGTTATTTAAACATATTTTGAAGTGTAGGGAAGATTAATGACCATTATAAAATGTATAGGTAAGTGTATCAGGTTATTTCCAATTCAAATGAATTTTTTAAACCATTTAAAGTATTTAAATCCATCTTTAAATGTTCTCGACCACATTCAGAAACCTAAGGTTTTAGGGGTCAAGAAAGTCTCATAACTTTTAATATACATAACTAAATGGCCTAAAAATCTATATAGAGATAGGGGAAGCTATTTAGAGTGTCTTAGAGTTGGTTTTAGGTCAAAATGATATATTGAGAGTGATTTATTAATGACTATGTCTGTAGGTTTGTTGGAAAACTAGAAATCTTATTTGAAAGATTTTAAACAAAATACCTTAAATCTAAAAGTATCCAACCAAAAGAACTGAAAATTGGTGTGAATATTTAAAAAAAAACTTGAGAAATATATTTTACTAGAGATTGATAATGAAGGATCCATCCTTCTTGAGCCTAAGGCAATCCTAGACAGGTGCACATGCCAACTTTACTCCCACTCCATCATAGAGGTTTTAATTTTGTGGCACAGAATGCAACCAGAGAATGCCACATGAGAACCACTATTTTACATTGAACACCAATTCCCACATCTAATGCTTTGAGGATAAATATTTTTCTAAGAGTGAGGGGATGTTAGGAACCCATGCTACCCCTTCTCTTTACTTTATTAGTATAATAATTTTTATGTATAAATATGATTTGTAAGTCATCCCATGACCATTTTGTTTTATCCCACATTTAGGGGAAGTAGTAGTTTATTATATTAGACTTAGTATATAAGTAAGACTTGAGGCCAATTAAGACATTCATGAATTTATTGTATTGAGCTTACTCAAAGGCAGTTACCCCCTTGAAGTGGCCTACAATAAATATAATCATTTTGATGCTTTTTTTAATTATATAAATATGTTATTTCATGCATTTTCATTAATTTATTATAGGAATATCCTTTCAGAAGTTGGCATGTACTTGGTCATACATGCAAGCTTTGTAGTATTTTAAATTGAAGCTTATGATTTACCCCAATGGTAGATATCCCTTGCCTTATATAATTATGGATAAGGATGAGACCCAAACCTCATCTACATGAGTGATAGATGAAGCTCCATGCAGTCTATATAATAGGTCATAAAAATTCTAATTTTAGGTCTAAATTGGGTAATGGGGACATTTTTCTCCATGGAAAAGTTACTAGGATTCTTAGCCCATCCTAACAGGGTACGTATTATGTTATTTTACTTGAACCAATGATTGACTATTATATAATTATATCAAATGTTTGATTATGGTATTCTATATAATTTTTCAAATGCTAGGTGAACTACATATCCTATAGGCTGCATTAATTATTTTAATGAAATATCTCTTGTGCAAGCACCTACTATAAATAAACTAAGTGGTAGATTAGTGAAAGGAAATACCTCGAATATTTATTTTACTTTATGGAGTCTAATAAATCTAATTTTTATCAAGTCATCTATGCAATCCCTTTGATCTAGGGACAATTCCTCTTCATCTTTGTAAGGCCGAATAACCTCGACCTCTACATGAATTTTTAAATAATTATTGTGCACTTCATGTAACTAAAATTTATTGAAATCTATGTATTTAAACTTCTACTTGGTCCTAAAATAGAACATAAAGGAGTAGGTTCCTAGTTTTCCACCTCTATTGCTAAGTAAATTGAGATCTATGCTACTTTTAGAATCTAGGGCTTTTAGTCAATTTAGAGATTTTGATAATAGCCTAAAGTTTGGTAATTATAAAATTTAATTAGGTTTGACATGTGAACATAACTTATAACCAATTTTATTATCTTATAAATTCATTTCTTGAATCCTCTATGTATGAGAATTAATTATAGGGTAGTGGGCATTGTCAAGCATCCTTAAAGTTTGAATTTAATTTGATGATATCATCTTTGGAAGGTTTAGTTAACACATGGCACCTTATCACTTTATTTATCTTTTTAATATTTTTTAAAATATTTTCATATGATTTTTCCATTTGACATGGGTCACAATACCATCATTGTGTGGTCCTTTGCTCTTCCTAATTTGTGGTTGACTCTATCATTAAAATATGTGTGATGTAATTTTGCTTAATGGATTAACTTGAAAATGTTGTCAAGTCTTTGAGTCATGTCAGTGTATGGGGAAATGAGGTGATGAAACATGGCATGATACATGGTATTTCACATGATATAATAACTAAGTGGCATAATTAGATTATGACAAGTGGTAGATAATTGTATAGAGGATACCATGTGGAATTATATCTTTGAATTTATTAAAATGTATATTTTCATTTTGTATATCAAATTTTTTTAGTGATATTTTGACACATACCATGATATTACTTAGTTTCCTTATTAAGTTTTTTAATAATTTTGTCCCCTTGTCTCTAGGATTACAATAAAATGAGATCAAGACATGTATATCAATCTCTATTTTTTGTATTGTCACTATATTTTTTGATTTGTGACTCTAGATCGGGAGACACAATGTAGTGATATGAAGAGATGTGGCATGATCTCACATAGTCAATAGATCATGGGATTTCATGGCTTTGTAATCTATGGTTGACTGTGATGAAATGAGGTAGTGATAGTTGGCACAATCTCATGTACTTATCTAGTCAATAGGTTGAAAGAATTATAATATTGATCTACCTTTTTAATATGATGAGAATACAATTCTTCACATGATATTCCTTAGTTGGGATACATAAAAATTTATAGTTTGAATATTCATCTATAATCTATGGAACTTTAGTAAGTGAATGACACTTTTGAATAATATGCTGACATGTATAATGAAAAATTAACAAATTTGGCAAGTTATGATTAGGTTGGTTAGTTGAAAAATTAAAAAATATAAATATAAAATTTAATTAGTATTTTTATGTCAAGCCAAAAAATCATAAAACAAAAAGGGAATAAAGATACTTAGCCTTTAGTATGAAATTGTTTTAGATCTAATTCATGTCTTGATAGGGACCAAACATAGTATTTTTAGGAAAAATGGGTCCTTATTTTATTTTTTGGAAAATGGGCTGTGTTTGTCAAAATAAATGGTGACTCAATGAGGAATACTCCTTAGTATTTGATAACACAAAATTTCTAGTTTGACAATCATACAAAACTTCAAACTTTATATAGATAAAATAAATAGACCAAAGAACTAAAAGAGACTTCAACATACTCATGCAACATACTGACCCTCTTTATGTTTTTGGTCATGTTTGATTATGTGAATGATTTTTACTCTTGTTATGAGATATTTAATAAAGATTAAAAAAAAATTAGATCTCTTGACCTTTTCTCTCTTATGTTATTTTAAATTTTAAGCATGTGTATATGGGAAGCTGGGCATTTATCTAATACCAACTAGGTGTCCATAGCCCTAATAGAGATATTATTGATTCCAATTTAATAATTTATCTACTCCTATCTCATCATCCATATCCCTAACAGAGATTACTTGAATCACCCCATTCTTTTTTTTGGAACACTTTGGAAGAATAGTTAGGAACTGCCATTGGCTAATAAAATATATTTTTAATCAGATATTACACTCATATTTTATCTTTATCAATGTTTATTATGTCTCAAATAATTTTTAAGCATGTAAATATTTAATTTATCTTTAAAGGTGAGAATTATTTTAGAAATTTATACAAAAATGTTAAAACTAGTTTCAACAATATGATAAATGTATTCAACCCAGATAAAAATTTCCATTTAATCATGATATATATCTTAATTCTAAGACCTAAATTAATTATGAGTAATCCCATGAATAAACTTAATCATGATAAACAACCCTTGGAATAACATTTCAAAATATGTCTGAAAGTGGTCTAAATAACTTTATTTACTAATCTAGGAAAACAAAAAATATAATCTAAGAAAGCAAGAAATCTAATCTAGGAAAGTAGGAAATCAAATCTAGGAAAGAAAGAAATCTAATCAAGGAAATTAAGATATTTAATACAATAAAGTAGGAAATTTCATCTACTCTTATACTAAATAAGAACTCATAGTGATTCTAAGATTATCCCAATTCTATTATCCTTGAAATAATGTTTCAATAATTATCCATTGATTGGGAACATTAAATCATTACCCTAGAGATATTTCAAACAAAAATCCTCATTACCTAAAATTTCGTAGATATGATATGGTCCAATCCATAATGGAGTGAACTTGGTACATTTTCCTTTATTTTACTTCACTCTATCCCATAGGAAAACTAGAACTAAAATTATGAAAAATTTTATCTTAGATATTTTGTCAAACCATCTCTTGATAATTTCATGATGTTTTCTAAAATTTTGTAAATATTCCATTTGTGCATCTTCCATCTGAACTATGTCTAGTAGTCTAGCCTATTTTTTAGCATATTCCATGTAATCATGCATAAACTGGTACATTAGAGATTTAAGATTAATGGGGAAATAGGGTGTTTTAAATACATTAATTATAGTAGAAAATTTGAGAAAATATCGATTAACCATATAATTCAAAACCTAAAAATCAAACTACTTTGTAAGAAAGATTATGAAAACAAATCAGCATCATAAGATAAAACCTTATCAATCCCTTGTTTCTAATAGCTTCCTCCCAAGATGAAAAATGGATGGTTGGTTGTTATGGAATCAAAAGTTTGACATTATGATGCATTGGTGTTATGGATTAAAATTGATTAGTTGATTAAATGGACATTTCTTGTGATTTCTAGTTGGAGAATTTATGGACTCACGAATTTCATGGATTTTTCTAGATAACTTGTAGTTAGTTTATCCATGGAGAAATGGCTTGTTGATATAGGAAATGGAGGGAAGAATCAATGGTTAGATTTAAATCTTCAGCTATTGAGATCAATAGTGGAGGATTATCCATAGAATTATAAATTCCTTGAAGGTTTCTAGAGGAGGGAAGGTTTTAGAGGTAGAAGCCTCTAGAATCTATTTAAGAGGTTTAATCAAGATTAGGGATATATTAGATACATTATTAAGGGATATTAGAGAATCTATGGGTGTAGGAGAGCCTAGGAATAGTCTTAGTAGTTGGGTACGTGGGTCATGGAAATTTAAAATTCCCAAATAATAAAAAATATAGATTAAGATAGGATTAAGAAATGATTAGGTGAATTATTAGATTGATGGGGATAATATAAGGTTAGTGAATGAGGGATAAATGGGGATTTTAGATAAATGACTAGGAAGGGGAATATTAGGATGACATTAGAGGGAATAAATTATATAAGTAGAATTAGTGTTGAATAATAGCAATATTAGTGATTATGAAATGAGCAAATGAATTTAGGTGCATACATTTTGCCACTCTTTGAAATAGAATTACAAGTGGAATGACATTGAAGTATTAGTGATATTTCAAACAAAAAACATGTCATAGATTAATGTTAATATATGATGTTAGTGGATATGATGCCCCCTCAAAGGGACATGTGAGGAAGAATGAAGCGGATGGCCATTCGAAAGAAGAAACAATGGGTGGGATGTGTTGAATAAATAAGGGAATGGGATGTAAGATGTGGAGATATGGATGATGATGAACTTGACCTGAGTAATGAGCTACAAAGTAATGATGCCCTTGGAAAAGACATGCATAAGAAGGTAAAATCACCATGTCATGGTTGTCGACACATCCTAAGGGAGAATCAATTGTAACTAATTATGATAGGATTAAAAGGCCGTAAGCTTTTAGTGTATCCCAACAAAGGACACATACAAGGGAGAACTATAGGATAGGATAGATAATGACTGGATAGTATTAAGGATGAGTGTATCTCAAGGCTAATGTCAAGCAATATGATGAAGGTGATGATATCTAAGAAGCAATATGATTAAGTGACCAAAATAAAAAAGAATGATAATTAAACTATATTGCATCAAATCAATGAGCCACAATTATATTAGTGGTGATGATAAATTTATGGTTCTAGTCATAACCAAAATGAGGGAAAAAACCATTAATGGTAAATGATTAGTGATTTATGGGATAAAATATGGATGTTATGAGTTGTCAATCCCAATCGATAGGCATGGGTGATTGATGAAAAGGATTAAAGAGATGAGCATGGAGATGACGATTGATCAAGGATGAAGGATAGATAGTAGAGATCAAATATTTTAATCATGCAATAGTATTGGATGATGATGGAAGAGTTGAGAGGATGATGTTCGTGATTAAAATTACATGATCGATATGAAGAGATAAGGATTAAATATTGGATGTTAGTTAGATGGGTTAAGAGAATTAGACTAGTGATAGGAAACAAGTATGATTAAATGATTATATAAATGATGAGGTTGTAAATGATAAATCCATCACAACTATTATAAGGCTTATCATAGTCTAAGAAATCTAATAAATACTTGGTAATGGGCCCCATCATATAAGTGTGACCAAGGGGATGTTATACTGAAGTGCAAGGGCAAATAGTGAACTCTACATAATTTAAGGCACTTATAACATTTATTGTATCTTAGGTGACCTCATATCACCCTCATTCATTTCCCAATAGAAAAAAATGCATGATGTATGACTAAAAAAGAACAAAAAATCAATAGGACAATATAAACAAGTTAAACAAAATAAACCATTAACACAAACACATATATACATGTAATGTCATAATGTCTTTTCTAATTATTGGATGAGTGACTGAGTGATAAGCTTGGATAGGATGATCATGATTAGGATTAGGATGTATGTAAGGATATGGATTTTGAATAGACTAATGATAATGATGATTAGGATTAGGACTTAGATATGGATAAGGATGTGGATATGGATTAGAAATAGGTGGGAGAATTGGATGAGGATTTGGATATGGGGACTTATATTAGGATTAGGCTAAGGATTCAAATATTTATATGAGAGACATAATATGATCAAGTGAAAGTGAGACTAAGTCAATGCTAACTCGATATAACCTGGAGTTATCCTTGATTTAGAATAATATGATGGATTACATTCTTGGGAAAGATGAAAGGAATGGATATGGATGAAACTAAGGGATTAGGCATTAGAAAAGACACCATGCACTATTTTTGGCTTTTTCCAATTTTATGATTTTTAGTATCAATTAGCCTGAGTGTTCATTAGAGGATATGCAAAGATGAGTTGAGAATAGTGTTCAAGACATCTTTTACTCCCTTATGAAGGTTAAGACAATAAGGAATGGGAGACATAATAGGATAATGATATGTTGGTTGATGGATACAATATGGATGGGTGTGATGGTTGAAATGGATGGATTTTTCCCCCCAAGTGTTAAGGTACAATTTAGACAATAGATTATTTTACCATGACACTGAAAATAAGTTCTCATCATGGTACTTGCATAAGGCACCAACATACTAGTTTTCACCATTGGATGAATGATTTTTATTTCACTTTTTTTGGGATGGCATCTCAATTTATTAGAGGTGGGAGAGATTAAAAAATTCCAATACTATTAGGATATTTAACTGACACCTGTTCTAGAGTTACGTGTTGTTAGGACCATGTGATGGATGATAGATTCTTAGATGTCCTAGTGACATTTATTTAATCTTGAGTACACATCCTCTAGATGTTTCAACCAGGTGTCTTTATAACCCTTATAAGTGATAATGTTGCCCAATGTTTTGAGATATGGTATGGATGGGAGTATGTCATGTTAATGATGATGACATATAATATGTGAATGAGGCACATGATCATGATAGGGTTTGACAGTTACATACACCATTAGATTTGGTGGAGGGGTTTTTTTATATTGGTGCTATGAAATTAAGGTATCTAAGACCTTTTGATTTGTAGATTCTATTATCCAAATATTAAGAGGATGGTCATCCATATGAATATTAATTTTGACTTTATTTTTTGATTGAATTTGATATTGACTAAGCCCTAGTGCATCATTATGGGATTTACCAGAGGATATTGATTTATGACTTGATATATAGTGATTATTTTGACTTTTATAGTCCACTAGTGCCTAATTTTGGGCTTCACTAGGAGAAGACATTTTTTGATTCATCTAGCAATTTAATTTTTTTATATTTTGACTTATTGTATCAAATATGATTTGATCATGACTTATGAATTATGGAATATGGTCTTAGATTTTTGTATTTTTAAAACATAATGTTGAATGCAGAGGGGTATGCAATGATGTATGTTCCTATTCATTCCATTCATAGAGTGGGATATAGGGAGTATGGAGGTAAACTAGATTATTAACATGGTGTGATGGATTAAGAGGATAATGGGAAGCATAGTCCTCAGAAAGGTCACTAGGTGCCCTAGCCTCAACATAAAAAAAATCATCCTCAAGAATATCAAAAGGATCATTAAGACTAGCCATAGTATATGCATCTAAAGTAGGATTAAATTTGGTCTAACAATCTCTGATAGATAAATCTTGTAGAAAATATATTATGACTTCATCATCCTAAATGGGATCCAAAGGTATTCCTTGTGAATTATTGGTGGTATCTAGATTAGAGGTATCCTTAAAAATAATAGCATTATTAGCATCTATTGTAATATCAATGAGGGATGACATTTTTGATGAGGAATATGATTCAAATATTGATGTGGAGCATGATCTTAATGAAAATAAGATTTGTGTTGACTCAGATACAAACTTTGATGTACAAGATGCAATGATGGTAGTAGAAGATTAATTATCCATGCTTGACCTCTCAAGATAGGGTTTCAGATATGATGGGTAAGGAATAGATTGAAAAAAGATAGGACCATTGAAAATCTCATGAGATATGGGAGGATTTGATGCATGTGAAATAGACTCATTTTTAATCAATGATTTTTCAAATATAGGGGACCATGGAAGAGGGACATGAGGTATTAACCTTGGCTTGGAAGGGGAAGGTCTTGATCATGATTGGGGATGGAATCTTGTAAATCCTCTTCTTATTCACCCATGGACATAGAATTTTATGGGTCATCTTCAAATTTTATGTCACCATGATCGATGAGTTCTTGGAAATAATATTAGAAATTATGAAATTGACTAATGTTATGCCCCAAGGATCAATGATATCTACAATATTCATGAGATTTATACAAATATGGCTTAGGTTTGGTGGATTCAAGATGTCATATGGGTGGATGGACCATCATGTTAACAATAATGAGTTAATGGAAGAGGGCTTCTGAAGATATAGGAAGAGAAGTATAAGGACCCTCTTGACCTTGTGACTTAGATGTGGAAGCATTGAATTTTAGATCAGATGGTTATTGACATGATGGGTTGGGTGGATGGCTAGTAGATGAGGTTTTTATGATAGGATTTCCTTTGTTAGTAGAAAAAGTGGTAGATGGGAGATTTTAATATGAATGGGTAAAAAATAGGTCTAATGGGATGTGAATAGAGTCAAGGCCTTTAGGATGCTAAACACCCATCTCAAGGAGTGATAACAAGACTACCCATAGGTTTTCATTTATATACTTATTATATAGGGAAATTATTAAACTAGGGAGGTCATGGATAGGACTAGGACTAGTGGGTAGTGGAATGGAATGGGATGGGTATGAGGGTTGATGGGATCTTTTATTGGCTCAAGTATCAGATGTGGATGTGTTGGAATTAGATGAATGTGAAGGTGGTGTTATGACATTAGGAGACTATGAGGCTGACATGCTAGGTGTCCATTTTCTAGTAGAGATAGGAGTAGATGATTGGATATGACAAGTGGATGGAAGATTATGATAGGATTGGTTAGATGGGGATAAGGGTTAATGATGAGCTAGTTCGGTAGGTGACTTAAGGATCATGGGGTTAACATCATTAGGAAGGTAGGCACCCATATTTAGTATTTGTAAGATGAATTCATCTTTATTAGTCATGATGTATTGATTGAGGATTTTATTGAATGATGATAGTGATCCTGATGATCTATGGGGTAATTGACGGGGAAGGATGTGGGATGTTGATTTAAGTTAAATAGGAGCAAGGTCATAAGGTGGGAGAGTGCCCATTTATAGTGATCTCAAAAGTAGTTCATCCCTATTGGATAATATGTATTTGTATACAATAACTAGATCCAAATCCATGGGGATGAATGATAAAACATGAATGATGAAGGAGGCTTGATGTGGAAGTAGACTATGGCCTAGATAAGGTTTCTTGAATAAAGTAGGTGTGAATAGCTGAGCTAGTATGACAGGTGATAATGAGGATGGGATGAATGGAAAGTAATTGATATGATGTAGTACTAAGATCAAATTTTAGACTGATAGTTTAATAAGTGATCATGATCTATGAAGAATTCCTTGTTTTCAAACTAGTAAAAGGATTGGGGATTTGATGGGTGTCTAGATTTAAACTAGCAAGATGATGATTGGATGCATTTTATTTATGAGTAGTCAAGATGACTAGATGATAAAGACTATATTGATGATTGGATACTAGATTAAAAATGACAAAATGATAAGATTCTAGTAACATACTAACTAGGTATGAGATCTGACCAAATGATGAGTGATAGTGGACTAGAATGATAAGATGATATGGGTGGGTAACAAGATGACTAACTCAAAACCTTATACAAATTTGATCAAAGTGGGATGGGATAGGGTTATTTTATGAAGGTGATAGGATAATTGGATGATTATGGATGAAGAGTGAAGATGAGTTGGGATAGAGGACATGTCAGGATGATTTTTGATGGAGGACAAGTCAAGATGAGTGATGAGTTGGGATAATTTAGGATGGGTGATAAGTTGAGATGAGATACAGTTGAGTAAAAATGACATAATGATGAGTTGATATGATTTGGGATGAAGGATGAGTTTGGATAGGATGGGATGGTTTAGGATGGTGATGAGTTAGGATGAGTTATGATGGTGGAAGAGTCAAGATAGGTGATGAGTCAACATGAGATAGAGATGGTAGGGATGAGATATGATGAGATAGGATAATAAAAATGATATAAAAATATAATATGTACAAAAAATGATGATAAGCCCTAGGATATATAATATTAAGTTATATGTACAAGACCTAGATAGGTATATAGGTTTGGGTGAAAGGATGGCTTGGCTCACACACCTAAGCAAACAGACCATAATCCTAAGATTAGTAAATTGATGGGTGTGTAACTTGATGATTTAAATATATAATGGCTTTATGAGTGAGTAAATACATTGGTGACCCATTAATAAATATCCCAAACCATCTCAACCTCATCTACACATGACGGTTACTTTAGAACTGATACTGATTCCAGTAGTGGATCACTTGTTATGGCCAAAAGGTCTTTACTATGTTGACACAAGGATTTATAGGTGAGTACCTAATATACATTAAATTACAATGGGGTCCAAGTTTGTATAATATGAAATCTATTCACTTTACATATTGGAGCTTAAATACCCCTCACTCCATAGAACCTTTTATGGGGAATTATACTTTAACACCTAATGACAACTCTCTTGATATTTAGACTCTTTTAGAACATGAAGTTTGGTTTAATGCATGGTGATTAAATCCATCTCATCGACCCCTAAAAATAAAAATGGGGAGGGTTTATTGGTGATATTTTATCCTTAATTAATTTCCACTAGGATGGAAGGACGAGAACATACACTAGTATATCCCCCAAGTGACACTCAAGCAAATAAAAAAGCTGATTAGCCTAGTTTATTTTAGTGTTTTTGCTATTAAAATCTAATAAAGATCCAAGAAAGTGATAAAAAAATGTTTTATCCAATTTCAGGAGTTGGTAGACCTGTAAAATAGATGATTGATAATTTGACCAATTGATAAATTTTGAGAGGCAACTTGTAAAATGAATGTTAGTAATTTTGGATAATTTTGCCTTGAATGGTTATATCACTTACAGATTAGAAACTTGACAAGATTATAATTAATTAAAATCAATATAAAATTCCTATAATTGCAACACTTTGGAAAAATTATTGATACAATTATTAAATCATGAATGCATTATACCACCACAATATAGAGATTAACTTTAAACATTCTAAACTTCAAGACTTAATATTGACAATGAATACATAATATTGAGACCATATGAAAAATACAATATATATAACTTAATGACACATAGGGTATTTGATATTAGTTTGGAAAAATTTCACAATACCTGATCATCAAATCAAAATGAATTAGTCAAAACATTGAAATGATGAACAATATTTAAAACTACACGCTATGGCTTAAAAAGTTAATCATTAAAACTTTTAAAACTTCAACACATGAAATAAAATACACAAGTCTCAAGATTAATAAAGGATTTAACCAAAAGTTCAAATTTTGTTATTCAAAATATTTAGGATTTAATAGCTTTGGAATTTTATTTACTTGATGGATTGGTCGATGAACAGCACAAGATAGACATTTCCACTTATCATGTAATCCAAAGTAGAATGTGTGGCAAGCTTAGGTCAGTAGGATCATATTGAGGTATGATGGATAGTGTGATTATCATGGAGTGAAGCCTAATATGGACACCTATTACATTAATTGAGTGATTTAGGGATCTTGTGCATTAGGTAAAGGCATCTACACCTAAAGGTGGAGAGAACATAACAGGATTGCAGAAATAACTAGAGAAGCTGAGACCAAGAGACATACTAGTCATGGTATATGGATGAAGATCTGGCTGAGATGTAGAGTTGGATATTCTCTATGGGTCTAAGTGTCATGGAGATAATATGAATTAGATGTCTGAGTGATAATGTAGAGAGCAAAAATAATGGATTTAATGTAGGTGGAATTTACTCAAGAGGTGAACACTGCACTCAGATGGATGGAAGACTAGTCAAGGAATTGAGGTGATTCTAATATAAATTTTAAGTGTAAAGCATCATTCACCTAACTCAATAGGTATATAGTTCATTCCAAACAACCATTGATAGAGGATACAAATATTTTTACCTTTTCTAAATGTAACTGTCAGGTATTCACCTTGGTCTCATTCGTATGGCATGGAGGTTTAGGCACCATGTGTTGGACCCACTGATAATTAAAAAAATTAAAATTGTATTCTAGGAATATGAATAGATTAATTTTTGATTTAGTCATAGTAGGTTTAGGGTGATTACAATAAAGCCTTTAATGAGATGGATAAAATTGGATCTGCTATCCCACAAAAGTAATCAAAATATGGTATGTTATATTTGAAGCCATTAATAACAAGGAAAAATGTGTGGTCAATGAATAGTTAGAAGAATCAAAACAAAATATTTGAGGTGCTTCTGAAGAATTAAAAAGAATAAATTCACTACCAAGTATGGTCATATCTATGAGAAGAAGAATAAAAATAAGGTACAAGTCTCCATTGAAGCAAATTTTGAAACTTATGCCCAGATTCAAGGAAAATAATTCCTATGATGGCTTTAACCAAAACATGAACTATTTGACATAGTATATCAAAGAAGCATTATATTTTGGGTTATTATATCTACAAGAGATGCTCAATATTTATGAAAAAGGATTTGAAGGTTTTGAGTCAAGCATAAAATCCAAATGCCATAACTTCTATCAATGCCCTCCCAATGTACACTAAAATGGGATCTTTAAAATATGACACAAACATCCATTAGTGCATAGGGAATAAACAAGATGGATAAAAATATTATAATGATCTACCAATATTAAAAATGTTGATCCAAAGACAATGATAGACCATACTAGTATTGGAATGAATTTAACCATCGAAACAAAAATACTATGAGACAATATTACAAGATCTAGGCACTATTTAGACCTATTACATATGGATTATTTTTGATAAAATGTCCTTTGAACCCTAAATAATCTAACAAAATTTTAATTTTTTTTTTATCTATTTGATACAATATAGTAGATCAAACCATTAAAACATAGTATTAATAAAAAATAGTACATGATAAATCAAAAGGACAAGTTATCATCAACAAAGAGAAAAATATGATGTTGTGACAAATATGAAACATGGAGCCATCGATTATTTCTTTGATCTATCCTAAAATCTCAAGCAAACATACTCAAAATATAAGATGTTAGTTCTAAAAGAGGCTCTGTCCCACCATGGTCACCATTTTGTAGTAGGAAATTTGAGCAAACATGGATTAATTATATAATTCAAAACCCAAAAATCAAACTACTTTATAGGAAGGATTATGGAAACAAATCAGAATCTAAGATAAAACCATACCAATCCCTTGTTTGTTCTACCCTCCTTCCAATATGTTCAAATGGATGGTTGATTTATATGGACTCAAAATTTGGACATTATGATAGATTGATGTTATGGATTCAAATTGATTAGTTGATCAAATGGACCTTGTTTTTGAATGCTAATTGAAGATTTTATGGACTCATGAATTTCATGGATTTTTCTAGATATCTTGTAGTTAGTTTAGCCATGGAGAAATGGCTTGTTTATATAGGAAAGGGAGCGAAGAATAAATGGGTTGAATTAAATCTTGGGCCATTGAGATAAATGGTGGATGATCATCCAAGAAATTTTAAATTCCTTAGAGGGTTCTAGAGGAGAGAAGGTTCTAGACATAGAAGCCTCTATAATATTTTTAGGAGGTTTAATCAAGATTAGGGATAGATTAGATAGGTTATTAAGGGATTCTAGAGAATCTAGGGGTCTAGGAGATCCTATGAATAGACTTAGTATGTGGGTCATGGAAATTTCAAATTTCCAAATAATAGATAAGATAGATTAGGATAGGATTAATAAATGATTAGGTGAATTAATAGATTGATGGGGATAATATAAGGTTAGTGAATGAGGAATAAAGGGGGATATTAGATAAATGATTGGGAAGGGGAATATTAAGAAGAAATTAGAGGGGATAAATTAGATAAGTGCAATTAGTGTCAACTAATAGTAATATTAGTGATTATGAAAGGAGAGAGTGAATTTAGGTACATACACTAACATGAAAGGTGAAGCTTTTAGAACATTTTTATGTTCGGTTCTATTTACCCATAAAGTATATTTCAACAATAGGTGCCATTCTCTTGGTTTTTATTTTACTAATTTCTTTATGGCATCTATAAAATTATTGTTGTTAGATTCAACAATACATTCCCTTGATAATTTTAATTCAAAAATAATTTAACATTCATTTTGTTATAATAAGTGCACTTAGTAAATTATATATATTGAAAGGTAAGACCCTTGACACATACTAAGAAAATTGTTGTTCCAAACCTAGTTAGAATATGCTCTTTGAGGAATTTGATCACATTTAGTGCTCTATAATTATTAGTTACTACTACTTCATTCTATCTTGTGTAATATTATGTAATTATGAGTATGAATTTATGCCAATATGGTCAATTGGGGTTAATAAATCCTAAAAATTCTATACCCCATTGTGCAAAAGGGAGTCCTTCAATCACAGGCTATAGAGGTATGGTGCCATGGACTTCTCTTTTCCAAAATACTTAAAATTGTTTAAAATTTATAACCTGACTATGTGCATCCTTAAAAATAGTAATTTATTAGTAACCCATATTTATAATCTTGTGTGTTGTATAATTCCTTGAAGGATATACAGTACATAATGTATAGTAAAAATTATCAAGGATATATGTAACTTCTTATACAAAAACACATCTCAAATAAATTCCTTCATTATTATTTCAATAAATCAGCCTTTTCTTGATCATATAGAGTGATAATTTAATCTTAAGTGATAATCTTTATTTATTTTTTAATTCATGAGGGTATGTGTCAATAAGTATGTAGTGAATGATCTAGGCATACTAGTCACCTCCAACTATTTGAGACTAGTTAACCTATTTGATGGAGATGCATGGGTTAGTCTCTATTATAAATTGAATAATACCTTGGCCTTGTATCATTTTTCTGGGCCTAATTTCCAAGTCAAATTCCTAAAATTTGGCCAACCACATGCCTCTTATTTTCCTATTTCATTCTTTCTAAGTGTAAGCTTGACAGTCACATTTGGGGCAATAATGTATGCCTCTTTACACGTAATATAATTCATTAATTTATGAACAATTTTTATGAAGGAAAAAAAATGTTTGTTAATCATGGATTATTTCAAATTTGATTCTTTCAAATTGGTGCTCATGAAGGCTATGGGATGTTCACAATATTTTACCTTCTGGGTGAGCATAGCTGCTATAGTATGTTCTAATGTAAATGAATATAAGAAGAAATCCTTGTTGAAATGTGGCTTGATCAAAATTAGGGCTTGGATAATAACACTTTTAACATAATGGAAATTTTTCTTGACCTTTCTGTCCATTCCACTTTTGCATCATGTTTTATTATAACACTCAATGGTTTCATAATCTTTGTAAATGCCAAAAAGAATATTCAAATAAAATTTATCTTGCCAAAAAAGGAATGGAGCTCCTTTTTGATATTAGAATATGATTTTTTTTAAATAGCTTTAACTCTTTCAAAGTCAATTGAAATACCTTTCTTGGTAATAATGTGGCCTATTAGCCTACCTTATATGGCCCCAAAAATATATTTATTTGAGTTTACTGAGATTTTTTACCTTTTTCATCTATTTAATAATGTCTACAAGTGGTAAACATGATCTACCCTATTTTTAGAAAATACAATCAGATCATCCATGTAAATATTGATACACATACCATTGATACCTTGAAAATCAAAATCCATCACATGTTGGAAGGTATCACCTACATTTATTATTCCAAAAGGCATTATTTTTTGTGTAAACATTTCCCACTTAGTAGTGAAAGAAGTTTTCATTATATCACTATTTTATACTAGTACCTGATTGTAGCCTAAAACTCCATCTAAAAAGGACATCATTTTAAACCCACTAACTATTTGATTTACTTAATCTAAGGTAGGGGATAGTTGTACTTTTCTAAAGCTCTATTAAGGTTCTTAAAATCCACATAGTCTAGCTTAACAATTCTTATTTCACATAGGAACTAGATTGGCCACCCAAGTAGAATGTCTAAAAGGAAATATAATTTTAGCATATATTAATTTTTTAACCTCTTTTTGAATGAGAAGATCCGTAATGGGGTTAAATCATTTTTTTATCTATCTAAAAGGTTTGTCTTATTCCCTCAGTGATATGGTATGTGTGATAAATTTCATAAGTCCAAGTGATCACATCCTTGTATTCAATAATTAATTATTTTATCCTTTATTTTTAGTGTTCAATACAACTCAATCAAATGTTAACCATTTGGTGATACCCAATTTTTATTAAATTAACCTTGGAGAAGTTAGATTTTTTTGTTTTAGACTATTTTTGTTTGTAATCTTGGTGATCCATATCAAATACCCATTCCAAGGTTACAATCCATTTGGGTATCCTATTTTATTTTAGTTATATGATGCAATGATCTTCTCTATCATTTTGTTTTCATTGGATTGAAATATTTTTCATCCATGACTTGTGATTCCAATCCACTATAATTACCTAAGAACTATATAATATATTTATAATCATCAAATAATTGAAAGCTATTGATATTATCAAGGATTAAATAACATGGCACTAATTTTACAAAAACTTTCCATATTTTGGATTCTTGAAGTGGGGCACAATTTATTGGAGAGGCATACATAGAATTAGTTGTCTAGTTATGCTCTTTTGGGATTGATTTTATATAAAAATCCTCAAATGATTCAATTAGATCTTATTATTTCAACTTATATTTTCTTAGATAAAAAAAATTACACTAATATCAAATCCTTACTTTGTTAACAACCAACTCTAAGTCCCTAAGAATTATCAAATGTTTAACATTATATTTTCATGTGAATCAGATCCCTAAGATCATGGCTTCATATTTAGATAAATTGTTAGTACATGTAAATTTTACCCTAATAAGTATCAATGTATTACCTCCCACAAGGATCGATTAGAGTTATACCTATGACTAAACATGTTTTGATCAAGCACCATTAAAATATAAGGTATATAATTGTTAATGGCCTTTAGAGTTATGTTCATTATCCTTAGTTTTAGTTTTTAATGCATAACCCTCTAGGTATGATGAATAAAAATTAATTATTACATTTTTAATGTTGTATTATATGATTTCATGGTTACTTTTTGGTTTTATGTTATCTCTAGTCTAATTTTATACTCTTTTTCATAGTAGCTACATGTGTGAATTATTTTTTGCCATATATCCATTTTATGTTTTTGACCAATAAAAAAAAATTAGGTCATAAGCCTTACGAATGTAAACTACAAGGATGTTAATATACTAATGAACATGCAACATATAACTAAGTTACATTTAGACATTCAATAGTTCCCCAAAAACTAGGACAAAAGACTTGTCTAGTTTTGCGACCACTCTTTTAGATTTATCTAGAGTCAACCTTAATTTACATATTTCTATGGGTATTAAATTGGCTAAAGCTCCTTAGTCAAATAATAAATTATATACCATTTCTAAAAAATTATAACTAACAAGAAATGTGGAACCTCAGGTTTATATTTATAGGCAACCATGCTTGTATGTACAAATTTTGATTTGTTAGTAGATAGATTGTTATTCAAACCTTAACAAAAAATTATTTATATTATATGATCTGATCCAAATCATGAAGGGTAATGTTTCACTTGATTTTATTCATGTCCTCAAATATATTATATCCACTCTTCTATGTGGATCAACCTATTTTTTATGATCATTTCCTTTAGGAGGGGTAGATTATTATTAGAATCTGAATTAGGAGGAGTGACTACATTGTTTTTTGGAGGCGTGATGTTGTGATATGTTTTTCCCATATTGTAATTATACATTTGAATTTTTTGGAAAGCATGAATCTCATATGTGTTATATTTGGTTCATTTTTATCCTCAATAGGGAATGGGAAGTCATATCTACCAAACACCATCACAATATTAGAGGTACTAGGGACATTGGATGTGTATCAAGTTCATTTGGGAAAATATAATATATTTACATCTCTTTCTAAATTGTTTCAAATAAAATACAAAACTCTATGTAATTCAATTTTCCATGTGCGGTATTGTGAACTCTACCCCAATTGTGTAATGTTGCTTCAAAATTGTTTATATTAGGTAGTTTATTGGGTTGTGGATATGAATTATTGCATGACCTAGTGAATGGTATGTTATATATCTGAAATGTGAAACTAATATTGTTTTTTCATCCTAAAATTTTCCCCAAAAGGTTTTTCTTACTTAGAAACTCATTGCTAAGTTTTTTGTATCATGACTTGATTGACACCCAATTTAGCTTTGGTGGAATCAAAAGACATATCATGTGTACTAGAATCATTGATTGGGATTATGTATTGATTCCATTATTTTATTAGGTATAGATGTAAGATTATTTATAAAGATTAAATTCTAGTTTTGTGTAGCTTGTGCTAGAGGTAGCATGGTGAAGACCTAGTTTTGACTCTTGGCCATGCATTTTGATTGGCATGTAGAATGAAATTTAGGGCCAAGATAAATGGATTTACTTAGGCATGGATAAATATTATAATTAAATAATCATGTATCAATCAATGTTTTTGGATTCATCATAGGCATTTAGTAATTTATTGATAGTCTAAGATCTGTGTAAGAATATTACTATCATAGAATGTAGGACATATTTATACATCTCAAAAACTAACACAATAATAGATCTATATACAATATCCACATGGATATAAATATTTTTAAATCTCATTTTAAAGGATATAATTGGTTCATTGGGTTATATTTTCATACTACCAAAATGTTGGTATACTATGCTAGGGTTGGTAACCTCTAAATTATATCAAAAAAGTTTCATGGCATAGGTTCCATGATGTGATTGAATCTTTTGGGAGATAAAGGAACCAATTATAAATAAAATATTTTAAGTTAAAGGGGAATAGTTTGCTTTAAACATACTCATGAATCCTATTGAATAATCCTAGATAAGTTTTGAAGGCTTTCATATGTTCATTTTTAATTAATCCTCCAAAAGGAGATAAAAAATGAATATAAATATATATATTATTGGGTGAATCATGGACTCCACTAGCTATAATTATAATAGAACCAACTAACCAGGACATAGCAAACATTGATGTTGGTTCCCTTAGGTTGGTGAATTTGGTTGAATGACAAATCATATAGGGACACATCAATTTGATATGGGTCATCAATGAACCTATAAATGTGATAGTAATAATAAACCAAAAATAGAATTAGACCTTGTTAATATTTTTGGCCAATCTAATGTACATAAATCAAATGAATTTTAATAGGATCAATCCCTCCTTCTAGCACTAGATAAAACCTATTTATATGGGTTATATGCACACCAAATATTATTATGGTAGCATCCCTAACATTTTAGGATTGATGAAAGATTCACTATAAAGCATGTGTTGTGGGTCTCAGTTTTATAAATAACCATATGGTGTAATAATGATGAGTGGAGTGGTCATTTAACTCAGATGGTTTAGATATGATGAATGTCTAATTCTAAATATGAATTCTACTTGAGGTGGATGGGTGGATCTAAGCTAAGGTAAATAAATCAAAAAAATTAAAAAGAGGTAAGGGTAAGGCATAAAATAAGGGGTATTATAATCCAATAAAAGATTAAACCCTTTTATGCTAACTTACTATACCAAGCAAATCATGTTTCATAAACCAATTTCTATTGTGGATAAGATGAAAGAAAAAACTACAACAAACACAATGAAATGTCAAAGGAAATAATTGTAGAAAGATTCAGTGGTCATAATCAAAGATGTCATTAGTACTAGATTGATAAGCATATCCAATGTCACTAAAAATTAATAAGTATTATCTATAACTAAGAACCAATAGTACTAATATAATGTTCAATCTTATCCCTATAAATAACATATACCTAGCTTATTATAGATTCATCAACTTAATGTAAATTCCCTAATGAAATATATAAAATTGGAAGAGATAACACATTCACACAAACTCAAAAAATAGTTGTAGAAACTTTCTTTATTTGAAATAATTTCCAAAATATTCCCCCCTTTACAATAAATAAAAGACATGCATTTATAACTTTAGATGGGATCAACTCATCCTCAAAGTTTGCCTAAATTTATCAATTCTAAAATAAGATCAACTCTTAATTTAATCATGTAGACTATGAATGTTTTTTTTTAAAATGCCTATAAATAATAACCTTAATTTATCTTTAAATATCATGTACAAATATATAATTAACTTGGTCAAAAATAGACTCAAATAGTCAGTTCACTAGATATGAGTAGCACTACTAGTTGAAACTACACTCAAACTAGAGTGAAATGTAGTTGGAATTGAATAAACATAAATGCTAGGCGTAGGGTATGATGACATAGAATTTATCATAGACAACCCTTGCATAACCATAGTGATTGAAGCTCTTGGAGGTACTTATGCAATTTTGACTACAATTGGTCCTAATTAATCATGTAAAGGTGTTGTAATATAAAGAATGATCATAGATACATGACTTATTAGAGTGTAGACAATAGTATTATTAAGATAGGAATACATGGTTATATAAACTTGATCTCATGAGGATGAAGCTCCTACCCAAGTGACCAATCATCCTTATTCTTTTATCTTTTCATATTTAGTCATATATAATGTAAATTCTAGTTCAATAGCTTCAAAATTGATACTAAGAAGCTTAAACAAAAATAAGATCATATTCAATAGTTTCTTGTGTAAGTTCATTAAATATAAAAAATAAGTATCTAGGATTTTCATTGTGCCACCTTATCCCTAGAAAGAGTCATCACTTAAATCACTTGGTCACTACTTCTAAAAATTTCACTGTCAACACTTGATTTAAAGCTATTGGTAATAGTCTATAGTAATCTATCAAAAAATGGCTTGTTTAAAAATTTTCCTAGTGGCATGTGTATACCATTGATGCACATGTATCCTAGAATTTAGATGGATTTATATTCTTTTCATGCCAATTTCTCAAACAATTCCTAAAACTATTTATGTCATTCCATCAAATTACTTCTCATATTAGTTACATAATTTTGAGCTAAAGTAATATCTAGGACCTAAAATAATTTGAGAGGTTGATATTAATTTTTCCTTAGTACCTTATTGATAAAATGAAATTTTAAATCCAAAATCTTCACATATTCATTAAATTTCACCATATTGATCATTTATGGTTGTGATTTTTCCCTTAAATTCTGGATAGAACATACTATGTTATAGAGGGAATTGTGTAATAACCTCATTGGGGTCAACTAGAAATACATGAAATTATCTTATTTAACACATATATTATAAATATATTACACCAAAATAATATAAGTAGTGATCATATAAAATACTCTAAGAGATATAACTATAAATGAATTATACTAGGTCATACATCTCAGATCACTATCAACATAAGAAAACACATCATGATACAAATATAGAAAGAAATTACAAATAGCCAACCACTGCTAGTTCAATACATAGTCATTATTATCAATCCTTAGTAAATAGATAATCAAAACTTTTCATGATAATGTTTCTAGAAATAAATAAAATATTATACAATGTACATAATTAAGATAGATGGCTCCCCAAAGCATGAGTTCCCTAGACTCTCGAGTATCTATGGAAATCTCAAGTGTCATCTAAAAAGTAGTACTATTATGGGGATGGAGAGCATCATCTGAGCACTTTTCCACACCAACCATGGACCAATGATCTCTCGTACTAATCCCATTAGGGAATGGCCCTCACTTCATAGATGAGTATATAGTGATGGCATGAGAATCTAGAGAGACAATCAAGTACCTGTGTGTTGTATGATTTCTAGAACTAAACATGCAGTGTATCATAGAAAATACATTATATTACAATATATTGTATTAACATGTAAATCATAATCATGAAATGATAATGTCTCAATAAACATACTTTGGTCCAATGTTTTAAGGATAATAAATAATAGTGTTCTATAGATCAATCAAATTCAAACACAACACTTGATCGGATTTCCCTCATTTGATATTGTGATTCTATTAAGCCTATGAAGTTGATCTCACTCTTTACTCAATATAAACAATGAAATATTGGTCAAATGTAATTTAACTATAAGATTCATATAATTTACATCCTACTATTAGCTATATCACATAACATGTTAAATATAGGAGTTATCAAAACATACATTTATTTTGTCAAACATATGAATGAATCTTAAATAATTATCTATCCCATACTATAAATACTATTTACAATCTATACCACCCTAGTAAAATACACATTTAGATGTAAATTCCAACTACCACATTTAGTTTACAAACATACTACACCTTATGATAACCCATTTTACCATCGTATGGTATTCTAAGACATAACTAATAGTTTTTCACAATCAGTCATCTAAAGTAGTCATAAATACAAGGAATCATAGCTTCTTATTTAATAAATTAGATATAAAAAATCATGCCATAGTCATCATGAAACAAAATAATATACTATCATAACATTCATTAAAATCTCATGGTTGTATGCACACATACGTAATGTCCTACTAACTATCATAAAATATGATTTTCAAAATAATAACTAACCTACATATATTTAATCAGTCAAACATCAGTGTGAGTCTAGACATAATAATTACATTATGTACCATCCAAGTATAACATACATTTATAATGTATTACTCTATTGCATCCCATACTATCATAGTTCACAACTACATAACTACACATAATAAAAATTATGATTTCAAGAATCAAATGACCCACACTCATAAATAATAATCAAGAAGGTATAGGTTATACCACCAGGGTATACCCTATACAAACTACATACTACTATAACTTGTAGGCACACACCACTTATACACTATATAAAGTTATTATGTGATTTTATGATTCAATAAATATTCACACAGAATGAAATATAGTCTTAATATGAAATTCAATACCTTATAATTTAATAAAATAGCCTTCTTACTCATAAATCATTGGATATATAAAGAAATATTTATAATTCTTTACGAACCATGGTTTATATGCACATACCTAAGATACTTATCAAAAAGGTTTTCACAAATTCCTTTTCCATATATGATAACAATAAATCCAACAACATCAAAACTTAGATGAATAATAACATGTATACTACATGTAAACAATTAATAGATCAGTATAAGTATATATGACATATATATCAAGTATCTTGATTCTGACATAATATTGACAATAAGTATATCACATGTTATATTTATTTTGGTGCTTTATGTTATGGTACCATTCAAATCACTCATAATATGAAGATCACTAGATATAATTTATGTATTTTATTCCAAATAATTATCTAGTGACACCTCACTATATGTAAAAACTGATTATTAGTAAAAAGGAAATCATTTAAGTGTATAAACAGATTGTTAAATAATATTGAGGTATCATTCAAGTAACTCATGCTGACTCAAAAATAACTTAGATGGAATTGTTAATTATAATGATCAATTTGGTCTCTTCTTACGGGCCTACTTTATATTAAGTCACTAACAATTTTTTGTAAAATATCATATGTAGTTTCCAGCACAACTAGCATTGCTAATTGCATTGCTCAATTGGGTTTGTTATTACGGGCTTATTTTCCATTGATAATATTTTAATATATATCATATGTAAATAAGGATAGATTTTTATGAAGTTTTGATGTGTTTATGATATGTGATTTTCTTTATGATTTTTTAATCTTTGGATATCACTTTGATGCGCATATCTCTCTTCTAGATCATTATAACTTTTAGTTGAAGTTTTTTTTATTACTCCATTTGATATGATATTTTAATTGAATTACATATTTAAACTCTTCATATATTACCATTTTAATCAAATGTCTAAAACATCATTTCAAAGACTTGCGCATTCTGATTCTATGCAGTCACATTCTATCAATTCTTCTACTGTGTGCTCTAATGATCTCCTCTCTTTTGAAACCAAATTTAAAGAGTTCATATTAATATGATATTCAAATAGCTGTGGAATCAATATTTCCCCCCTATCTATTATAGATAAGTCTATTTTTTTTATACAATTAATGTTCCAACAAGGTAAATCCTTCAAATGTGAATATTTTGCTAGGAGACATCGATGATTTTTCAAACATAATGACCCAACATCAACATGACAATTCCTAACCATCTCAAGGTTTGCTTTTAAGCTTCACAAATTTTAGATGCCTTATGTAGTAGAGATGTGTTTTGAAGATAATTTCACTAAAAAATCCACACTTGTGTAAAAATTTTCTACATAAACTTAAGGCTAACATCACTATCATGTGCAAAAACAGAAGTGGGACAAATAACCTAACAATGATAAAAGTAATGTTAATACAACATTTCTTAGTGGGATTACTTATTAATAAGATCCTCGTCGATAGCTCATCAAAGAGCATGATCATAAATTTAATCATGTTTAGCATTCTATTTCATTAAATTCCTATTATTATAGAATTGATACATGTAAAATTCTAATTTTATAATAATACAAATCACCACACTCTCTACTGTGTAAATAAAATACTACTAGTTTATTTCTTAATTTGAACTTGTATACATATATTAATATATTCATAATCTTTTATATAGTTCCTAAACTAATTTATATGTATATCCAACCTAGAAGCAATTACAAATTTGAATAAACAAATCTATATATAACAATATAGGAAATCTAAAATATTTCCTACCTAGAATTTCTTCTGTTGGATTATGCCCTTTCTTTTTCATCTATGTCTTGTCTTGTGTTCCTTGTGATATGCCTCCTTTTGCTCCCTTTTTATTTTTATTTTTCAAAATACTTATCATCCCATTTTCATAACCTCCATTGAGATTAAAATGTCATAGCTTTTGGCTTTAAGAGTTTTTTCCTTTTCATGAAAATCTTCATTCCAATTTGTTTTTATTTTATTTTATTTGTAAAACCTGATTTTAGATTTATTTTTATGAATTCTTTATTTTTACTTTTATTAAATTCCAAACTTTCTATTCCTCTTAATTTACTATTCTTTTCTTTTATGATAATTTATTTCCTTTTTTTGCTTTATTCACTTCTTAGAAATTATTTACTAATTAATATCAATAATATGACTTACTAACAATTTTTTTAATTAATAAACTCAATTTTATTATAATTACACAAATTACAATACATTAATGGTTATAAATATGAATATCACATAATCACACAAAATAAGTTACAAATAATCATTACTCTAAACTATGTTTAAGCAATTCTAATAGTAATAACATTAAACACACTATGATAACCACCCATTATACATCTAGCATGTGCTAGTTATTATGGTGTATGCAGGCTTCTAGATGGGTTTATCTATCATCATCAAACTTATTTATGTATAGGTAAGGGGGAAAAGTCACCAAATAATCGTTACTAGATCAAAACTTAGCTGGTCACATTCACATCCTATGTTTTGTCATGGTGTTCTCATCACTAACCTAACCTTTCAGTTGATGACTAGGCTTAGCAACATATTATTTGTCTATCGATTCCTTATGCACTTAGAGACACTTATATATATAATTATTCTTATATCATTAAATTCACACTCATACTCTGGCTCAGGGAATTCATTCTTTCACAAGCTTCCTCTCTATTTTAACTATCTTCTCAACTAGACTATCCATCCTTAGGTTTCAAGTTCCACATCTTGACATAAAATATAATTACTCAATATATTTTCATGTATGGTCTCAAATGATCTTATCATACCTTTCATACCCCCCTTTCAACTTCCAAACACACCTCTCCATTCCTTCTTTCACATCAAAGTCACAATAGCCTCTTTAGGCTTGTAGCCCTTTTTTTACAAACTCACTTATAGTGAATAAAATATGAAATTATTTTAATATTTAAAATAATTTTTAATCACACTCTATCCTATTTCATGTGCTTTTCAATTTTCATGACCTCAATCCAAATCTAAACCATACTTCCTTTGTTAATGCCCTCCAAATTAGGCCTATTAACCCTAGTTCATGCACATAGAGGTGGTTTTTTACCTTACAAACTTGGTAATAATACAAAAATATCAAAATATACTATATGGTATTAAAATACACCATAATATTAATTTTAACTCATTTTGGATCGTTACATCAAAAGATATGGGGTTTTCATTCTAGAAACCCTAGCTCACTGTCTACATAGGTTGAGAGGCTATTTAATTCAACATCTTAAGTTTGGTAACATTTCAAAAGACATAATGACCTTTCCCATGTTTTTTTTTCTTGTTTTATACTCTATAAAGTAATTAATAACCTTGGGTTAGTACCAATTTATCTTTAATTGAGTGATTTTCCTAATTCTACGAGTCTTACAAAGGACTGTGTAAGAGTATATAAGTCAGTTCAACTTCCAAACATTTCCAATTTCACCTTGGTCAATATTTGAGGTTTTTTTATTATTTATCCAATATAAAATTTAAATATCACCATAAGCATTCACTTATTTTAGTGCATATATTTTCCTCTTGATTTCAAACTATGCAATAACAAGAATCTTGAGTGTATGTGATTGTGTCAAGTACTTCATGATTTTGTCTACATACAATAAGGTTAACAAAACCTCAATAATAATTATTTATGTTTATCATATTTTACAATTACATACATATTACATCACCCTAATAATATATCATTCATTTAAACACACACTTACTTTCACTCCACAATATTATATTAGAAACATGGGTTTTAATGTACCTGCAGGGTTCAACTAGTTTGTAAACAACTACAAACCATTATAAGATTTTTAAAGGATATTATATAGAATTATCCAAATTTATCCATGTTAATATTATACTAATCAATAACCAACCACATGGTTTAAAATTAAACTTACTTTCCTTGGCATAAGATAATGCAAAGGGCATCAACTTGTGAAAATAGGGTATAGACAAAGTTGCCTTTCTTTGAGGTTCCTTTTCTTTGAAATGATTCTTCAACCACCAAGGGGTTTTTAGGGTGCTTAAAACATTCAAATAAAGTTCCACAATGAAATTTATTGTTTTATCCACTTTAAACAATTATTTAACCCTTCCTTGATTGTACTCTACAATCCTTCCAAACCTGCAAAAACTCACACACATGGACTATGTATACATAGCCTCTAAGGCTCATCATAGATAATGTACATATATAAATAAAAAACAATATTAACAAAACTTATATTCTTTCCTTTGAATTAACATTCATTACAATACATTCCATATATGGACTTGATCATCTTTCATGAAGGTTTTTGGACATTTCTCTCCTTCTCTACTTTTCCTCCCTCTTTTCAGAGATCACTCTCTCTCTATCTCACCTTATCTCTTAAAAAAATATGTATAACTTCTCTTTTCCACCCATTTCAACTTTTCTTCCTTGAGTAGTTACATCAACTTCTTTACTATAACTATCTCAACATGAGGTTTGGGAGTACATGATTAGAATATGACATTTAATTAGATATCCTAGACTTTTATGCATTCAAAACACCTTTTGAGAATCTTCTTAGAACTTATACACCAACATGTTCTCAATAAAAAAACTTTTAACACACATTGGCCTCACTTGACTTAATGAGAATATTTGAATTTTCAAATTATTGATTTTCGAGGGAAAACTCCTACAAGCTATTTGACACACCTTGAGGACTCCAAATGGAATATAAGATAAAAAATAGACCTTAAAAGGTCCCACACACAATTTGGCACCCAACATTGACTAGTTATTGATTTAAGTTCAAAAATGATGTATTTTATCTTGATGCTCCTACATCATACTCCCCAAGAGGGAGAAAAAATTGTGCCATAAACTTTATTTATTTCCTTCCAATTCCACATTTGAGGGTCCTTCATACTCGACACACTATTGTTCCTTCTTTCTCTCTCTTTTTTCTTTGCTAAAATCTTGAATTTCTTCTTTGTCATTTTGTCTAGTTTTCATGTCCATGCATCTTCCACCTCTATGAGGTGTTCCAACTATTGTAACTTTTTGTTTGGTATGCATTGTATCTTTTCTAATTCAAACTTCATCATACTCAACCACAACCATATAAGCATTAATCTCTTTTCTCATGCTTGATTCATGGCTTGCTTTCTCATAAATCTCATTTGATTCTTGCTTTTTGAGTGATGTTTGATCCTTAAACATGCTATCAACTTCTTCATTAGGATTTTATGGCCTCTCATGCATGCCGACCTCTATTATTTTCTCAATTTTACTTTGTTTATCTACCTCTTATTCACATTTTCCCTCTTTTTGATGTCTCTTCCTATGATCTTGTTCATTGTACAAGAGCAACTTCTTGTTCCCTTCATCTTCAACTTATTACAATATGAATTGACCAATATTTTATTGTCCATATACATGATTATCAACTATTAACTCAGATTTATATTTATTAATTGAATAAGTTACCTTGTTTGCTTATTCATACCCTCTTTGCTTTCTTGTTTGTGGCCTTATTTGTACAACTCTTTGTGACTCTCTTTGTTGATCCTCTATTGATATTTATTTGGGTTCATCCTTGAAATTTTATTACTATAATTAACCTTCTTTCATTCCCTTAGATGTATTGAATATCTCCTCTAACATCTCAAACTCTTCTTGCAACTTGAGAGCATCCACCTCTTCAAAATCCTCATCAAATCTTGATCCACTTTGTTCTTCATCTTCTTGTGTACCTTATTCATTATCTTTTCCTTTGAATCCCTTATTCATGAGAGTAAAATAAACCTCCTTTAACTGCATACCACATTTTTAAATCACTTTTTGAGATGCTTCATCCTCACCATGACTTGCTACACACTCATTCATAAATGCAATTATTTCCATGTATAAGATATCTTCATTATTTGAATCAACTTTATAAATATCATCATAGAAAACATTTGAAAAAAAAAAATTGAGAACACTTATCTTCTATGCACTTATCTTGTTTCTTACATGGCTGTAACTTCATCTCATTGGCTTGATTTTATTGCATCGTCTCTCTTGTTTGCTTTGTATACTTGCTATCTTCCTCAATCTCCATGATTTATTTGGATACACATATAATATGTTCTTCTTGTATGTCTTTAATGATATTTACCACCCATTTTATTCCTTTTACCTTCTTGAGCAGCCACTTTCTTCTCATTTCATCTCGTTCATGCTTTTTGCTTTGGTTATCTACCATGCCATCTTGGTGTTCTTTGCCATTTGTTCTTTGTTTCCATATTTGTACTTATTTTCCACCTATGCCCTTATTTTTTTTGACCTCTTGTTTGAGGTTCACCTCTTCTTTTTTATCACTTATTTTTTTCATCCACATAGGCTAAATATATCCATGTCCTTGTTCTCTAATTGAGGGCTATCCTTTGTCCATATTTTTCCCAATCTTCACATTAATATTTTTTCTTAACATATGTAATCAAAATCAACACTAAGACATTCATTTACCTCTAATGGTGAATAATGAAAGATTAGTTATTCAATCACATATTCATGGGTTACCTTCATATCTTCTTGGGGAACCATCTCTTTCATTTTAGTTACTAGACTTAGCAATGCCTCATAGTATTCCTTTTCAATCTCATCTTCAACATGTGGAATATATTCAATGTTGATCACTTTGTATTCTACAAGAGACTCTCTTTATTTGTCATCCTCTTTCCACTTTATGGGTGGTGTTTTTGGCCAATCCTTCACCAACCTTTAGGTCTTATGATTTTCCTTCACCAATCCTTTCTTCATACCTGCATACACAAAATTGAAAGCAATGTTAGCATATACAATAAGAGACCATATAGTCTCTCTAAATGCCCTTTGCATAGAAACTTTCCATCTCTTCTTCTTGTCTTCTCTCTCATGTGCTCTTTTTGGCACTTCTATTTTCTTCTTATCCTCTTCAATGAGAATCATCTTCTCAATAGCTTTGTCTTATTTCTCACTTGGAAACATCTCACTCCACATGCATTTTTAGGTTTCTTTCTCTTTCTTATTTTCATTTCTCAAGACACTCATCTTGTGCCTTATCTCTTTGACAAGTGACTCTAGTGGCCACTTCAATCTTTTCCTCATATTACAACCAATCCATTAGATTCCTTGTCCTTTTCATAGTTTCAACATGATATCTTTCTTCTGTATACTCTACCTAAATTATCTTCTCATGTCTTCCACTTCTCTTTCTAAAACCATTTTTTATTTTCTTCTTTGCTTTCTAGGCCTATCGAGACCTTCCTCTTAGAAACTTTATCAATCTTGAATATTAGACCTCTATTGGGCCTTTAACCTTATTTCATTACTCTATCTAGGACCTCTACTTATCCTCCTTTACTCTTTTTTGGAGTCTTTACTTTCTTTCTTATCTCTTGGAGCTCCAAGGCTCTCTTTTCTCTTTACCTTATCTAGTCCTTTCCTAACTAAATTATAATCCTTCTCATAGGACATTGGGGATTTATACTCTTATCTTTATCAATATTTTACTCTTGTATTCTAAAATTAATATATTAGACTTGTAACATTATTCTCCCACAATACCCTGCAAGTTTCATCTTATGCATACCTCATAACATTATGCATTCATCTCAAATAAACAAGTTTTAAATCATTGAAAATAAAAATTTACCCAAGATAACCTATAATTGATACCAAATGATGTAGAGGTAAGGGGTAAAAGTATCCAAATAATCACTACTAGTCCATAACTTAACTAGTTACATTCTCATGATATGCTTTGGCATGGTGTTCTCATCACTAACCCAACCTTTCACTTGATGACTAGGCTTAACAACCTAGTCTTTATCTATATTTTACTTGTACACATGGAGATACTTATATATTGAATTATTCTTCTCTCATGACATTCACACTCATAATCTAACTCAGGACATTCATTTTTTCACAAGCTTCCTCTAAATTTTCACTAGCTTCTCAACTAGACTATCCATCCATGACATAGGATCTAAGTACTCAATATATTTACATGGATGGTATCAAGTGATCTTATCATACATGTCTTACCTCCTTTTAAACTTCAAAACAAACATCACCATTCCATAGATTCTAAGTACTCAATATATTTACATGGATGGTATCAAGTGATCTTATCATACATGTCTTACCATAGGATCTAAGTACTCAATATCTTTACATGGATGGTATCAAGTGATATTATCATACATGTCTTACCCTATTTTAAAATTCCAAACACACATCACCATTCCTTCTTATGCCTCAAAGTCACAATAGTCTCTTTAGTCTTGTATCATTTATTTTTGAAATTCACCTATATTGATCAAATTTGGCACTTATTTGAGGATGTAAACTCATTTATAGCCACCCTCTATCCTCTTTCTAGTGTGTGTCAATTTTCATGACCTCACTCTAGATCTAAACCATACCTTCCTTATTAATGTCCTCTAATTTAGGCCTATTATCCCTAGTTCATGCACATAGAGGTAGTTCCATACAATATAGACCTAGTAATAATCTAAAACCATCAAAATATTCTATATGGGATAAAAATACACTAGATTAAGAAATTTCACTCATTTTGGATGGTTAGATTAAAATATATTGGGTTTTCATTCTTGAAACCCTATCTCACTATTTTCATAAGTTGAGAGTCTATTTAATTAAACATCTTGAGTTTGGTAATTTTTAAAAAGACCTAATTAACTTTTCTAGGTCTGTTCTCATGTTTTATACCCTATAAAATAGGTAATAACCTTGGGTTAGTCCCAGTATATCCTGAACTGAGTAATTTTCCTAATTCTATGAGACCTACAAAGGACTGTGTAAGAGTATATAGGTCATTTCAACTTCCAAATGCTTCCAAATTCACCTTGGTCAATCTTTGAGGTTTTTTCCATCTTTATCTACTCTAAAATTTACTAACCACCATAATCATTCATTTATTTTAGTGCATCCATTTCCTTCTTGACTTTAAACTCTGTAATTCCAAAAATCTTGACTGTATGTGACTATAGACTCTGTCAAGTACTTCTTGATTTTGTATACATACCATAAGTTTAAAAAACCCTTAATCACAATTATCTAGATTGATCCTCTTTTCTAATTACATGCATATTCTATCAACCTACCAATCTATCATGCATTTAAACACACTTCCTTTCACTTCAGAATATTTTAAATGAAATAGGAGTTTTAATGTACCTAAAGGGTTAAACCAATTTGTGAACAACTAAAAACTATTCTAAGGTTTGTAAAGGCTCTTCTCCAGACTTATCCACCTTTCTCCATGCTCATATTCTACTAATCAATAAATAACCACATGTTTTCAAATGAAACCTCCCCTCCTTGGAATAAGATATTTCAAATAGCATCACCTTGTGAAAATAGGGTATAGACAAAGTTGCCTTTATTTGAGTTTCCTTTACTTTTAAATGCTTCTTCAACCACCAAGGGGTTTTTAGGGTGACTAAAAATTTCAAATAACATTCCACAATGAAGTTTTTTTATCCACTTTAAACGATTGTTCAAACCTTCCTTCCTTGATTTTACTCTACAATCCTTCCAAACCTGTAGAAACTCACACAAGGACTATGTATACATAGCCTCTAAGGCTCATATGAGGAAATGTACATATATAAAGAATACAAACTATAACTTGAAAAGGAAATAACACATTAACAAAAACTATCTTCATTCCTTTTAACCGATATTCATTACAATACAGTCCATAAATGGACTTGATCATCTTTCATGAATGTTTTTGGGAATTTCTCTCCTCTACTATTCGTCCCTCTTCTTGTAGATCACCCTATCTCCCTCTCAACTTATCTCTCAATATATGATGTACAACTTCTTCTTTCCACCCACTTCAACATTGGTTCCTTGAGTAGTTAAACCATACTTTTTACTATAACTAACTCAACATGAGGTTTGGGAGTACATGATTATAATATGACCTCTAATTAGATATCCTAGACTTTTTTGCCTTCAAAAAACCTTTTTAAAAGCTTCTTAGACCTTCTACACCAACGTTTTCTCACTAAACCATCTTTTACCACACTTGACTTAATGATAATATTAGAAATTTTGAATTATTAGTTTCAAAGGGAAAACTCCTAGAAGCTATTTCACACACCTTGAGGAATCCATAAGAAATATAAGATAAAAAATGGACCTTAAAAGGTCCCACACACACTTTGACACCCAATATTGACTAAATTTGACTAGCAGCTTATAATAGTTCAAAAATGATGTATTCTAGCTTGATGCTCCTACATCACATCTCCATCTACGTCACTCTTTCCAATAATTCTCTCCCTTCATCATGATCTAAGGTATGAGTTATCATATGTCAACCTGACAACATGCAAGTATTTATATCATATCAACATGACATACATGCATACCTACATCATAAAAAAATAATTGAAATAACACATTAACATATTCATAATGTAAACACATACACTAAAACTAAATCACAATAATGTAAAAATCTATTCTAAGCAATACCCTATTGTCCCATAACAACATATATTAAATCTTAGTTAAAAATAGTCAAATCCAAATTTGTCAACTATAGATATTCACAAATTATTTAGTGAGGAAACAAGATGTAACATCCTTCCCCCTAAATCTAGTTAGCATCCCAAATGACTATTATTCAAACATAAGTTTTGAATTAAAATCATTGTTTAAAATAAAAATAACATGGTATAATAATATCAAATCAGGAAATAAATGCAAAATTCACTTGTAAACTCCTCAAAGTTCTCCCAAGGAGTACTATTATCATAGTATTGGTCCCACAAGACCCTTCACTATGGCATTTCCCTATTATACAAACAAGGTTTACTAGTGTCCCTTATGTTTATTAGTTCTATTATGACCACCTTAGGGTCTAGAACTGCAAGACCAAGATATACATGTCTTGTTGAAAGTTTCACTAACTTCTCGAGAGCACATGAGATCATAATCCAATTAAAAACAAATGACCAAACGGAGTTCCAAAAAACCTTCTATACATATGTACATCTCTCTAATCCTAGAGAGTTTTTTTCTCATTTTGGAGAAAATTATTTAGGGATCATGGTAAGAAGTTAATACTATCTCTACTCTGTGTAGCTCCTAATAAGTATAGCATGTCAATACTTCTAATACTCCATAACACTCTTGACAATTATGATGATGAATAAGAACTTAAAATACTACATTTCCAATGTATACAAAATTAAGGAATAAACATTCCATCGTATACTTGCATATGGCCATATGACTGAATTTGAAAAATATGTCTATGAAATCCTAGATTTGATAAGTATGTTTTTCAGATCCAAACCTAGTATCAACCGATTCAATGTGAGACTAAGTAGGATCCACCCTTATCACTTAGTAATCATATTCCATCAACTCCTATTGCTTAATAATTCACATTCCTAATTCACCACTCATCCCTTAGGTCCCCATGACCTACTAATCTCCAAAATGTGCAAAAGGTTTGATTAATCAAAATTATACAATAAAATATCATATAAAGCAATATTATATGCTTAAATAATTCCAAATGTACCAACATACATAAAAAAAATCATACAATTATTTTGTAATTGTATTAAGTTGCCACTAGCCAGACATAACTAGTATCATATTTCCTAGCTTAACCTATAGTGTTATATCCATATTTAAGATAAAATAATTTTAGAATTATCATAACATAAAAAGGCCAAGGAACACATCATCCTTATAACCTTATATAGAAACAAGAGAGATAATGACTCCTTGATTGCTCTACCAATACACAAGTTAAAAGTTTAACTCAACCCTTAGATTGATAAGATGTTTTGTATATCCTATACCCTACTTGCTTTCAACAAAATATACATAAATATATTTTAAAAACAACAAGATAATAATATCAATCAAGTCAAGGTTATATAATATCATAATAACTATAATTAACTTATAATGCTTAATCTATAACTAATATAAGTCATTCGTTCACCACTCCATGTGGTCAAGTACCCAATATTAGGTAAATTAGTGACTATAGAAAGTCACAAATAGAAATTTAAGATAAATAAAATCTCAAAAAAAAAGTTCTTTATAACCTCACAAGGTAAAAATAAACATTGCAAGTCAATTTTGCCAAATCACTATCTATTTATGAAATTTGTAAGTATAGTATCACAATATATATTTCCACAATTAGGAGAAAAAAATACTCACCAAAAAGATGTATTAGTCCATCTAATCCTACAAATTATATTGTAAAAATAAGTATAAGACATTCTCCCCTGAACTTCAAGGGAATATGGTCAAACAACATTTCAAAAAAAAAAGTTCCCAATTAAGAGAATAGTAAATCAACATCATGAAAATATGAATCCTCTCAATAGCTTATAATGATATCAAAGGAGAGTGAAAGAATAAAAACTCACCTATAAGCTAAGTAATATAGATTACACTTCTTCCTAATCCACATAACTTAAGGGTGAAAATATATAAATAGACTCCTAACTTAAAAGAATTTTTAACCAAGACATATACAATTTACTACAAAAGATTCCCACTGCACTAGGTGGTACGAAACTAAAAATGGTCTTATAATATTTCCTAATCCTAGGATTTATGTATATAAGACACTAAATTAATACATATATACTTAATTTAGAAGCATCCCATGCTTTATAAACATTGACAACACAAAACATAACGATAGAGGTAACTCGATTAAGGATGTAATCATACTCAAGGTGATTGATCTATGTGATAAAACTATGGTAGGAATCTATTGTTCATGACTCAAGTACTATGCTATTCACTTACATACCCAAACATCTTATATAACCATCACCATATAAATACTCAATAAACCAACCCTTTAACAACTCTAAATGGGTACAAGTTCTCCCAAGGTACATACTCAACATATCACACACATTTCACTATTATCCCTTTTGATAAGCAAAAAGATAAAAAAATGTTAATGGACTCATTAGGTCCTATAGTTTGTGCTAAAATTTTGATACCACAAGTAACAACCCCATTGGGGTCAACTAGAAGTATGTGATTTTTTTAATTAACACATATATTATAAATATATTACACCACAAGAATTGAATCAATGATCATAAAAAATAATCTTAAAGAGATAACTATAAATGAATTATATCAAGTCATACAACTTGGATCACTATCAACATAAGAATACACATCATGATACAAATATAAAAAGCAATTATAAATAGCCTATCATTTTTGGCTCAATACACAATCACTGCTATCAATACTCAGTAAATATTTAATTACAACTCTTCATGATAATGTTTCCCAAAATAAATACAATGTACATAATTAAGATACATGGCTCCTCGAAGCATGAGTTCCCAGACTCTCTAGTATATGTGGCAAACTCAAGTGTTGTCTCAAGAGTAGTACTATTATGGGGAAGGAGAGCATCATCTAAGTTTTTTTCCACACCAACCATGGACTAACAATCTCACACACTAATACCATTGTGAAATGGCCCTCCCTTCACAAATTAGTAGATAATGATGGTTCAGGAATCCATAGAGACAAACATGTACCCATGTCTTATATGATTTCTAAAACTAAGCATGCATTGTATCATAGACAACCCATTCTATTGTATGATATCGCACTAGTAACATGTAAATCATACCCATGAAATGATAATGTCTCACTATACATACTTTATCCCAAAGTTTTAAGGATAATAAATAATAGAAATCTATAGATCAATCAAATTCATACATACCACTTGATAGAATTAAATTCATCTAACATTGTGATGCTAGTAAACCAGTGAAGTCTATCTCACTCCTTCATTAGTATCAATAGTAAAAGATTATTTAAACATAATTTAAACATAAGACTCATATAATTTACATCTTACAAGCAACCATATCACATAACATACTAAATATAAGAGTAATCAAAACATACATTTATTTCATCAAACATATGAATGAATCTTACATTATTATCTATCCCATACTAAAAATAATGACTACAGTTTATACCACCCGAGTAAAATAGACATTTAATATTAGATTCATACTACCACATTTAGTTTTTAAATATACTACACCCTATGATAACCCACATTACTATAGTCTATTATTCTAGGACATAACTACTAATTCTTCACAATCAACCATATAAAGTAATTTTAAATAAATGGAATCATAGATTCTTATTCAAGTAATTACATATAACAAAACATACCACAACTCCCATGGAACAGAATAATATACTATCATAGCATTCATTAGAATATCAGGGTTATATGCACATATATGTAAACTCCTACTAACTATCATAAAACATGATTTTAAAAGTAATAGCTAGCCCACATATATTTAATTAGTCAAACATAGGTGTGAGTATGGACATAATAATTACATTATATACCATCTAAGTATAACATACATTTATACTATATCACTCTATGACATCCCATACTATTATAGTTCACAACTATATAATTACACATAACCAAACTTATGATTTAAAGAATCAAATGACCCATACTTAGAAATAATAATCAAGCAAGTATGGTTTATACCACCCAGGTATACCCTATATATAACTACATACTATTATACATTATAGGCACACATCAAAGCACTTGTGCATATCAATATACTCAAAACATGTACCACTCACAAGTTTTTAAAATTATTTGCATATATACCAATAGTAAATCATAATATTCTTATGTTTTAGGAGACTCCATTCATGTGGAGACTACATTTAACATCTTAAGGCTCAATATAACCTCCTATTTAGCTACAATCTTAGGAATATGACCCAATACACCTACATATCTAATATTTTTCACGTGGATAATTAAATCCATATATATATATATATATATATATATATATATATATATATATATATATATATATATATATATATATATATCAAACTTGTCTTTTTATGATACATATAAGTTTTGCTTATACAAATCACCAAAACCATTACATTAAGCTAGTCAAAATCTAGCCTTGATGTCATGCGACCACAAGGTTTTACTAAAAAAAAGTCTTTAATATGGTTTTAAACCACCAAAGGTACTATAATTAGAGGTACGCACTCCTAGGTACATGTGTAAACTAATTAAGCACATGGATACCTATATTCTTCTTAAGCATATCATCAATTTATTTAGTAATATGTAGTTTTTGTAATTTCCAAAAATTTAGAGGTATACAACCCGATATACCCAATGTACATTATATTCTTAAAAAATCTCATAATCCTTAGATAACAATATAATTGTGATCAATAGCCTCAAAAATTCTTAATTAATTACTTGATCAATATAACCTTATTGTCAAGTTCTAACTAATATAAAGTTATTCTATAACTCTATGATTCAATAAATATTCACATGGAATGAAATACAGTCTTAACATGAAAATAAATACCCCAAAATTCAATAAAATTGCCTTCTTACTCACAAATCATACGCCATATAAACAAATATTTACATTCATTACAAACCATGGTTTATACGCACATTCCTAAGATAATTATCAAAAAGTTTTTGAAAATTTCCTTTTACATAATAGCAATAATAAATCCAACAACATCCATACTTAGTTGAATAATAACACGTATACTACATGTAACAAATTAATAAATCAACATAAGTATATAGGTCATATATACCAAGTATCCTGATCCTAACACATTATTGATAACAAATATATCACATTTTATATTTATACAGGTGATTTATGTTATGGTAACATTCAACTCACTCATTATATGAAGATTTCTAGATATACTTTATGTAAAATATGCTAAATAATTATAGAATGACACCTCGTTATATGTATAAACTGATTATTAGTAAAGAGGAAATCATTTAAGTGTATAAAATAATTGTTAAATGATCATGAGGTGTCATACAAGTAACTCACACTACCTCCAAACTAGCTTATCTAGTATTATTAATTACAATTATCAATTTGGTCTCTTTCTATCGGCCTAATTTTTATTGAATCATTGTTAAAGTTTTGATAAACATCATATGTATTTTCTAGCATAACTAGCATTGCCAATCTCATTACTCAATTGAGTTTTTTTATTATGGGCTTGTTTTCTATTGATAATGTTTTAATAGATACAATATGTAAATAAGGGTAGATTTTTATAAAGATTTTATGTCTTTTTGATATGTGATTATTTTCACACTTCTATAATCTTTAGTTGTCACTTTGATGCCACACCCTATTCTATGCTTATCTCTCTTCTAGATCATTATAACTTTTAGTTGAAGTATTATTGATTACTCCATTTGATTTGATATTTTAGTTAAATTAAATATTTCAACTCTTCCTATGTCACCATTTTTTTTCAAATCAAATGTCTAAGACATTCTTTCAAAGCCCTGCACATTCTAATTATATGCAACCACATTTTATCAATTCTTCTACTAGGTGCTCTATTGATCTCCTCTCTTTTAAATCCACATTTAAAGAGTTCATTTTACTGTGATATTCAAATAGGTGTGTAATCATTATTTTTTCCCCTCTCTATTATAGATAAGTCTAGTTTTTTTATATAGTGAATGTTCCAACAAGGTAAATCCTTCAACTCTGTATATTTCACAAGGAGACGTCAAGGATTTGTAAGGCATAGTGACCCAACATCAACATGACAAGTCCTAATAATATCAAAGTTTCCTCTCAAGCTTCACAACATTTACACACCTTATTCAATAGAGATGTGTTCTGAAGATAATCTCAATACACAATCCACACTTGTGGAAACTTTTTCTACATAAAGTTAAGGCTATCATTACTGTCATGTACATAAAGGGAAGCATGAAAAATAACTTGACATTGATAAAATTAATGTTCATCCAAAACTTCTTACTGGCATTACTTAGCAATAAGATCCTCATAAATGACTCATCCAAGATCACAATCAAAAAAATTATCATGTTTAGCATGCTAGTTCATTAAATTCATATTGGTATTTATCCATAAACTGACACTTATTTCCATGCAACAATTGTTTACCTTAGATCCCTTTAGTCAAATCCCATAATTTCCTAAAACATTCATGAAAATGAAACTAAATTTGATATTTTATCTTATTTTAACTATTTAAGCATTCAATATTGATTACTAAACAAAATTAATCAAAATGTGGAAAAAGAATGCAAAAATAGAATCCACTCACAACAAGCATGTGATAATGGAGTTCGGTAATGCCTATGTCTCTGGGTCTACTTATAGTATGAACCAATCTATTTACTTGAAAAGTGAGTACATGACCAACACAAAATTGTCAAATGGACACTCAAGACTACATACAATTTGGTAATAGACCTTCAGAAAGTTCCAAAACCCACGGACAAACCTTCCACCTTAATTAATACAATCTCAAAATCATGTGGATTTTGGTCAAAAGTATGAAAAATTGACTTTAAAAATGGATTTAACAAAATTGTCATAGGAAATTCAACATATAGTTTAATTCATCTTGGAGTTTAGGACAATTCTCTAGTTTACATCGAGAAGTGAAAATCTCTCCAAGTCCCTCAAAACTTGAGATTTCACAAACTAGTCTATTATGGCCTATATGTAGTCTACTCTATTATTCACTTTGAGGCAAAAAAAAAACATCAAATGGCCTCAAATCTAGACACTTGTCATATGGATAGAACTAGCTTTAGCTCTGGCTCTTCAGCTCTCAACTCTTTAGCTCTTCATCTCTGGGCTCTTCAACTCTGGTGTGAGAGCTTTGAGACTTTACAATGAATTAATTGAATTCTAATTTCAATTCCCAATTACAATGATTTCCAAATAACCCCTCACCCATTTATATAATTTTGGGAGGTCCACTTTTTATGATTGGGATGATTACCCACAATCATTTTAAATAAATTTCATAATTATCCCATACCGAATTTTGATGGGATTTTAAATTATCCATTACATTTAAAAATATGGGGTGATAATAATTTCCCAATTTATGATGGTTTATGTTTATCCCCCTTTAACAAGGTGGAATTTATAAATATTAATGACTTGGGTCGAGCCATATTTCCACGCCACCTTATTTCCACATCACCTTATTTCCACATCATCATGTTTGACCATAACTTTGACTAGTCATAACTTGCACATATGGAATCTATTTTTTGAACCATAAAATGTGCCAAAAAGATATTGATGAGCTTTACATCATGGAACTAGTTTATAAAATTTACAAGATAATCAATTTTTAAAGTTTTGACTAGCATGGAACACCTGTTGACCTACTTGACAAAAACATTAATTGACTACATAAGGAGCAAACAAACTCTATTTTGGGAATTCCACATACCATCAAAAGTCTCTTGAAAATATATTTTCAATGGTATAAGATTTGATCTGATCTATGACCTTTTAATAATTGACCTCTAGATCAATCCTCCCCACTAAGAGAGAATTTTTTCCACCAAAAGCTGGTACCTAACTTCATCCTCTAAAATGTTAGCTAGTTTTGAAGAATTATGATGGGTCTTTTAGTGTTCTACTCAAGTTACACAATTGCACCTACAATGCTTGGAAAAATTGATTGATCACATCTTATACAATTTCTCTACTATTGTATGACCATCAATAGCCTATATACAAAACTAGGATGTGATGACTTTCTGTACTGCATAGCTTCACAAGAGCCTATACACAGATAAGCCTAATGATCTCCTTTATTGCATAGCCTCAACCAGTCTTCACATAGATAAGTATAGTGATCTTCTTTATTACTACTAAATGATTCTCTACAATATATCAATTATATAACCTAAATCATAGCATAGATATAATAATGTCAAAATATGATTCATAACTCAAAAATGTAAAAGTCTTAAAATAAGGCATGAGTTATACTGAATCCTATAATTGCCAATAAGGTCAATATATCAAAATGTCTGCCTATTATCACATCCTGTAAGTGGTAAACTACCAAATACTAAAATAATCCCTAATTCAACTGCAAGACAAGTTTGTCAATGTAAACAAAATATAATATTGAATGTGACTGTGTCATAATACATTTCCCCAATGGGTCTTATCAATGCATCCAATCACATACATGCAAAAAATAGATGCATCTAAAATAGAAATTAAGTATGAAACTGAACACTATCAAATTCCATCAACTTGTACAACTACTATCAAATCTCCCAAGCTAATCAATGAGTTAAAATCCTTAACAATTCAATAAGAACTCATAAAGCTAACACTGGAGATTCCAAAAATAGATATTTTCAAAACACAAGTGTGATAATTAAAAACTTTGCATGACAAACATGTCTTAAATATTTCCCACCATAGTAGCTCCAAAAACGCATATATTAAAGTGAGGTAAATTTCTTCTGTCAACATACAATAGGTATCCCTTCAATGCTTTGAAACATAAATGCATATATCAATCCACTGATCATGAAAACATATAATTAATAAATTGTTTATTAACCCTCTTTAAAAAATTCTTCTATTTAGGGTGTTTAATTTATGTAGTGGATTTACTGACATCTACATGGGTTGATTAAATAAAAAATTAATTAATTACCTTATCATAAAGTTTATAATCCATCTTCTTCCCATTACCAAGATGGTGGGATGGTTGAAGTTTCCAAAAATTCTCAACCTAATGTCCACTCACATGATAATGAGTGTAAACATCCCTCTACTTAGGTGAGGTCACCCATTTTTCATTTCTCACTTTGCTAGTATGAGAATGGTCTTTAGCACATGTAAGCTGCTTCAACAAAGTTTGTTTTTCCATCAATATTCAACATAATGATTATTCAATTAGTTAAACATACGAGGAAAATAATGCAACAACTTCTAAATATCAAAACCAAAATTATTAAATGGTAGAAGTGAATCAAAAGTCTTATAATTCATATTTCTATTGGTGATTTTTCTAGTGTAAAAATGAGGAGGTGAAATCTCGATACCTCTTTTACCTAATTTATTACACTACTCATTATTCCTTTATAGGGAGGAATTCTATTCTGCTAGTAGCCTTGGATCTTGGTTGTCTGAAGTTTGTCCTCTTTCAGCAATGGAGGAACTCTCTCCCATATCCACTTTCTCACTATCATAACACAATCCTACATGGTGAGATCTATTCTCTACCTATATTGGGTTAGCAATACCTTAGCCATTCTAACCAAGACCCCTTCCATCAAATCCCATTTTAAATAATAGTTTAGATCCAATGCCCTTAGTATTTTTTTTAAAAATACCAAAAGAATCATATAAAACATCTAAAACTGAATGAAAGGAATTACTATATGAATAACTTATAGTACACTCCTCAGTCATAGTACCTACATCTATAGTGGAAGGCAATTGGTAAAGATTGTGTTTTTCTTCATCTTGCATCTATGTCAAGAGCTCATCCTTGGCTTGTAGCTCTAATTTTAAGTGGGCAATTCTCCTCTTCCAAGGATTAAAAATGAGCTCTTAGGAAAGCATTATCTTTTTAGATTTGTTAATTAATTTCTTCAAGCTCATCAAGCCTTTCTCTTTTCAAGGCTTTACCCATGGCTTCCTATTTTCTAAAAATAACCTAATTCCATAAATTACACACTACAAATGGAATATCAATAAGGCCAAAAGTCTACAATAATAATATAAGCCAAACTGATATCAAATCCACACAATTAGATGCTAAACCAACATACTAATTACTCTGATATCAAATCTGATCCATAAAATGATGCTTATTTCTATGCAACAATTATTTACCTTGGATCCCTTTAGTCAAATCCCACAATTTCTTAAAAAATTCATTGAAATGAAATTGAATTTGATTTTTTTTCTTTTTTTTATCTATTTATGCATTCAATAGTGATTAATAAACAAGATTAATCAAATATAGAAAAAGAATGTAAAAATAGAATCTAGTCTGACAAACATGTGATAATGGATTTTTATAATGTCTATGTCTCTAAGTTCTCTTATAGTACAAACCAATCCATTTCCTTTAAAAGTGAGTACATGGCCAACCCTCACCATTGTCAAATAGACACTCTAAGACTACATACAATTTGGCAATAGACATTTAGAAAGTCTTGGAACCCATGGACAAACCTTTCACCTTACTATCATCAATGTAATCTTGAAATCTTGTGTATTTTGGCCAAAAGTATTGAAAATGGAAATAAAAAATGTATTTAACAATTCATCATATAAAATTTAACATATATTTGAATTCCTTTTGAAGACTAGGATAATTCCCTAGTTTACACTGAGAAGTGAAAATCTCTCCAAGTCCCTCAAAACATGAGATTTTACAAACTGGTCTATTGTGGTCTATACATAGTCTTCTCTATTATTCACTTTGAGGCATTAAAAATTGCAGCAAATGGTCTCAAATTTAGACACTCAGCATATGGTTGGAACCAACTCTAGCTCTGGTTCTTTGGCTCTTGACTCTCAGTTCTTAGCTCTTCAGCTATCAACTTTTCGGCTCTGCCATGAGAACTTTGAGACTTTGGAATGAATTCAATGAATTACAATTCAAATTACTAATTCCAATAATTTTTAAATAACCCCTCACCCCTTTATATACTTGTGAGAGGTCAACTTTTTTTGATTGGGATGATTATCCATAATATTTTTTTATTAAATTTCATAATTATCCCATACCCAATTTTTATGGGATTTTAAATTATCCATTACTTTTAAAATTATGGGGTGAAAATTATTACCCAATTTATAATGGTTTATGTTTATCCCCTTTTACTAAGGCTTAATTTACAAATATTAATGACTTGGGTCGAGCCATATTGCCACATCATCAGGTTTGACTGGTCATAACTTGCGCATATGGACTCCATTTTTTGAACTATAAAATGTACTAAAAAGATCTTAATGAGATCTACATCATGAAACTGGTTCATAAACATTCTAAGATCATCAATTTTTCTATTTTTAACTAGCATTGACCACCTATTGAACTAATTGGACTAGAACTTTAACCAATTGCATAAGGAGCAAACAAGCTCTATTTTTGGAGTTTTTCATACCATCAAAAAGCTCTTGGTGGGTTATTTGAAATGATATAAGCTTCAATATGATCTATGAAATTTTATAAATTGACCTCTAGATCAGGTATAAAATTTATACATGTAAAATTTTGATTCTATAATCACACAAATCACTACATTCTCTAATGTGTAAAGAAAATACTACTAGTTTATTTCTTAATTTGTATTCATACATATATCAATATTTTCATAATCCTTTATATAGTTCCAACAATGATGTATATGCATATCTAGTGTATAATCAATTACAAATTTGAATAGACACATATGTATATAACTCAGATAAATATATAAAATCTAAAGCATTGCCTAACTAGAATTTCTTTTGTTAGATTATGCCATTTCCTTTTCCTCTATGTCTCCTCTCCTGTTTCTTATGATACACCTCCTTCTTGTCCCTTTTTATTTTTATTTTTATTTTTTCAAAATACTTACCATCCACTTTTCATAATATCCATTGAGATTAAAAGGGTATAGATTTTGGCTTTAAGATTTTTTTCCTTTTCATGAAATTATGCTTTCCAATTTGTTTTTATTTTATTTTATTCATAAATATTGATTTTTCTTAAGATTTAGTTTTATGAATTCTTTCTTTTTATTTTTACTAAATTCCAAACTTTCCATTCCTCTTAATTTACTATTCTTTTAATTTTTTCCTTAATGGGAATTTATTTCCTTTTTCTACTTTATTCACTGCTTAGAATATATTCACTAATTAATAACAATAATATGACTACCGATAAATCTATAGGTAAATTTATCTTTATTTTAATTACAAAAATTACAAAATATTAATGGTTATAAATATTACTAACATGCAATCACACAAGATGATTTCCAAATAACCATTAAGCTAAACTAACCATGTGCAAGAAATTCTAATAGTAGAAGTATTAAACACACTATGCTAGCCATAAATTATGCATCTAACATGTGCTATTTATTGTGGTGTGTTTAGGTTTTATCCAAATTTCTCTATCATCCTTTGACATCTGCATTTATGTCACCCTATTTGATGATTATCTCCCTCTATCACACTTCGAAGGATGATTTTTGTTATGTCAACCTAGCAACAAACATGTAGTTAATCCTATCAACATGATATAGATACATCATAAAATATAATAGAAATAATAGATCAACATATTCGTAATGTAAACACATAGAGTACAACTAGTTCACAATAATGCAAACATGTAATCTAAGAAATACCTTACTATCCCATAACAACATATATCAAAACTTAGTTAAAAATAGTCAAATCTAAAGTTGTCAACTATAGATATCCACGAATAATATAATAAGTTTGCTTGGTTACTAATTAGGATGTAACAATTTGGATAAGTTGTGCACATTATCCACCATATATTTTTGAGGTTCTATTCTACCTTATGCCTCTAGTCTCTTGTTGGTTTTTTTAGCCCATAATTGTTTTTTATTGAAGGATCCTTTAGTAGAATCTACCATATAAATAGGGTCTTCATGGATCTCATCTTTATCCATAGGTCTATTTCTCATTATCTTTGTTAATGATAAGATTTATTCTCTTACAAACTTAGTAAGATTCCCTCCAGCTATGACTATCCTTTACCTCACCATTTTGAGTTTGATTTAAGTCTCATAAAACTCTATGGTCAATTTTGCCTCCTCGATGATCACTAAATATTGTTTAGTTGAATGATTTACTTGCATTTTTTGTATCCATATGAAATTAAATAACATGTCTTGAGGATAAGTTTGAGAAGAGAGGGCTAAAATGATTCGTGGTGTATGCATAAATATGGAAGGATATGGAAGAATTTGTGAAGGAGGTATGACAATGGATAGAGATGGATGAATCTATGGAGGAGGAATGATAATGGAGGGAGATGGAGAATTTTAAATGAGAGGTGTGTAAATTAAAATAAAACATGGAATTAGCAACCTCTCCTTGGAGATATTAGTTTTAGGGTGGGTCCTAAAGACATATTTGATGAGATTAGAAGATTATTGGACTGAGACAATTGTTGAATCTATTGGAAGACCCTACATAATATATACACCCAATTTCTTTTAGATATGGGTTTGTATGGGGTGTGTGAAAAATATTTATTGTGATATAAGATCCTCAAAAAGTTGGTTAGTGATTGTTGTGTTTAATTTAGATGTGGGAAGAATGGGCTACATAATAGAAACGTAGATTGGAATTTGCATAAATATATTTATTGATGTATCTATAATAGTTATGGGGTTATTAATAGGATCAACATTGGTCAAATAATTTAAAATTTTAGTATTTTCCATACAAGTTAAATCTAGAGAAGTTGTGGAATTCAGTGAATTGTTGCTAAAATAGGGGAAATGGTAACATGTACTGAGTCATGTGGAGAATATACTAAAGTGACTATAGGTTGAATAATTGAAGTATTTTATGTGACCACCATACTAATAATTGTCATAGTTTCTTGATCTACATATTTGTACACATAAGGATCTTGATCCTTTTCTTCAACTTGTTCTTATCTTGTACCTTGAGTGAAAGGAGGACTACTACATGAAGTCTCAAACTATATTTATAAGGGTATCTTCTAAAATATAACCAATTTTGATTCTTCCTCTAGGTTACCTCTATGGATTACTTATAATTACCCTTATTTTCCTCGCTCATCTAAAGGTTCCTCTATATCCTCTTGTTGTGTAATAACAAGAGTTTGTAGGAACACAGGGAGAGATATTTTGACATATGTTACTACAAAAGGGGTGGTTATCACCTATAATGAAGGATGAGAAGATAAATGAATTATTATTAGATCCTAAGGTTTAAATACTATTGTAAATGATGAGTGAATGTAGTTGTGACCTTTGGTATTAGAAGTTCCTCTATGTCTAAATTTTGTTGTTTCACCTCCTTTGACTTTGGGACAATTTTAAGAATCCTTGCCTTCAATTGAACATCAATTTATTCTTATACTTTTTTTTATCTATTTGAGGTTTCCCAAATTTTTTAGATTTATTTTACTCATCTTCAATCCTAAATGCATCGTTTATTATTATATATGAATCATATTTGATCATCTAAGTGATCCTCATATACATTGATCCTTTCTCATTACCACATAAACATCAAAATCATCCTCAATATTGAGAAATATTAGGTCATCATCATAATATTAATGGCCATAATCCTAATTTAATTCCATGTGGATTTTATTTTTTTTACACTTTATCACCTTTCTAGGATCCAAATATTTGTATTTAACAAGACCAAACTTAAATGAAGGCATGTGTTTCAAATTCATTGACAACTAGTGAAATTTTTTAAAATGTTTCCTCCTAATGTTGAAGGGTGTCTTATGTTATTTGACCAATGTAGCCTTCCTCAAATTGACATCCACATTGTTGGATAACTAATAGGCTATCTCCTACTTGGCTAATTTATTTGGTAAAAGTCTAGGAATAAGAAGGGGGATTCTAATGTGCCTTCAACTCCAATGACATTATGGTCCCAATAGAACCAATACTCACCCAATGACTTGAGTGATCTCTTTATCTAATAAGATAACCTAGGAATTGATTTTAGATTTATTGTTTTATTTATCATTGGGTAAAATGTATCTACTCTTTTTTGCATATGGTCCTTATATTTTTGTATATGAATATGATCAAAGTCAACATATTGTTGTTTTTTTCCCTTTGGATCTGAAGGAATAATTTTGGTGAGGGTGATAATATGACACCAAATATTAAATCATATAGAATTTAGAATCTACTTGGTTAATTTAGGCTAAAATTATGACCTAATCAGAGACAATTATTGAATTAACTATTATGAGTGGACAAGATCAACTTAAAACACATGGAAAAAAATTTCCCAAAGACCAAAAATTTCCAATATAACATGGGTACATTATGGTTTTTTCCATCAAAGGTTCAAATGGTTTCCTTAAGATAATTAGGTTCTTACTAGTCATTCCCTTAAAAAATGAGCTATTTATAATGTAATGGGTAATATGTTCCTCATTAAAAAATATAAAATGGAGAGAGAGTAGGTCATAAAAGATGTAAATCCCTTAATTAAGTCATGTCTTCCAATACTCAAAAATTATATTAGTATGGGATATAATAAATCATTAGGCATCATGTCTAGCTATTGCATAAACTAGAACACCATAATGAATAAGACCTAAAGGAAAATTGTGTGAACATGAGATCTAGAAATCTATTAAAAAATAAAATCATTACACAATATTAGAGATATTTATACACCATGACTAATGTAAGCCAACAAATTAAATAGATTGAGCTCTGAAATACAATTAAATTAGCTACTACATAATATAATTATATATCCAATTACACACTAATAATAGCATAAACTTCCTTGCATAGTTTGCTTCTCAAATCAATATATTTATCAAAAATTAAATAAAAAACAAAGAGGAAGTAAAGATGAAATCATGGCTCAATATTAACAAAGTTTGGTACTAAAATGTGTCCACTTTTATAATGGCATACAATGTTGCTCTTATAGAGAATGCTAGTCAGTCAATTGATTTTGATAGATAACCACTCTAATTGATCTTGATACAGACATTAACTGAATACTGATCATAGTTCAAATTCCTATTATAAAACATCAAGGATCAAGAATATAAGGCTAATCCAGTCATGGCATAACTCCTAGATCATAATAAATTTTAGATGAGAGGGATATAATACCCAATGCACTAGAATATCCCACCACCCAATTAACTTATTAACTATTCTCCATCAGCTAATTATTGATCCAAACATGAATAAACACCTCATTAAAAGTCAATACTAATGATAAAGTTATTATAAATTATAATGAATAGGCAACGTTGGAAAAATGGATGGTTTTGATTATATAAATATATGCATTTAGTTCAAGTAAACATTTATCTTGATATCATTTTCTTTTCATCCATCTAATTTATGCCATTCTAATTTTTTTGAATTTTTCCAATATTATTGTAGAACTATATCTTGGTGAAAAATATTGTCTAAGATGATTCTATGTATAATTGCAAACCAATGGCTCAAAATATCTATTTTATCCCTCTTTGTGCTTAATCCTCTTACATTTTCTACAATCAATTCCCATATCTATATTTTAGACATTCGACCTTATATCTTTATAGTCACAAAATAAATCATCTTCAAATTTGATTATGCTTGGACATTGAAATAAAAGAATATAGTCAAACCCATACACATGTCTTTTTATTCCTTACTTGGTCATAAAATTTAGTCTTAATGTTTTCCACGTAATCATTCATTCAACCTTTATCAATATTGTATGTTGCCTACTTTATTCATCACTCTTTATGGGATCTAAATGAATAATATGTCACTACATGGCAATATCTTATGCCTTTGAGTCTTGGATATCATTGCATATAATCTATCATCCCAAAACTGCTCAAAAATCCCAAAGCTTAAACTAATTATGATGTGAACACATGTGAAATCCTACTAGTCAGGGGCTCAAAAAATCTTGACTATGAAATATCTCCATCTACGATTTGACTTCCTATGATGAAACCATGTGTCATAATTGTAATAGTTTGGGGCTTGACAAACATTAAATTATGAAACTGTGTTCTCAAAATCTAAGTTCATCACATGTCTTGTTGACCATGACTGGTCATGTTGACTCTTTCGACCTAGTGTGTTGACTCTGCTTGATCTTTGGACATGTGGATGTCTTACATCCCTTTATTCTTTGAGAATATTTGAATATTAGATTTATATACCACACAAGATGAATCTAGGAGATCATTCCATGTGACATGATATCAGGACTTTGGGAGGTCTTTGATGGTTTAAAGTGTTCATTATCCCTGAACTTTGAGTTCTAATTAAATGATAACTTGCCATGTGAATGCTATGCAACTCTTGGTTATTTGAGACATCTCAACCATAGACTGCCTCCCTCTAGACCATAACTACTTGAGATTTTTCCACATAACATAATCTATATAATTTAGGATTATGATGACTTTAGACTACAAAATTTTAGTTACCATATCTTGGGTACACCAATTACTCCATGTGGTGAAGATCTATGGCTTCAAGAGGTTACATGACTTCCAATTGTCTAACAAAATTTCAAATTACTAAAATCCAAAGACCTAATTTGCTAAATACTAAGATCTAGAGATTTGAGCTAACAAACTAAGATAAAATAGACACTCGAGAGATTATTAGTACATTAGTCAAAGCCAAAACTCATCTAAGCATGAATAAATACTTATAAAATCATATAATGACTCAAATTAAACCTTATGAAAGGTAAATCTAATTCAACCAAACATGAAATTTTCTATAAGTGAAGACTAAAAACATAATAAAACATGATTTTAATGAATACTTAGACCAAATAAACACTAATATAGATGAAATAAAATGGTTTAATAGTTAAATGAACATTTCAAAATGATAACAATATCATTTAAATTAAAAATTAAAGTGGGTATGCATGAATTATGACCATAGTACAGAGGACAAGCTCAGTAATGAAGCATAAGGAAATGATTCAACAAACAAAATATTGGAATAAATGATAGATAACACGAACCAATTTATATATTAAAGGGAAATGCTTCTAGGATAGGCCAATGACTATACAAGAGTCCACATTTTACTTAACACTTGAAACTACATGAAGTATGAAACGTGATGATGTAATAAAAACTATAATTATTTAATAAATTTTCAAAATGTTAGTTTCTATTACTTTAACTCTTGATAATGATTATATAGTCATTGTGAATGGGTGATTAAGTGAAGCTATGTCTAATTTATCAAACAAGTATGGATCACGAGTTAAAGAATAAAAGAAATATAACCCAATCTTTGTAATTTGAGTGGCATTTATAAATAATTATTACTAGTATACAATAACATTAAAAGAATATAATTATGATAAAGAAATAAGGTCCCTATATAATTATGATAGATCTACCTTAGAACATCAGGGTGTGTTGAAAGTGATTGATTCTTTTATATCTCATACACATAAAGAAATTAAAAATTGTCTAAAACAATTAGAATTTGTGAGAACGAGAATTTTGGATGTTTAGATTGGGAGGAATGGCATGGGAATTGTTATACTAATAGAAAGACATATATAGCCCTGATAGAGATACTTATGGTCCCACTCAAGGCCTTATTCCATTGCCAACCAGGATGGAAATCCTATGTTGGAGATTGCTTGAATCACTTTTTGAGGAAATAATTAAGATTTTGTATTTCGTTTAATTTACTTTTAATTTATTTATTTTGAGAATATTTCATTATTAAATCAATTGAGGGTTGGGGATCAATGCATGGGTGTAACGATAGACATATTAAATTCATAATCACTAAGACAAAGTTAAATCAATTCGGTGTCTACCTTTTAATCCAAATGTTATATTAAGTGTAGTTTGATAAGTTTAACAAGAAAATGGAACATTCTAAAAATCACATATTCTATTTTGAATCACAGACCTTTAAATTTTAAAAAATTAACAAAGAAAATTACAGTATCTTATGTGACTATTAAAGGATATCATCAACCATTTGAATTTCCTAGCCTATAGGAGCATAAGGACACAAAATTATTTTAGCACATTTTTTTTAATAATTATGACCATTATCTCATGTGTGATTATCCTATCATGTTGATTGTCTAATCCTCAAAAAAAATAAGGAGCAAGATACAGTACGAAAGATTCAATTATGTCAAAGAAACCCTTTCAGACTTTGATTTATCATAATAAACATGTGAACAACTCCAAATAATTTTTGAAAGGAATACTATAAAACACCAAAGGACCAAACACACAAACCATGTTTAAACAAACCAAAACCAAAATAAAATAAAGACAAAAGCAAACTAAACTAAAGCAAACAATAAAGGAGGAAACACTAGCTATGAAAACAAAATTAGATACAAAATATATACATAGAGGAACCTCAACATATTTACATGGAAATGGTATAAGATTAAGCAACCATGAAGTAATGCTTTATGTACATTTCATTAACTAGTATTAGTAAGTCCTTGCCTTGGAGATCTCTCAATATGAATACATTTTGTCCAGAAAGCTTATATACTTGATAAGGGCCAATCCACAAAGGAATAAACTTAGCATGATGACCCTTGTTCTTATGGGATTTATCCCATAATAAGAATAATTTTGTAACATGGAAGGATTTCACTTATGTTTTGTTTCCAAACCATATATTCATAGTACCCAAAGATTTAATAAAATTTTGTAAAGATTCATCACATCTATTTTCTAGTTGGATTAGTTCCAACAACCTGGACTGACTTCCCATATCTACTTCCATTTATTCCTATATGAAATGATAATTGGGATTCTTGAGATGCATTTATAAATTGGCTCTACTCCATAGAAAAACAAGAAATGTGAATTATTAAAAATCTATTTATTCCTTGTTCTATTATAGCATAGGGCATATTTGAGCAACACAAGCCAATTTCATGGGTTTTGATCAATTACTTTCTTTATAGAATTTATAAAATTCTTATTGGTTTACTCTATCAAACCATTTCCTTGTGTATAGTAGTTTTAAGAGAATTTTAATGTAATTCCATTATATTATGCCCACTTAGTCATTTCTATTGACTAGAAAGCAAATTTGTTGTCAAATTTTTTTGACATAGAGTCCCAAATCAAGTTAAAATATATTCTTCCAAAAATGCAATATTAATTCTTTAGTTCCACTATTCCTTGTTACTTTAGCTTTAGTCCATCTCATACAATAGTTGGTGGTGATGGGAATGAACTTGTGACTAACTGATGAAATTTTTATGACTCTAATGAAGTATAATCCTCACTAAGTAAATAGATGTTCATCTATCACTAATTGCAAAAGAATGGGAACATGAATCTCTTTTTTAGTAAAGATTTAGAATGAATGAAAAGCCCTCGCATGTGCATAAACACACTTGAATAATGTTGGCCAATAGTAACTATCTCTGAGAATCATGTGTGTTATGACATTATCAAAAGAGTGACTAGTTCCATATTATCATGAAAAGAAATCATCACCTCTTGTATTTATTATTTAGACAAAAATCTCAAGTAAATCCCCTCATATTTCTTCTGGTACAACACTCCTCTTTGCAACATATAATGTGCAACCTTTAGCCTCAAGGTTCTTCTCTACATTTGATTAAAATGGGTTAGTGGCCTTCTATAAAGTAAATAATATACAATTAAATCATAACATCAACCGAATTAAACCTCAAACTAATTAACTTCCATAATGGAGATGTTGGGATCAACTTATAAAATTAACATGGATAAACATTGACCACGTATCAATTTTTCAAGTCTTACTTCGATGTCATATTCCTAAAGCTTAGTTACCCATTGTCCTTTTCTTTCACACACATTTACTTGACTACATGATATAGATTTATGGAGTGTACTTTCTTCCTCAATATGTAATGATGAAACTTTATAACTACCATCATCAATGCATAGGAATGTCTATCTTGTATATGATACTTCAGTTTAGCCTATTTCAAATATGTGCTCATAAAGGTTACGGGGTACCATCCATCTTGAAATAATTGTGCCAAAACAACTACAATCATATGATCAAAGGTAAGAGAGAACAGATATAAATCTTTATCATAATCTAGACTGACCAACACACGAGATTACATAACTACATTATTTATTTCTTAAAACAACCATTTAGAAGAAGCATCCCATTCTACCTTAGCTCATTTTTTAACATGGCATTCAGAGGTTTAATTATCTCAACAAAATAATAAATAAACTTTTGTACAAAATTAATTTTACAAAAAAATTGTTTTAGCTTTTTCCTATAGTTTGATACTTTTTTTTAAATAACATTAGTTTGCTCTAGGTCAATTGACATACCTTATTTAGTGATAATGTGGCCTAAAATCTTACCTTATATTTTTTAGAAGACTCATTTTTTGGGGTTAATTTATATGCAAAACCTTCCATAGTGTTTAAATGAGTTTTCTAGATGACTTAAGCGATCTGATCTATGTTTAGAAAATACATTTAGGTCATCCATGTATACAACTATGAATTTAACAATTAAGCATTTAAAAGCAATGTCCACAACTTGTTGAAATATGACGCCAACATTAATAAAACCAAATGGCATTTTATTGTAAGCTTAGGTACCCCACTTAGTGGTGAATATTGTTTTGGATCTATCTTCTTTGTACACTAAGATATGATTGTAACTTGAGAATTCATCCAAAAAGGACATCATCTCAGAATCATTGAATTTTTGAATGACCTCATTAAGTGAAGGCAAGGGATAATTGTATTTATCTAATGCCTGATTGAGATTCATGACATATACATGGATATATATTCATCCATTTTTTTCCTCATACATATTAGGTTTACTACCCAGTTTTAATTACATACATGAAATATAATTCCAATGAATAGCATCTTCTAGAATTCTTTCAGGATGAGCAGATCTAGGACCATATTTATTAGTCTTTAACACTATTTAAATGGTGTATGATAAATCTTGAAGTGAATATTATGAGTCATAACATGAGGTTTTTACACTTTCAAGTCATTATAGCTCACAACTATGATATCATAATAGTGCATTGACATCTTATGTAATATTTTCATCTCTTCATTGTTGCATTCAAGTCCAACAACCATGTTTCCATGATTTTCAATAGTTCCCATGTTGATAATTCATGACTCTTGACTAACTTGAGGCTCTTTTCTAATTTAAATTGTATATGTTACAACTCAAAAAATATATCTAGTGATATCATCCCTTTTGGACTATGATTATATTTAAGCTGAAGAACTCCATCAAAATTATATTATTGTTCCTTTAAATTGATTCTATCTTATTTTTCAATTACATGTGTATTGAAATCAATAGAGTTAGATAAGGAATAAAGAATTTATGTATCATCATCAAAAACTCAGAAATGTCTATCACTATCAAACACATAGGGTTAAGAAATTAATTCCATGGGAAAATTTTGTAGGTTAGTCTTGTCTAATAGCATCAGGTTCACAATTGAGTCAACTAATGAATTTAACACAAAATTATCTTCACTAGGGATGACTAAAATATTAAAAGCATTAAAAGACTCAATCATGTCCCAGGCATGATGTTTGTAATTATTTGAATATAAGATATTGTTTTAAATTTTTTTAGGTACCTAGTTGACGACCAACTCAAAATCACTAAAAAAATCTTAGTTGATAGACATCAAACTTGATTACAAATTACAAACCCAAGATCAAGGTTTCATACTCCATCATGTTATTAGAATAAGTAAACTATAATATAAAAGTTAAAACATGTATCTTACCATTGGGATCAATGAGTTGAATACCAACCCTAAATCCTTTCTTAGAGCATATTCCATCTAAATATAGTGACCAAATACCTAAATTTTTATCATGATCAAACCTTTTGGTCTTTTTTAGTTTGTTAGTGAGAGTATAAGAACCTGCATTTGTAGGAGAAAAATTAACTTGTTCTTTGATTACATTATACTATGTTATTATCAAATTCATTAATGGCTCTTGATAAATTTTTATTTGATTCACTACTAATCTCCATAGTAGTCACATATGGGTAAAACATAATACCATAGTCATTGAGTGATCTTCACCAAACTCTACTTAATAACATGCCATGTGTTTTTGGTATCTCAAATAATTATATGTGTATGAACTAAATCACTCTTGGTTCAACTTGTAACTATATATGTACATTCAACAACTCTCTTACAACCTTGTGTACAACAAATTTTAGGTTCAAGCAATATTACCAAAATTAGCAATAAAACCTAAAACTTAATAACACCAATAAGAATGGATAGAAAAGACAAATCAGAATGAATAGAGAAATATTAACATCATTTTTACCTCTTAAGAGCTCCATTATAGGACTTGTACTTGAATGATTTGATATCAAAATTTGAATTATTGGATTTTTTGAGAACTCTTGACAATGGCTTCTAATGCTTGAGTGATGTCGATAATGGTTTGGATGAGTCATAGAGTGCTTGTATGGATGATAATTATAGTGGAAAAGTGGTCTTTATGGATTTATAGTTACCTTGGCCATAGTCAGAACATGGCCTTTTATAGGAGAATGGAGGGAATTTTTGAGGAATTTTAAATATTTAGAAGTCTCTAGTTTAGAGACTTCTAGAATTTTATAGGAGATTATCTATTTATAGATGTTTATCCATTAATTTAGGGGATAATGAGGGGATTAGATATGAATTAATGAGGTTTAGGGTTCATACGGATGTATGAATAGCTAGGTTGGTAGGTGAACAAATATGAATTTTAAATTGTAAAGTTCATTTAGGGAGTAAGTTAGTAGGTAATAGGATCTATTAGGGGTTTAATGGGGAAATTAATTGGTTTTATAATGGGGGTAAAGGTTTATGAGATATAATAATGAGATGGGTATTTTTAGGCTATTGAATAATTAAGATAAGAAATATAGAACCTAGACTAAATTAGAGGTAAATTAGTATAATTAGTGGGGTGAACATAATTTAGTGCATACATTTTCCCATATTTGAAAAGGTGTTGTGAGTTAAACAAGTAACAATCCTCTAAAGAGAAACCTTGATGTTAGATGATGTCAATTATTAGTGGGATATGATACCCCTTTGAGGGAGAATGTGAGGATAAATTGACCTGGATGGTCACTCAAACAAGAATCCTAAGGTGGGATAAGACTTGTATCTAAATAGGGTTGGGATGCCCCAATTGACCAAATATATACCCCAAAAGTGATGATTAAGTAGCTAAGGTGATGGGTTATAGACAAATGATGATTGTTTAGAAAGTGTCAGGATTGATAAACTAACATGATTTAAATAAGAGGGGTTTGAGCTAATGAATAACTATCATAACAAGGGTATATTCTAGGGGAAGCTTGAAGGAGGATAATAGTGATAAGTGTTGTTTATTGGTGATAAAGAGCTACTTTTAGTAAGATTTGGGGCTTAAAAATGACATGTGATAACTGAGTGACTAGTCTAGAGACAAGATGATGATAAAGGATACATGTTGGATGAGCTATCCCTGAACATGAAAAGTGGAACTAGGTGTTACCTACATAGTTATAAAATACATCAGGCTTATGTATTTATTGATGCGAGATAAGGAGGATGATTAGGGGTTGGGTATTCCATGCCCTTGATGATGTTAGAAGATGATACAAAGTGATGGGTTGGTGATAATTATTTAGTTGTATGATGTCTAGGGTCATAAATGTTAGTAATGGGTTTTTATGGGTGTGGGGGCTCATATAAGACAAAAGATCCAAAATAGGGTCATTTGCACTCATTGAATTTTGAGACTTGAGCTCTGACGCAAAACCATGGACCGACTACCCAGAGCTTTTCATCTTAGTGAGAGAGTGTGGAAGCACCATAGAGATGCTAAAACTAAACCTATGATGAGTAAAAGGACCATAGATCTATGATTTTAGTGATTCTGGTTAGTTCTAATAATTTATTGAGCTAGATTTAATAGAGAGGTGCCATTTAACTTGGCTTGGAAAAAACTATGACTAGTGGATTTGTCCTCAATCATGATATTGCCATTGTAAGTTTCTAGTTTGTAAGTTTGACATGTGGTATTTCAAAATCATAAGAAGGAATTGGTGATATTACAATATCGTAACTATGGAGTTGTGGTATTGCAATATCTCTATTAGTGAATAGTGATATTGTTAAAATCACTTTTAGGGGCATTTTGAAAGTTACAATATTGCTAAGATTGGGAAAATGGGTAAGTGTTAGAATGAATGGGTTAGTTTGGATAGTTTAGTATGTTGGATAAGTTAGTTAGCTAGGTGGGTTGGGTTTAAGCAGATATTAGTGTTTAGGGTTGCTGAAATTTAGGGTAGTTTGAGTAGGGTTGATGAGATAGGGGGTTAGGTTAGTGTGATAGAATTAATATGGTTGGGATAGGGGTATTATAGATAAGTTAAATATGTGCTAAGGATTAAAGTATTAGGGATTAGCTAAGGTTTTTAGGGATGTGGAGAGTGAGTTTATATGTGTGAGGATAGGGTTTTGATGATGGAGATAGTGATAGGTGGATGGTTATTGGTACAGGAGGATCTATGCATGATGACATCATGACTACAATAGGCTGAGGTGTTACACAAAATGTGGTAGATGACACCAATAGAGTTTAAGGTGTTGAAGCTAGTTGGATTAAATGATGTGGTGATTATGCCTACTATTTGCATTGATCAATCTTTGATCACAACCTTGGTGGACCACTACCATTCAAAGACTAGAACTTTCCATTTTATTACTGGAGAGATGATTATGACACTTGAGGATGTATATAGGATATTCCACCTACTCATGTGAGGGGCTAGGATATATTGGCATTGATGTGTGTTGGCTTAGACACTATAGTGGCTAGGCATGAGTTTACAAATAGAGATGCATAATTGATGAATCAATATTGATAGGTGCCTGCATGAGGGGACTTTGAAATGATTAACACCGGTAGTTATGTCTCTTATGTTTGGCATTATTTTTCTAAACAAGAGTAGATAGTGGTTCCACCTTGGCCTAGGAAATGTTGTTATTGACATGATTCATGATCATTGTGTGTTTTGTTAGGGACCCATTGTGTTAGAACATCTGTATAGAGAGCTACATCTGGGTGTATATAGGAGATCTAAAAGTTTTGGTCCTTTATTATTGCTATGAATATGAAGTTGGAAGTATATTTCTATATAGTATCCATTGGGTATGCTTGTCATTCACAAGTGTAGGTAGCCAATGGCTTTTCATTGGCATGTGATCTTGGGAGTGTAACTAGGGCATGCTGGTGAGATGCATTTTTACAAGGAGGATTTTGATATTTTGCACCTAAGCACATTACATGGATTCCCTATAGAGAGATTTTATTCAGTTGGGATGATGAGATCATGACCCAATATGCAATGTAAATTACTCAAAGAAGGGTGAAATCTGAGCTCTATGATTAAATTATGCAATTTAAATTACTCAAATATCTAACCTCTAAGTAAGATCTAAAACCATTAAGACCTAAATGCAATTGGATGAAATATATATTCAATCTTATAGTTAAATCTTAAATCCTAAATGCTTTAAATCATGATTCAACAAATGTAAAATAAAATAGATTGGATGAGATGTTACCTTAGACTCAGACTGACATTGTGATGCTTGATTCTTGATTAGAGGTGTTGATAATGGATGGTTGATTTATGGACTAGCATGTATTATTCATGGGCTTGGTAGATGGATTTGTTAGAATCTTCCCATATGTTTTGGCCATGGCCCAAGCATGGCCTTTTATAGAATAATAGAGGTAATTTTAGAAGAATTTAAAATTATTTAGAAGTGTCTAATTTAGAGACTTCTAGAGTCTTAAAGGAACTTATATAGTTATAGAGGATTATTAATTAGTGTCGGGGATAATGGAGGGTTTATATGGAGTTAATTAGGTTCAGGATTCATAAGGATGTATGAATGGATAGTATGTAGGCTAGTAGGTTGGTAGTTGGGGTCATGGGAATTTAAAATTACAAAATAATAGGTAAGTGGGATTAGATGTGGATTTTAAGAATAATTAATGGAGTGGGATGACTAAGGTTAATAAATGAAGGAGAATAAAGGATTAGGGATATTATATAAATGGCCAAGATTAGGATAAATTAGTAGGATAAAAGGGGATATTATAATTGGATGAATTAGAATAAATGGGATTCATAGAATTAGTGTCAATTAATAGGAAAATTAGTGACATTAAATCAAGTGAGTGGATTTAGGTGCATATATTTTGCCCCTGTTTGAAATGGCATTTTGAGTGGATGAAGTGGAAAGATTAATGGTCTTTCAAAGAAAAACCATGTCATAGATGAATGTTAGTAAATGATTTTAATGAATATGATTCCCCCTCGAGGAGACATGCGAAGAATAATGATACTGATGGACAATAAAAAGAAGGAAAGAGGGGTGGGATGTGAGGAAGATATGAGGGTATGGGATGAAAGACATGAGGTTGATGATGAAGAATATGTATTCAACCTGAGTATTGAGCTACAAATTGATGATGATGCCCCTTGCAAGGACACATGCATAGGAAGTAGAGACTATGGGTTTCATAGTTATCAACACATCCCAAATGGGAATCAACTATAATATGGTGATGATAGGATTAAAAAGCCACAAGATTTAGATGTATCCCAATCAAGGACACATGCAAGGGATAAATATAGGCTAGGATAAGATAATTATCTGATAAGATTAATTATGGGTGTAACTCAAAGCTAAAGTTTATTAATATGATGAAGGTGATGATAGAGAAGAATCACTATGATCAAGTTACCAAAATAATTCATTGAATAAAATTAATGAGTCATAACATGATGATGCCCCTAGAAAGGAGACATGAAAATGAGAGATAATAAATTAGTGATTGATGGAATAAAATATGGATGGTGTGATTTGTTGGGCCCAATCAACGGGTGTGAGCGATTGATGAAAATATTAAGGAGATGATGATAGTGATTGATCCATAGATTGAATAATTATATCTCAAGGATTTGACTGATGCAAGACTAAATGATGACTATTTATGAGATAGATAGTGGTTGAGCAATCCTTGCAAATAGAAAAGTGGCCAAGTCTTGCCTACATAGTCTAGAAAGACCTCAAGCTAATGTAGTTCTAACTAATAGATGACGAAGATGATGATGATTAATAATTATCAATTGATGATGATGAGGATGATTTGTAATTATAAAGTGATGATGATAAGGATGATTAGACTTGTTAGTGATTGAAGGATATGATTCAGATGATGAGATGAAGATGATAACGATAAAAGATGGGATGTAGTTGGATGAGTCAAGAGGATTAGATTAGTGATGGGAATAAGGATGATTTCATGATGAGAGTAGAGATGATCAAACAATAAAAACTATCATAAGGGTCATAATATTCTAAGTAATCCATTAAATATGGCACTTGGTAGTATTCCCCATGATATAGACATGATCAAGAGGACATTGTTCCAAACTACATGGGAAAATAAAAAACTAAAGATCCTCGAGGGTAATTTTGGTACCCTCATATAATCTTTATTAATTTTCCAATAGAAAAAAATAAACATGATAAAAATAATAAAAACAAGATAAATACATGATAGTCAAATAAGATAAACAAAACAAACAAGTAACACACATGAGTATCTACCTGCAGTGTCCCAAGGTTTTATCTAATGATGAGATGAGTGACTCAGTGATGTATTGGATGATCATGATGTGATTTTGGAATTATAATGAGATTGGATTTAGATAAGGTGATCATGATTAGGATTAAGATAAGATGTTCCCCTAGTTGAGGATAGAAGGATGGAGGATGGGAGAAGGACTTTGAATATTGATTTGGTTTTACAATCAAATTGAAAAGTGGCCAAGGAAGGTAATTTAGAAAGGTGATGACCAATGATTACCAATATACAAGGCCTTACAAGAGTCAAATATTGAAATAATAGGATAGATGGGTCAAACACCTTTCACACTAGCAAAGAAGAGATTTGATGGGTGCTAGGTATGGAGATGTAGTGATGAAGATAGTGATGGGTTCAAGTAACTTCCATACTTACAAAATAAATTATGTGATGGGTACTAGGTGTGAATAAAAAATGATAAAGAAGTGATGTTTGTTAATAAAACTTAGTCAAAATGATGAGGAAGATATGGGGAGATTGGTGACGACTCCAATTTGGTTCCAAAACAAAATGTGGTATCAAAAAATGGAAAAATATGAGATAGATGGATATGGGTGTGGATAAGAGATTAGGCATAAGACAAGAAATTATGGACTATGATTTATATCTTTTTAAAATTTTATAATTTTTAATATTTTTGAAATATTTCAATTTTTAGGGTTTTTTGTGATATGTATGTACACTATAAAAATGGGGTTACTAGAAAATGGAATACCAAGCCTAGAAACCAAGATAAATATGATGATGGATAGAATGATGAATGGGGTGATAAAAATATGGGGGTGATGTGGAAAAGGGGATGAGGACTAAGGAGGAATAGACTAGGGATTGTTTGTGACCACATCATGAAGGATATAGATGTCTATTAAACTAAGTGTTCATAAGAGGATATGCCAAGATGATGGGTAAACATGTATCAAGACACCTTACACTTCCTTACAAAGGTTAGGATAAGAAAGAATGATAGATAAGATGCATGATATGATGGAAATTGATGGATAAGAATGATGGACTAAAGGATGACATGGATAGGTGATATGAAAGAGATGGATAGAGATTGCCCCCAAGTGTTGAGGAACAATGTGAAAAAATGATTATTCTACCATGATGTTGAGAACCAATTTTCATCATGGTACTTGCCCAAGGCACCAAACGACTAGTTTTCACCATTGGATGAATGATTTTTTTGAATTTTAATTAGGCATATTGATTTATTAGATATAGGCATGAGATGAATAAATGTTGATACTAGTTATATCCTTAACCAACATACATTCTAGAGATATGTGATGTTAGGATCATGTCTTGGTTAGATTTATTGATTTTCAATTTAGCATCCTCAAAATTTTTTGGCTAGGTATCTTTGTAACCCCTCTGAGGGATAATGTTGCCTAGGGATTTGAGATCTGATGTGGATAAGAGGATGTCATTATTGTGACGATAGGAAGGAGGGATGTGATCATGATAGAAGTGGCCTTCAATGGTTACATTCATCATTGGATATGGTGGAGGGGATTCTTTACGTTGGTGCCATGAGATCACAAGATCTAAAACCTTTTGATTTGTTGATTCTTTAACTAAAGAATTAAGAGGATGGTAAATCTTATGATTATTATTTTTGACTTTCTTTTGAACTGTTGATTGGATTTGACTTTGATTTCCCCCTAGTTCCTTATTTTTGGTTTCACTAGAGGAAATAGATTTTTGACTTGATAGATAATTATTTTGAGTTTGATATGCCCTTAGTAACATATTTTTGGCTTCACAAGGAAAAAACACTTTTTTCTTAGGCTGATGGTTTGATTTTTCTTGATTTTGATTGATAGGATAAAAAAAGTTTTATTATGACTTATGATTAGTGGATGATGGTCTTAGATCTTTGTATTTTTGGCATGTGATATGGAATGTAGAGGGGAATCCAATGATGCATGTTCCTATGTAGTCCCCTTATGGGGTGTGATATAGGGATTATGGAGGTGAGGTGGATGATGAATGTTATGTGAGGAATTAAGGGGATAATGGGAAGCATAGTCTTCATAAAGGTCACTATGATCCCTATCCTCAATGTTGTAGAAAGTGTCCTCAAGAATCTCCAAAGGATCACTAATGCATGCCTCTAAGGTAGGATTAGATCCACTTTGAAAATACGTTAAAGCATTCAAGAACTTGATTATGACATCATCATCCTGAGTGGGATCTTCAAAAGACTAGGCATTATCACAATTTTTTATAATGTTGATAAGGGATAATGATTTTGATGAGGAATCTAATTTAAATGCCGGTGCAAAACATGAACGAAATGTAGATAAAACCTATTTTGAGTCCAATGTTGACTTTGATGTACATAATGTAATGCTACAATTAAAGGAGTGATTGTTCATGATTTTCATCTCAATATGGGGTTTTTGGTATGATGTGTGAGAGGAAGATGATGGAGGGAAAATGGATTGAACAAAGATAGGTCCATGAAAGGAATATTGGGATATGGGAGGACTAGGCATATGAGGAATAAACTTGTTTTGAATGAATGGGTGATCAAAGATAGGAGATCATGAAGTATAGATAAGATGTCTTGACCTTGGATTGGAAGGGGAAAGGCTTGATCATGATTTGGAATAGAATCTTGGAATTCCTTTTCTTGTTCACCCAGGGAAAGAAATTCATCTAGTTCCTCCTCAATTACTATCTCACCATGGGTGATGAGGTCTTGGACATAATCTCAAAAAATTTGACATTGTTTAGGTGGATGTCCCCAAGTTTGATGAAAAATACAATATCAATTTTTGTTTATACTAGGAAGGCTTAGGCTTGGTGGGATCAAACTGTCATAAGGGTGGATAGACCATCATTTTAGTGGTGATAAGTTGTTTAAAAAGGGATTTCAAGGATATAAGATGGGAAGTATAAGGACCCACTTTACTTTTTGACTTAGATATGGAGGCATTATACTTAAGATCAGATGGTTATTGATGTGGCTAGGTGGATGGAATGGAAGTAGATGAGGTGGCCAAGATTGAATTCCATTTACTAGTAGGGGAAGGGGTAGATGATTTGGTGTGACTAGTTGATGGGGTATTGGAAGGAGACTTACACAAAGGGGTTAATGCTAGAGGTTCAATAATTTTAAAGGGGTCAACACCTTTGGGAAGTATTAGACCCATAATATTTAACTTTAATAATATCCCATCCTTGTTGGAATCTATGTATGTGTCGCTGAGAGAGGGGTCCAATTACATGGTGGTGGGTGATGGTGATTGATTATGATTAGCAGATGGAGGATTTGACTATGGATGGGTAAGAATTAGGGCCAAGGAGTTTTGAATAGGGATAGTGCATGGTGGAGGGGGATGGGATAAGGGTTGATGTTGGGGTTATTTTGGAGGTGATTTAAGGATCATGGGGTTAAAATTATAAGGAAAATGAGCACCCATCTTCCATAGCCACAAGAGGAATTCATATTTATGTTTTTTAATGTATTGATTGATAAGGGTGACTATATCAAATAAGGTTGATACTGATTTCATGAGTATAGGTGTTGGTTTGAGGTAAATGGGATTGAGGTCTAAGGTTAGGAAAGTACCTAACTCTAGTGCCCATAAGAGTAATTCATCCTTGTTGGCTAGGATGTATTGGTCTATAAAAACTAGGTATAAATCCATGGTGAAATATGGATGATGTTTTCACAGTAGACTAAGGATTGTTTGAACAAAGTAAGGACAAAGGATTGAGCTAGATGGGATAATCTTAATGAATTTAAAGACTATGGTCAAATTTTAAACTGATAGTATAATAGGTGATAATGACCTATCAATGATGTTTAGTTTTCAAGCTAGCAAAAATTATTGGAGATTTGATAGGTGCCTAGAGGATGATATGATAGGTTGTTAGTTATGATTAGGCAAGGATGATATAGACTAGATTGATGATGATGGGTTGCTAGATTGAAATTGACAACATAATAGGATGCTAGCATGATATCGATTAGGATGATGATGTGAAAAGACAAAGGACTAAATAAAAAAAATCTTAAACTGATTTGGTCAAGATGGGATGGGTTAGGATTATGTGATGAAGGTGACAAGATAATGTGATTAGGGAAAATATAGATAGGTGATGATGAAATGAGTAGGGAAGGTGCGGACCTGTATATAACATAAAGAGCCAACTAGGACAAGGTTAGATTAAATGGTTGATGAATATGATGTCAAGACAAAGGATTGATGATGGATGGTATGTGTCAGGCATCTAGAATAACAAACATGCTCTGATACCAACTGTTAGGACCTGGAAGCACCATTGATTACCATGCAACTAAACATGCAGAAATAACCAGAAGCAATAAGTAACTAGAATTCAAAAATAACACAAAATATGAGAGACAATACCCAATTGTTTTAGTACTCTTCCAAAAGGAAATACAAAAAATAAGATGACACCTTATTCCTTACACACCTCTAGGGCATAAACAATAAATCTCTTCAAGAGCTCACTCTCTCTCTTATGGTCCCAACACACAACTCAAACACGGAGTTGGTGTTCACCTCCAACCAGTCAGTATCCACTACTGCCAGTACACTGAGTATACAAACATACTCAATTGAGTACACAACGCACTCCAAGTAGATCTCCCATGAAATTGCAATAACCTACAACTCAAATGATCTTACTTATGGAAGGATCTTACTTGCCTTCCTCTATGCTCAATAACTGAGTACACACTGTAATCCAAGTAGATCTCTCCTGATCTTGCTACCTGTTATGTTGTTGTCCTCCCTGATCTTGCACACCTACAAACTTGGATCCCGCACCCACATACACCTACAGATCAACTGATCTTACTTACTTGGAAGGAACTACCTTGCCTTCCTCTATTTTCTCTTTGATGTGTTGTTGTCACCTTTGATCCTGCTATCACCTGCAGATCTCCTTTGACCTCGCAAACACACACACCATGTAGATCTCCAAACGTGGCCTTGCAACACCTACCGACCAAGATCCTACACACCTGAAGAACCCTTCTGATTCTCCAAACTAACACCCACACTTGGCACTGCTGTGGAACTAGGAGGAACACCCTTGCTCTCTTCACACACAGAAGGAGCTAACTTTGCTCAACTCAACTAGCACTCTTTACAATACAGCCCATGAGTCTAATATATAGATCTCATGCAAATAATAATTAGACATCTAATTACAATAATTAGATCCACAGCTCCAAGGCTAAAATTAGCCTTCTTCATGTAAATAACCAGTTAGTTAACGAACTATCCGTAACATTCACAGCTCTAAACCACACAGGCGACCGATGTCGGTCCCTGTCTGCCTAGGGATGACCAATGTCAGCCGATCCTTGACCGTCATCAACAGCTTCCTATCTCCACCTGACCGATGTCGGTTGGCCTGACCGATGCCAGTGACTGTGACACTTAGCAGCCTCCTCCAATGTCTGCATCAGTGAAGCTTTTAGCTCCAAAACCTAACAATCTCCCACTTGGAGATAAATAGCTGCATTGTACCTATACTTGTACCCCATCTAATCTATTTCCTATCTTGTATTCCTCTTTAAGCTCAACCTTGAAGACCAACCACCACAAATCCTGTGGTGCACCTCCTGTCATCCAAGTAACCTGCCGCATCCGCATCTACAAACCCATGTAGAAAAGAACTTGACCCTGCATAGCATGTCAACCTACTACTGGTCCCTCTTAGATACCTAAGAATCCATTGAACTACCCTCTAGTGCTTCTTTCTTGGATCGGCTCCAAACTTTTTGACAGCTTCCACTGTTGGGGAAAACTTAGGTCAATACCAGACCTCATGTGATTTCGGACATTGAACTGTCTAGCCCTTGGTGTGCTCCAGTTTTGCATCCTATGAACCTCGCCAACACCTGATTCACATCAGCTCCCACTGGAGACAAAATCAACTTGTGATCTTCCATGTCTCTCATGCCAAAGAATTTCGCTGCTCCCAAATCCTTCATGGCAAACCACTGAAATAACCTTACCCTTAGCTCAGCAAAACCCTGTATGTCTGAACTTGTAACTAGTATACCATCCACGTACAGTACAAATTAGATTATAATAGTACATCTATATAGATTTAATAATAAATAATTTTTACCCAATTTTTAACACTAGTGCTTTATTGATTTTAATTATAGTGTCAAACTGATGGCTTGATCATTTTCTAGTTACCTTGGCCATGGCCCAAGCATGGCCTTTTATAGGAAAATGGAGGGAATTTTGAAGGAATTCTAAATTATTTAGAAGTATCTAGTTTAGAGAGTTTTAGAGTCTTAGAAGATCTTTTATAGTTCTAGAGACTTCTCCATTAATTTAGGGGATAATAAGGGGATTAGATAGGAATTAATGAGGTTTAGGGTTCACAGGCATGTAGGAATGGCTAGGGTGGTAGGTGAAAAATATGAATTTTAAATTGTGAAGTTGGTTTAGGGAGTAGGTTAGTAGGCAATATGATCTATTAGGGGTTTAATGAGGGAATTAATTAGTTTTAGAATGGGGATATAGGTTTATGGTATATAGGAATGAGATGGGAATTTTTAGGTTATTAACTAGTAAAGCTAGGAAATATAGGAATTAGATTAAATTAGTGATAAATTAGTATAATTAGTGGGGTTAACATAGTTTAGTGCATACACCTTGCATTATGAATTGTCTAACTAAAATACCACTTTGTATAATTTCATGGGAATCAATACCAACTTCTTGAAAATCTTTGCGAGAATAACACTAGCTAATGTACCAAAATCTACAAGATAATTATGGAGAGCCTCACCTTATTAGAATGTCTAGTTCCTGAAGGGGGAGTTTGTGAGGGGGATTTCCCGCCACCACCGACCCCCCCCCCCCCCCCCCCAACTATGGTCATTATGGGGGTCTAGGGGGTGATGAACTACATAGAGACCCCCTAATGGGGGTTTGGGGATAACACCCCTAAAGTAAATTTTATTTGAAAAATGCATTGTAAAATATTATAATTACATAGTAAATCTAGACTGTTCAACATTAGGTCACATATCTAATGGTATAAATTATGTTGGTGCATTTTTTGCCGTAATATGTAACCCTTATTTGATATAAGGGTATTATAATCATAGTGGTGTACTATGTGTAAGTAAAGATGAAATTATATTGGATGTATTACTGATTTATCCCTTCATTTACTAGACAAAATAAGAGAAGAATTGGTTGTTTTTGTGTGGACATAACCCATATTGGGTGAACCATGTTAAATTTGTGTCTCTCTTTTATTATGTTTTATGCATTTTATTTCCATCATTATTTCATTAATATTGCTTTGCATTCTATATTCCTAACTTTTTTTTTTTTTAAAAGAAAAAAAAATTGATTGTAAACAAGAATGGTGGAATTTAACTTTTAGTCTTATATATTACACATTGGTATTAGCATGGTTATTTTATATGGTCCAAATACTCTTATCTATAAGAGACTTGATAAGAAAATACCTCTGTTCAATGATTTATGCTAATTAATGGAGGGATATTGTAGTTTGTATTCTTTTCATATCTTCTACAATGTTGTAACTTGTTTTTCTAGTGGACAGTTGATTGTCACTTAATTTTAGTGGAGGTGGGTCATTTCTATCCTTATGATCAGGTGGTGTAATAACATTGTCTAATGGAGTTGAGTTAGTAAAAAAATAATGTGTTCTACTCCTAAGAGTATAGTTTCCTCTTTGGTACTATTGGAAAGCCTGAATTGTCATTGGTGTTCTCTTTAGTTTCATTGTATTCTACATTAGGAAAGTATAAAGTCTCTAAAACCATGGTTTTATTTAGGGGTTTTGGTGAAATAGAAGCATCAAAATTAATTTAAATATTTTGATCATTTGGGTCAACCTCATATTATTCAATTTATTTTTGCAGAATGTCTAAGGCTAGACAAATATCAACACAATCAAGTTATCCATGTTGGACTGTGATATGCACGTGACACCAATTGGTCAAGGCAATATCCATGATTTTAATCTCATGAAATTTGTTGGATTAAGACTCATCTTGTTTACCAATGATATCAAATGTCTTATAATTATGTTGGTAAGTGAAATTCATGGTATAATTTACACTATTAGAGTTATCTACTTGTTTTTTGAAGTTATTAAAATCATTCCTCAATCTTTGAATCATTACTTGGATGGCATCTAACTTAGGTTTGTCTAAAAATTGAGAATAATTCTATGTATTATTGGTTACAATTCAAACTAAAGTTTGGTTATAAGGCTGAGGCATTGCTTCATTACTCACTAGATTTAGAAATCTTAAATTTTGATTAAGCGTAGCATATTATAGAGGAATCCGATTCGTAATTGGAAGAGGATATAGAAATGAAACATTCTGAATTTTAGTTAGGATTAATTTTTATGTTGGCATGTTTGGGAGAATATTAGGAATGGGATGCAACATTTTCCCTTGTGGATTGAGTTACATATCCACTTTTATTGCTTCTACATATGCAAGGGGAAATTCAATGATGATTGGATCTCCACTTATAGGAAGTGGAAGTCCAAGGATCCAAATAATTCTTTAACATTTTTTAGTCTAGCTAGACATTTATTCTATATAAATCTATTACCCTACTATACATATTTTGAAAAAGTGCATTGCAATTGTGTATAGGCTCGTTAGATTCCCTTCTCATGTAAGAAAATTATTGGTATAATATTATTGGATTGATTACCTAATAAAAATGGGATAAAAATATTTTATTCAATTGATTCCATCCCATGATTGAATTTTTAGGAAGGTTAAATAATTAATCATAATCTTGATCAAGCAAGGTGAAGGGAAATAACCTACAAGTTGCATCTTCATGTATAACATTGAGAAACCTGAGAGATGTTTTATATGTTGTAATGTGCTCTTTTTCATTCCTTCCAATATTTAGAGTGAAATTTTGAAGATAATGCTCAAGTTTTTTAGGTAATCGTTACCAAGAATATTTATAGCTAATCTAACTAATCAATATGTAGCCATTTAGACTAGTCTATTCATGACATATTATAGAGATGGTTTGCATAGGTAAAATAATATTTGGGATATACCTCTATATTATGTAATATGATTATGAACGTGAAGAGGAGAAATAATTAATCTATTATTATCTAACCTAACTCTAGATTGTGCAATCCTTGAGAAGACTATAAAGTGATAAACACTAATTTTTCTTAGTATGGGTTTTATGTACACAACATATGGAAAAGCATGAGGATGAACTAGTGGTATTGATTCATGAATAGGATTAGAATATGTAGATATTTAAGATTAAAAAAATACCACAAGATAGGAAATATAGTGGTGGCCCTCCTAAATCCAATTTTTGTTAGGATAAAATTGTGACCAACTCAAAGGCAATTATTGAATTAATTAGTATGAGTAGACAAAATCATATTAAATAAGATGGGGAAAATGTCCCTTTTATTTTAGGAATATGACGGTAATCCAAGGGTCAATAAATTCCAAATGATATGACACGAGTAGTCTATGTTTATTTCCACTGAAGGTTCAAATAGTTTTCTTAAGATATCCAAGTTCTCATTTTTGGTTCATTAGCAAAATAGGAAATATACAATGTAATGGGTAAGATGTTCCTCATTAGAGAGAGAGAGAGAGAGAGAGAGAGAGAGAGAGAGAGAGAGAGAGAGAGAGAGAGAGAGAGAGAGAGAGAGAGAGAGAGAGAGAGAGAGAGAGAGAGAGAGAGAGAATAGTGTAAGAAAAAGGTAAATCCATTAATTTAGATAAGTCTTCTAATACTTAGAAATTATATTAGTTTGGGCTGCAACAAATCACTGGGCATCAATTCTAGCTACTACACAAACTAAAACACCAACATGAGCACGACTCAAATAAAATAATGTGAACATGAAATATATAACTCTATCTATAAGAAATTCACTACAAAAGGTCATATCCATTTTCACACCATGACTAATTTAACCCTAAAAATAACCAAAATGAGATCTCAAATCCATTTAAATTAGTTGTTGCATAATATTATTGTATATCCACTTGCACACCAACAACAAAAAATTCCTTGCATAGATTACTTCTCAAATCAATATCTTTATAAAATAATCAATAAAATTCAAGAAAGAATGGAAAATGTAGTCTTAACTCAATTTCAATAAGCAATATTGCTCTTAAAGAGAATGCATGTCAGTTAATTAATTATGGTGGATAACCAATATTAATTCCTCTTGATATAAACATTAAATGAGTAAATAATCATAGTTAAATTTCTTATGATAACATATCAAAGAACAAGAAGATAAGGTTAATATAGTCATAGCACAACTCCCAATCATATCAAATTCTTGAATAAGAGGGATAAAATACCTAATGCATTGTGAGCTCCCATGACCCAATTAACTTCTTAACCATTCTCCATCATTTTATTGTTGATTTAAATAGGAATATAAACCTCATTGCAAGCCAATCCTAATGATAAATCTATTGTAAATGTTGATCACTAGGAAATATTGGAATAATGGGTTGTTACAGTTCTATAAATAGATGCATTTAGTTCATATCAAACATTTCTATTGATTCCATTTTATTTTCCTCCATCCAAATTACGTTACTCTAAATTTTCTCAAATTTTCCAATGTTGTTGTAGAATGATATCTTGCTACAAAATCCATTTCAAATTTATTCTATGTACACTTGCAAACCAATGTCTCAAAATATCTCTTTTGTGCCCCCCCCCCTTTTTTAAATCCTCTTGAATTAAATAATGGATATGACATGTTATACTATCATCAATTACCATATCTATATTTTAACCATTTGACCTTATAGATATGTAATCACCCAAGCAATCATATTTGCATTTGATTTTACCTAGCCATTACAACTGAAGAATGCATTCAAACCATCATCCACCCATATTTTTCTTATTCACTTGGACATAAAGTTTAGGCTCATTATCTATGACTTGTCATTCATCTCAACTTTATCAATGACATAGGATACTTAATTTTTTCATCACTCTTTCATAGATCTGAATACATAAGATGTCTCCACATGATAACATCTTAGGCCTTCAGGGATCATAGGTCATTGGTCATAGTTGACCCTCCCAAAAATATTCAGGGCCAATGAAGCTCTAAATACCCATGATGTGACCACATGTCATAATCATGATAGTTGGAGGCTCAAGCAATATTGACTAGGAATATCACCTTTTGGTATGTAAATTCATGTGATGTGACCATGTGTCAAAATTATAGAAGTCAAGGGATAGGCAAAAATTAAACTATGTAACTAGCCACCTAGACTCTAAGTTCACCACCCACCCTATTGATTAGGGCTTGTCATGTTGACTCTTGTAACCTAGCATTTTGACTCTACTCAATATCTAGACACATGGATGGTCTTTAGCTCTTGGGTATTTAAGAATTTTTTGAATGTTGGATTTATATACCCCATGGACTGAGTCTACATGATCATGCCATGTAGCATAATCTTAAGATTTTGGGAGGTCTTTGATGGTTTGAAATATGCATTTTCCCCAAGCTCTGAGGTCTGATTAAATGATAACTTACCACATGAATGGTCTAAAACTCTTTGGGCTTTCGGACATATCAATCATGGATAGCCTACCTCTGGGCCCTGACTACCTGATATTGTGATACATCGTGTAAACTTAGTAAGTTAGGATTGTGATGACTTTAGACTATAGACCTATAGTTTACAAATCTTGGGTGATCATATTGTTCCATGTTAAAAATATTTATGGATCTAGGAGGCTATGGGACTTCTTACTATAAAAATATATTATGAATTATTGAAAGTTGAAAACCCAATCTACTATAAGTTGAGAGCTAAAGACCTGAGATGCCAAACCAATATTTTAAAAAATGAAGAGATAATTAGTATTTTAGTCAAATACAAAACCATCAAATATTGAATAAATCTTGAGTAAATCACATAATGACTTAGATTTAGCCATATGAAAGGCAAATATGATTTGATTAGACATGAAATTTGATGTATGTAAATCCTAAAACATAAAAAAAACCTTAATTTTAATAAAGACTTGGACCAGATAAGCACCAATCTAAATGAAGCAAAATGGTTTGACAATTAAATGAGCATTTCAAGAATCATTTAAATTAGATTGGTGTTTATCTGGTCTAAGTCTAATAATGACTATAATCTAGAGGATAAGTTCAATAATGAATTACAAATAAAATGTTTCAACAAAAGAAACATATTGAATAAATGACAAATAACATGAAAGGTCTTATAATTTAAAGGCAAATGCTTCTAGGCTAGGCCAATGATCATTCAAAATCCACATTTTACTTAAGACTTGAAACTACATGAAGTATGTAGCTTGGTGATGCAATAAATAATAAAATCCTTTAAGAAACCTTCGAAAGTTTATTTTATGTTACTCAAACTCTTAACAAGGATTGTATAGTCATTATGAATGATGCTTAAGTGAAGCTATGTCAAAGGTATCAAACAAATCTTGATCATAAGTTATAGACTAAAGGAAATAGAACCCAGTCTTTGTAATCTGAGTGGCATTTATAGTGAAGTCATAATAGTATGAAAGAACATTAAAATAATATAGCTATGCTATTGTAAGATGGTCTTCATATGAAGAAAAACCTTATTGGGGCATGTTAGACCTAATAGGTCATCCATACAATCTCTCTGGTATTTTAAATTAAATCTTATGATTCTATAATTATGGAAAATAATGGAACCAAACCTCATCTATGTGAGTGATAAATGAAGATCTATGTATTATATTTAATATGTCCATAGGGATTATGATGTCAGGTCTAAATTACAAAAAGGAAATCTTTTTCTTTAGAGAAAACTTGTTAGGATTCTGAGCCCATCCTAATAGGTGATTTTTATGTTATTGTCTTTATACCAGTGATTGACTATTTTCAGATTGTATGGGATATTTGTTTATGGTATTCAATATATTTTTTCAAATATTATGCCAAATACATATGTTATAGGCTATGCACTATTGTTGTTATGATAAATTTCTCTTGCAAAAGTGCCTTTCATAAATAAATTGAACACTATATTAGCTTTAGTAAATACGTTTGGTTTCACCATTGCTTTATGTAATCTAACCACTCTAATTGATAATAATTCATCTATGTACTCCATTTAATCTGGGGATAATTCATATTCATCATTGTATGCTTGAACAACCTTAGCCTCTACCTATATTTTTGAATAATTCTTGAACAGTTTGTGTAAGACAACCTTATCGAGTTGTCTATATAAACTCCTAATTCATCCTAAATTAGAATGTCAAATAGATAGGTTCTTAATTTTCCATCTCCATTGCTAAGTAATTCAAGTTTTCTGCTACTTTTAAAATTTAAGAATTTTATTTGATATGAAGCTTTGTATAGCAGTCTATAGTTTGGAAATTAGAAAATGTAATTTGATTTTACCTAGGCATAACTTATAATCTAATTCTCCATCTACGAATTCATTAATTGAATCCTTTATGCATGAGAATTAATTACATGGTAATGATATTATCAACCATCGATTAATTTTGATTTTGGTTTTATGATGTCAGCTTTGGTGGGTTTACTTGACACATGGTGCATCATCATTGTCTTTGACTACTTAATCTTTTGTTTTAACTTTTGATATGTTTTTTCCCTTTATAGGTGTCATAATATCATCTATTTATGGCCATTTAATCTTTTTATTTTGTGTCTAACTATATAACTATAAGACATATGGCGTATTTCCTCTTAGTTAATTCATTTTCACATATCATCAAGTCTTTAGGTTATGTCAATATATGGGGTAATGAGGTGATGAAATGTGGTAATTAACCTGATATAATAGCCATATGGTACAATAAAATAATGACATGTGGTAGCTGAATATAAACAAGATCCCATGTGGAATTCCATCATTGAATTGATTAACATGTATATTGTTATTTTGTCTATTTGCTTATACATAGTGAGATGTTGACACATGGCATGCTATCTCTCAATCAGCTGGTTGAATTTATAATTTTATCCTTTTATCTCTAGGTATAAAATCAAGTGATATTGAGACACATAAATCAATATTTCTTACTCGAATGGCCATTATATTTTATGATTTATAACTCTAGATTAGGAGGCACGATGTAGAAAGATGAAGGCACATAGTATGTTCTTGCTCATTTTGATGGTAACATAATTTAATGGTTTCATAATCCACAACTAACTATAATAAATTGAGGTAGTGATATTTGGTAAAATATCATGTATTCATTTGGTCACTGGGTTGTGAGAATTGTAATATTGAATTACCATTGATATGATGATCGTACAATGTGTGGTGTAATCTTGTTCATTCAAGATACTTAAAACTTGATAGTTTCAATATCCATTTATAGTCTATGAAGATTAATCAAATGAATAACACTTTTTAATAATACACTAACTTCTAGAAGGCAAAACTTACAAACAAGGAAATTAATGATTAGCTAAGTTTGTCGAATTAATCAAAAATCAAAATAAAAAATTGAATTATCATTCTGATTTCCATCTGAAATTCATAAAATGAAAATTTGATATATTTAATTAGGATTTAATATAAAATCATTTTAGGGCTAATTCATGTATTAATAGGGACTAAACATAAGATTTTTAGGAAAATGGTTCCCTATTTGATTTTCTAAAAATGGGGCATGTTTTTCACAATAGATTCTTGATTACCTTAATGACTTTTTATTTTTTAGATCCATTACCCATAGGAACATCCTTTAAAAAAAAAATTATTTATTAATGTTGGCTTTAGATTGTGTGGGATCAATGTTGGTTGCCTCTTTGGGTGTTTCCTTTGCTAGTTTTCAGTCCTTAGTTTTTCTACTTTCTATTTAGTTTGTTTAAATGTTGTTATTCCATTGGGGTCATTTAAATAAATTGGATCTACATTTAAGTTTTGAATTGTGCCCTATTAATGTGATAACTTTTGGAATAACAATTCATCTGTTTTGATGAATAGAAATTAACAAATACAAACCTCACTATGTTATGTAGCCACAATCCAAGTTGTCTCCCATGAATGTGACATACATATTCCATCTATGTTCATCAATGAATATTTTTAGTAATGTGGGGATACTATTGATGATATCCCTCAACTCAAACAATTAAAGTGCTATATTATTATTTTCCTCCTTGTACTCTGCATACCCTTGTTCCTCAAAAAATGTATACATTCTAAATGTTACTTTAGGGTCATAGTTTGGAAAAATAGTCACTTGTCCTTCTGGGGCATTCTGGTAAACAAATAATATGAAATCTAGAAATAATGTTTATTGATTTTTTAATATTATTGTAAGTAAAATATTTTATCACATATCTCTAGTGATTTAACTATAAAATACTAAATAAAATTTAATTTGATGTTGGTAGTCACCATCTAGTGTTTAGTAATGATTATGATTGCTGGGACATCCTTCTAATCCTCAATTATATGCCAAAAGTGATTTTTAATATGTCAATGAATCTTCAAACCATAAAATCACTCATATTTTCTAGGAGAATAGTTCTCATTCCCATCTTATATCGATAAATGTTCTTTACTTCTTAGATTACCTTCTAATCTTCAATTGTATGCCAGAACTAATCTTTAATAAATCAATGAGCCTTCAAACCATCAAATCACTGACATTTCTTAGGAGAAGAGTTTTCATTAGCATCTTATATTGATCAATGTTCTTGACTTCCTAGATTATGCACAACAAACACTTTACCTTATGGTAATATTTTTTATTCTATTTTATTAGGAATATTGGTTATCTTAGCCATGGTTTTTACATTGATTGATACAATTAGATTTGTAGTCAACCATATTTTTCCACCAGACATTATTTTCAATACTATTTATACAAAATAATTCATCAACACAATTAAGGGTAATTGAAGAAGTTTACAATGATTTGTCTCTTCAATTTCATGGTATCCATTCTTAAATAACTATTTGCTTGAATTATTTAGTATTTCACTATAAAAAAATTCCTATGGGAATTGTGGATAATATATACCCTAAAGAGACATCAAGGATGTCTCCATGTCAAAGGCTCATTTTTTTTCAATTACCATTTCCATATACCAGATCTTGAAATTTTGTTTAAGTTGACCAATATTATCTTGTTACACATATACATTTGAAATATTCTATATCAACTCTTCCAACTCTTCCCTATACATGAATTTCATTTCTCTTTTTTTCCTTTATTGTAACCATCCAAATCAGTCCTCTAAATTTATTCATCAAAGATTCAAAACACCAATTAGGGTTTACACTCTTGTTTTTATGAATATACCTCTCACATTTTTATAACTTTGGAGTCTAGATTCATGATACCTAAAAAATTGAAATCTAATGTGTGTAACTGGGATCAATTGACATTATCCTCTTTCATTTCACTTTACACTTCTTTTTTCATTGAGTGCCTAGCATATTTTACCCTTATACGATGCTCTTTTTCATGCCATCTTATATGCAATTTTTTTGGGGTTCTTTTTTTATTCCCAATAATTGTTTTATGGGATGAGTTTGTACGCAAAATTAATATCTTTTTTATTTATTTAAATGATTTTTTTATTCTATACATGATGCCTTTGTATCCAAAAAAAATATTTTATATTATATGAAATGTTTTTGTATTTGAGTAGGAGAGAAAAAATTAAATTTCTCATAATATTTTAATAATTTATATAAATTAGGCAAGATTCACCTTTACATCCATAAAAAATTTATTTTTTGTTTCATTTTTACCATAGGAATGGTAGCCATTTTTTAAATATTTTTCCACCCCAATGAATCTCATTCTATCAAGATTCCCCACCATTTTTAGAAAACAAATTTTTTGGGGTGCTTAAAATTTTCCATAGAAGCTTCAAGCAAAGGTTTGAGCCATGGCATCAACTTTGGACTTCCAAATGGTAGTTCCAAGGTGCTACCATTTAATTTTAATGAATTTTTATTTTCAATTTGAAATGACCATTTGATCCAAATACAACATTGAGATGAGTTTATAGTAAATAAATTTGAGGGAGAAGTCATCTAAGCTACTATTTTTAGGCCACCTATATTACTTCATAAAGTTGTTATGAATAATAGTGGGCATCTTAACAAGAAACAAGTTATGCACAAGTTGTAAATTTACAATTACATTAGTCATATTAGTGTCCTATAAGCTTAAAATATAATTTAAAAGAGGCCAATGTTTCCATTAAAATCATGATAAGCACTAGAGATCTTAAAATTGATGTATACCTTTTTTAATTAGGCATTTTTATTTTAATATAAAAAGAAGAACAAATAGAAACCTATTGATTTTCATATGTATATTACACCAAAAGGAAGAAGTGGGAAAGCTAAGATCATGTTAAAGGGAGTTTCCTTTCCACTCCAGTAGCTTATAAATTTATTGCAAAAGTTTTGACATATTATTATGCATGGTAAAGGTGAAGCGTTTGAAGCATTCAACAAGCAAGAACCTTTCATCTATATGCACTTCTTTCAATTAGCCTTTAGAAGTAGCAGTAGATACCTAATGACAAACAAGAACTTTATATGGTTTAGGATCATGTACAACATAGATGATGTAATTTAAAATCAAACAATTACCTTGAATCTAATGATCCATGATGCCAAGGCCTCATTATTTCAACTAAATGTGTTGATTCCAAGAGATGCCTTGCATAAACTTACTACTATCCCACTTGGCCCAAATGAAAATTTTGACAAGTTTTATGAACATTAAGGAAATCAACATGATGGCTAGTAAACATGATATACAATAAAAACCTTGTTAGAAACTTTGATTCTACTAGCAAACAATATGAATTTGGATTTGCAAAAGTCAAACTTTAATTTCAAACTTTATTCAAAAACCAAGTCCAGATGTCATTAAGGGAGACTCCAATACCTGTTAGGATTTAAAAAATATCTTACAATTTCTTCATGCTAAACTCGATGCCACTTAGGAAGAATAGAATAAGGAGTGGGGTAACCTTGAACCATGATAAATTATATTTATGCATAGAAATTTTAGAGCCTAAAATAACATATTCCAACCCAATCACACCCATGTCATGAGTAATTTCCTCTTCATTGATTTGAATTAAAATCATACTATCATCAACATAATGAAATTTAATAACACAAGTGTCATTATGAAGAGTAACCCTTTTTATAAGGTTTATGTCATGTGTGATTTTTAAAAGGAATTCATGATCATCTGTGACTAAAACATACATATAACGAGTAAGGGGAAAACCTTGATAGATGGATCATTGAAGAGCTAAGGGTTGAACGAGATAATCATTCACTAAAAGTTTATTTGAGGCATCATTAAACAACATTTTGATTCATTTAATAATTTTTCTCCCAAAGCCTAACCAAATTAAGGTATTGGGGATAAACACCCACTTGATTCTTTTATAGGCTGTGTCTAAGACTGACTTGATGATAAGTGAAATTTGAGATGTTTTATGGATCCATTATATATGTTCCTAAGCCAAAACCATATTATTTAGAATTTGCCTTCCGGAAATAATTTTTTTAATCGAATTTAATGAAATCTTAAACAATAGATTTAATAAATTTGGCTGTAGATTTTTCAATAATCTCATACGAGGTATTAAGTTTCATAATCGATCCTCAACCATATATGTTATCTCTATTATTGTTACCTTTTAACAATTAAATATTATCATGCCTTGATTGATATAGGTGCCAAGGGAGCCAATTTCTTCATCCTTAAGATATACTTGGTAAAACACCACAGGAATTTTTGGTCGCATAATCTTAAAACACTCAAGCTACTAAACAATTCAATATAGGGATTTTTTCATCCACCAAAGAGAAGAGACAATATTTCTATGCTTGAAGGGGTAAATCCATTAAGATGATCACAAAGGTTGCGCATGATCTTGGTGGCTATATATTACCTCACTCATTTCCTCTTTTCAATATTGAAAGCATCAAAACATTCTCCTAAATGAGACCTTCGAAATGCTGATTGAAGGAATTTTCAAGATATTTAATTTTATACCAAAGAAACTTTTACAATACCTCAAATATAAATGATATAATTTCATTAAAAAGAATTTTAAAATGAATAATATATGTAACTAAATTTAAAACAAATTATTAGACCTCGGTTGTTTCTTAACATGTCCTCCTAATATTGATTTTATGTAGGAGAAGCTATTATCAAAACCTTGAAATATAAAGTATAAAAAACATTCTAATTGTTGTGTTTTTACTCCTGAAATGTTGTAAAATATACACATCCTACTCTATTTTGAATGAGAAAAAAATCTAATTAAAGAGAGAGAAATCCAGATTTCAAACAATTTTGATAAAATAATGTAAAGGTTAATTTTGTTTTGATTGATCACTGTTTTAAATGGTGATGTTAAGTTATGAGTTAAAATTTGAGAGAGATTTATTTTTTTAAAGTTTTTTGGAGCACGACCTTATTTCATTTCTTTTATCATGTCAAATTTTATGAACAATAAAAATTGATACTTGATAATTTTTTTATGAATCAAACAAAAGAAATAAATATTTAAAATATAATATAATATCCAATAACTTTTCAAATATAATTATTATTGGTACATAATGAACAGACCTAAATTTAACCAGTTATAAAATGTTATGATAACAAATATTTATTTATCATTAATTTTTAAATACTAATATAAATAAGCAATAACATTATTTTGTATACTATTGAAATGCTCCAGTATAATTAAAAAGTTACAGGATAAAACTAATACCCTCCTTACTCGCCCTCCCGCAAAAAAGAGAGACACAAGAAAGTCGGATAAGATTCGGCTCAAAATCCCAAACCAAAACAAACTAAGGCCACAGCATCAAAGGGAGGATGGCTGGGTTTTATATCTGATACAAACTTAAAAAAAGATTGTGCATATGACTTATTACAGCATGCTGTGTTTCAATCAACTGCAACAACACGAGAACATTGTGATTGAAATTTCCGGCAATTCTTTCCTGTTCTTGAATTTGGTACATTTGCATGTATACTCCGTCTGTTGGCATACCGCACAATCCTTAACAAGCGCACAAAACTTTTCATGGCTATCACCGATGGAAGCTCCGGGTAAGAATGTGCCACTCCTGCTAAAAACGCTTCCGGCTTTGTGTCACAACACACCAAAAAAATCATTACACACAGAAGAATTACCAATACACACAACGTAATATAAAACATAATTTGTTTCTGCCATACCTGCACTAGCTATGATAACCATCGTTACAAACATTAGAGTTAAGGATCGTGTGGTTAATTGAAAACCTGCCATCTTCAATTCTTCTTTACTAAAACCTAAACCTTTGTCTCACTGTAGTGTGAATGGATGTGTGAAAATGATGGTATGGATCAGAAGGGCCTTTTATAAGAAAGAGAGGGCCTGTACAGACATCCTTATCTTTACTCGTAAAAAATAAGGTGTGATGTAAATAAATTACATGTTTTAGAAAATAAATTCCAGATGGAGAGATTTCATCCATAGCTTCCATTTTAAGGATTTCCTCTATTATTCTGATCTAACTTTCCTATTTTTCAGCTGCCTGTGTCTGTGGAGACATTCTATTTAGGGAAAATCTGTCTTCTCACCTGTTACTACATTTATTGAAATTACAGTATTGATTTTATTGCAAATATCTAAGAAGATTAGCTTTCTTATTTTGAATGGACTTTCCCCATTTCACGAATGGCTCTCTTGACATTTGCAGTAGAAGAAACTGAATACTGAATTTATATTATTTTAAATATATGACACTAAATTTGAAAGAAAATCTTTAAAATAATTTTTGTATTTTAAATTACAAAAGAAATGAAAGTGTTTATATTCATAAATAAAAATATAGAGGATTATCTAAGTTATCACTTTAACTTTTTCAATTATTAAAAAAAATTCTATTATTAAAATATAACTACCATTTAAGATTGGGCAACACCACCCCTACCGTTAATTTGAGGCTCCAAAGCTGCCTTTAATGGTCCAGTGGCGAAGAGAGTATCAAAGTACCGATTCTTTCTAATATTCATCAATATAAAATGTTAATTTCTCAATAAAAAAATATTGGAAAGGAAACTTGCATTTTCGTTGCATAAAGTTCAAATGAGATTATTTTATTTGGATTGATCTCAATAGTAAATTTGAGATCATGAGTTGCATATAAAAGAAGTAATGTTAATATTAGAAAGGTTTCAGCATGATGAAGGGAATTATTTGAGATAACATGGACAACTTATAAGATATTATTGACATAAAAGATCTTATACAGTAAACATTTAGTCATACAAAAGTCTGGTATTGTTAAAGTGCATGATGCTATAAATGTCTCATATTCTCAAATTGTATATATTTATATTGACAGGCGTGCAATTGTTGAAGTGATCCTTCTGGGCCGTACTCAATCCACGATTGCCATTTGAAGTTGGAATCTGAATAGCATTAAGATGCTCGGTTGCTGACCCATGGTTTTCTTTGTGAGGGGTTAATAAAAACCAAGCTTATTTTATACATATTTATATGTTATGTTTAATAGTATATAAAAAAATTGTGTTAAATTTTAATGTGTATGTGAAGACGTAGAAGTTTGTTTCTATGTCAATTAATGTTGTCATTAATAATAATTTAAGACAATCTAATTTATATGTAAACATGTCATTTATGAGAGTAAGTTTGATGATTTTTTTTTGATAGTTCCAAGTGGATAGGTTAGGGAATGGATATGCAATCATAGTAAAGGGGTTAATAGGAAAAATAAGTCTATTATGAAAAAATTTATTTGTTATGTTCAATAGCATAAAATTCATTTATATCAGATTTTAGTGTGTATGTAAGGATCAGAAGATTGTTTATAAGTCAATTAATATTGTTATTAGTGATATTCTGCAAAAATATAATTTATATATAAACACATCATCTATGAGAGCAATTTTGACAATTCTTTTTGATACTTCAAAGAGCAGAAAATAAAAATTGAACATGCAATCATTTTAAAGTAAGTTAAACTCCATTCAATACCTCTCAATAAATGCTATGAACATAATTTTTATATCTATTTTAGATCCTATGATGGAAATACTATTGTAACTGCTAGAGTGAATGTAATTGTGACATTTGGTATTAGGGGTTCACTTATGTCTAGAGTTTTTTTGTTTCACCCACTTTGGCTTTGGGACACTTTCAAGAATCCTTTTCCTCTATTGATCATCAGTTTCTTCTTTTATTTCTTCCTTTATTTGAGGTTGGCTAATTTTTTTAGATTTATTTTCCTCATCTTCAATCCTAACTACATCTTCTCTTATTATATATGAATCATATTTGATCATATAGGTGATATTCATAGACATATTATCCTTTCTCATTATCACATAAACATCAAAATCATCCTCATGATTGAGAAATATTAGGTTATACTCATAATATTCATGTCCATAATCCTACTATAATTCCATGTGAAACATATTTATTTATTGCTTTATCACATTTCTCGGATCCCAATATCTGTATTCAACTAGCCCAAACATAAATGATAGCATGTGATTTAAAGTCTTGGCCATCTAGTCTTAGTTTTAGAAATGTTGTCTCCTAATGTTGAGGGGTGTTTTATGTTATTTGGCCAATCTGGCATTCCTTAGATCTCATCCACATTGTTGGATAGTTGATTGGCTATCTATTACTTTTCCAATTTATCTAGCAAAACTCTAGGTAATAATAAGAGAGCTTTTAAAGTGCTTTTAACTCTAATGATAGTATGATCTAGATAGAACCAAAAATCACCCAATGACTTGAGTGATCTCTTTATCTAATCAAACAACCCAGGCATTGATTTTCATTTATTGCTCTATATATCAATAGGTAAAAGGTGTCTTCTATTTTTTACATATGGCCACTATATATGTGTATATTAATATGATTTTTAATCATCATATATATGTTTTTCCCCCTTTATCTCCCAAGGAAGAACATTTGTAAGGGTGATAATACCACAAATATCATCCACCAAATATGAAATAATATAGAAGTTGGCATTTACTTGGTCATGTTAAGCTGAAATTATGAGCCACTCAAACACAATGATTGAATTACTTGTTTTGAGTGGACAAGATCAACTTACAACACATAAGACAAAAGCCCCCTTGTTTTTAGGATTATATTGGTAATCCAAGGTCCAAGAAATTATAAATGATATAAAATGGGTATGTTGTGTTTTTTTCCACTGAAGGTTCAAATGGTTTCCTTAAGATATTTAGGTTCTCACTATTGGTTCATTTACAAAATGGGCTATATACAATGAAATGGGTAAGATGTTCCTCATTAAAAAAAATAAAAAGGGGAGAGAGTATGGCATAAAAGATATAAATCCCTTAATGGAGTCAAGTATTCTAATACTCATAAATTATATTGGTATGGGCTGAAATAAATCGCTGGGCATCAATTCTAGCTACTACATAAACAAGAACACCACAATGAGCAAGACCTAAATAAAAACTATGTGAACATGAAATATAAATTCTATTAAAAAAGAAATTCATTACACAATCCTCCAAATATTTACCCACCATGACTAGTGTAATCCTACAAAATAACCAAAATGAGCTCTCAAATCTAATAAAATCAACTCTTGCATAATCTAATTGTATATACACTTGCACACCAAAAACATCAGAAACTTCCTTGCATAGATTACTTCTCAAATCAAGATATTTAGAATAAAAAAAGATAAAACAAGGAGAAAGATTAGATGCAATCCTGGCTCAATCTCAACAAAGTTTTGGTACTAAAATGTGTCCACCTTTACAATGGCAAGTAATGATATTGTTATAGACAATCATAGTTAGTTAATTGATTTAGATGGATAACCAATCTTAATTTATCTTGATGTAAATATTAAATGAGTATCTATGATAGTCCAATTTCCTATGACAACACATCAAGGAGCAAGAAGATAAGGCTAATCTAGTCATGCCACAACTCCTAGATCATAACAACTTCCTAGATGAGAGAGATATAATCCCCAACACACTGCGAGCTCTCATCACCCATTTAACTTGTTAACCATTCTACATCAATCGATTGTTGATCTGAATAGGAATAAACACCTCATTGAAGCCAATCCTAATGATATAGCTATTGTAAATGCTAATGACTAGTTAATATTAGAAAATTGGATTTTTTTAATTCTATAAATAAATGCATTAAGTTCAAAGTAAACATTTTTATTGATTCCATTTTATTTTCCTCAATCTAATTTCTATTATTCTAACTTTTCCCAATTTCACCAACATTATTATAAAATAATATTTTGGAGCAAAATACCTTCCAAGCTGATTATTTGTATACTTGTAAACCAATGGCTCAAAATATCTATTTTGTCCACCTTTGTGTTTAATCCTCTTGCATTCAATAGAGGTTCTTGAAATGTTATGCTATGATCAATTCCCATATCTATATTTTAGACATTCAACCTTGTAGCTTTATTGTTGCAAAAGCAATCATCTTCACATTTTAATCTGCTTGGACATTAAAATTAAGAAATATAGTCCAACCCATCCACCCATGTTTTTATTCTTCACTTGGACATCAAATTTAAGCTTGGTGTTTTCCACTTGCCATTCATCTATCATTTATCAATGCTACAAGATGCCTACTTTGTTCATCACTATCTCTAAGATCTGAATGAAAGGGATGTCACCATGTGGCTATGTCCTAGGCTTTTGAGGATTGGAGGTCATTGGCTCCCTAATATTAAACTACCTATGATGTGACCACATCCACAATCCCAAAATTCAAGGGATCGATCTTGCTTATGTCATAATTATAATAGTTGGGGGCTCGACAAACATTGAAATATGCAACTATCTTTCTACACTCTGAGTTAACCACCTGTCTTGTTGACAAGACTTGTCCTATTGACTATTTCCATTAGGAATTTGTACTTTGATCAATGTCTAGACACATGAATTTTAAGAATTGTCATGTTGACTATTGTCAAGTCTTAGAGATTATTTGAATGTTAGATTTATATTCCCCATGGGCTGAGTCCCTGAGATCCCTACACTTCAAGATTTGATCAAAAAACAACATTCCATGTGAATGATAACTCTTGGGTATTTAGGACATCTCAACCATGAACGGCCTCCATTTTGGCTAAAACTACCTGATATTATGCCATGGTGCACAATCTTAGTAATTCAAGCTTAGGATGATTGGAGACTATATATCTATAGTTGCCAAATCCAAAGTGTACCAGATTATTCCACATGGTTAAGATCAATGGTTGTGGGAGGTTGTAGGACTTCCAAATGTTTAAATTCATTACATATTACTAAAAGCTAAAGACCTGATCTAAAAAATGCTAAGAGTCAAAGACTTAATCTAATAAACCAAGATTCAACCATATAAAAGGTAAATCAAATTCAACTATACATGATTTATTTTTATAAGTAAAGCCAAAAAACATAAACAAAACTTGATTTTAATGAATACTTTGACCAAATAAGCACCAATATAAATTTAAAAAAAATAGTTTAATAGCTCAAAAAACATTTCAAATTGATAACATGATCATTTCAATTAGAAATTGAACTAAGTATGCATGATTTACGACCGTATTCCAAAGGACAAGTCCAATAATAAAGAATAAGTAAAATGTTTCAACTTAAAAAAATAAATATTTTAATAAATGAAAAATAATGTGAAACAAATTATACATTAGAGGCAAATGATTCTAAGATAGGCCAATGACCATATAAGGATCCACATTTTACTTAACACTTGAAACTACATGAAAAATGAATCATGGTGATGCAATAAAATGTAAACTAATTGAAGAAAATTTTGAAAGATTAGTTTTTTTTTCTTGAAATTTTGACAAATATTTTATAGTCATTACAAATGAATGATTAGGTGAAGCTATCTCAAAGTTATCAAATAAGTCTGGCTCATGAGTTAAAGACTAAAGGAAATAGAACAAAATATTTGTAATCTAAATGGCATTTATAATGAAGTCATATTGTTATTCAAAAATGTGAATAGAATAAAAATATTCTAAATCAAGAATATCCTCATATGAAAAAAATTAACTAAGTAATGAGGTGTGTTTGACCCAAAAAATGAAAAAAATAATTGTGGGGGGAATGTTGTTCAACATTAAGAATCTAGACTATACATCATCAAACCTAACAAGAGACATAAAATCATAAACAAGTCTTCCAAACAAAACCAAAAATAGGAAATAACTAAAGTCTACCTCAATATGTGACATACTATGTTTTAGATCTGCCTTAGACCAGTAGTGTGTGCTGAAACTGATTGATTCTTTTATACTTCATGCATATAAATAAATTCAAAATCATCTAAAAAATCATAATTTTTAATAAGGACAATTTTGGATGTTTTTCTGTGGGGAATGTCAAATAATTACTCTACTTCCATCAACACATATATATCCCGAATAGAGATGCCTACAGTCTCAATCAAGGCCTTGTTCCATTGTCAACCAAGTTGGAAACCCTGTGATGTAGATTGCCTGGATCACCCTTTCGAGGAATGAATTTGGATTTTGCATTTTGTTCAATTTCCTATTAATTTATTTATTTTTAAAATATTTCATTATTCATTCCATTAAGGATTGGGGACCATTGCATGGGTGTAATGATAGGCTTAGCAAATTCATAATCACTAAGATAAAGTTAAATCAATTTAGTGTTTGCCTTTTTACCCAAATGTCATATTAAGCGTAGTTTGATGGCTTTAAAAAAAATGAAATATTCTAAAATTCACATATTATATTTTGAATCTCAAACCTTTAAATTATATAAATGCACAAATAAAATTGTGGTATATTATGTGATTATTCAAGGATGATTCACATTCCAATTTCCAAAAACTAAAAAAATATCATACTTTTTCGTCAAGCATTTGAATTTCTTAGCCTATAGGATCATAAGAAAACAACATTGATTTAGCATATTATTGTCTAAAATCCTGATTATTTCATGTCTGATTATCCTATCATGTTGACTATCTAATCCTCATAAAAGGAAGGAACAAGATATAGTAGGAAAGATTGAATAATGCCAAAGCTACCCTTTTAGGCTTTGATTTTCCATAGAAAAACATGTGACATAGTCCAATCAATTTTTGAAAGGCATACTACAAAACACCAAAGGACCAAATTGACAAACCGACTTTAAACAAGCCAAAACCAAAAGAAAACTAAACTAAATCAAACAATAAAGAAGGAAACACTAGCTATCAAAACAAAACTACTTACAAAATATATACATAGAGGAACCTCAATAACTTTTCTCAAAAATAGTATTAAATGAAGAATCCATGAAGTAATTCTTCAAGTATTATCCATTAAATGTTAGTGGCAAATCCTTGCCTTAGATATCTATCAATCTAAATGCATTTTGTCCCAAAAACATAGATACTTGGTAAGGAACAATTCATAAAGGACTAAACATGGAATGTTCACCCTTTCTCTCATGGAATTATCCCATAAAAAGACAAAGTCTACAACATGGACGGATTTCAATTGTGATTTATTATCAAACTATATATTCAAAGTAGTCTAATATTTACTAAAACTTTATAAGGATTCATCATGTGTATATTCTAATTGGATTAGGTCCAACAATTTGATTGACTTCCATTAACTGCTTCTATGTATCCCTATATGAACTGATATGTGGGCTTCTTGAGATGCATTGGAAAAATTGGCTCTATTCCATAGATAAGAAAAAAAGGGTAACTGTTCAAGCCCTATTTATGCCTTGTTTTATTAGCCCATAGGGTGTATTTGAATAATAGATTCCAATTTCATGGAATCTAATCATTTTTTTCTTCATAGAATTTAGCGAATTCTTATTGATTGCCTCTAACAAACCATTTCATTCTGTATAATAGTTTGAGGATAATTTAAAGTAATTTCATTATTTTAGGCCCACTTAGTCATTTCTAATAATTGGAATAAGGTCTGTTGTCATAAAAATGTGACATAAGATTTCCAAATTGAGCTGAAATATATTCTTCCAAAAATGCAATATTACTTCTTCAGTTGTGCTATTCCTTATTAATTTAGATTTAGTCCATCTCATAAAATAGTTTGTGGTGGTGAGAATGAACTTATGATTTAGTGATGAGTCAGAATTTATGACTATAATGAAGTCTAATCACCACTAAGTAAATGGGCATTCTTATATCATTGATTATAAATCCCTAGGAGCATGAATCTCCCTTTTATCAAATATTTGGAATGAATGACAAGTACTCACATGTCCATAAACATCCTGGAATAATGTTGGCTAATAATAGCTAGCTCTGAGAATCATGTGTGTTGTGACATTATTATAAGAATGACCACTTCCCACATTATCAAAAAATGAGTTCATCACCTCTTGTACTTCTTCTTTATACAAACATCTCAAGTAAATCCCCTCATTATTCTTGTTGTAAAACACTCCTCTTTGCAACATATAGCATGCGGCCTTCATCCTCAGGTATTTTCTCTGAATCTTATTGAAATGGGTTAGTATCCTACCATAAAGAAATAATGTACAATTAAATCATAACATGTGTCAAATTGAACTTTAGACTAATTGAATTCCATAATGGATATGTTTTGATCATCTTCTAAAATTAACTTGGATAAAATTTGACCACATATAAATTTTTTAGGAATCAATTTCATGTGATATTATTGAAGCTTAATAACTTGGGGTCCTCTTCTTTCACCCATATTGATTTGTCCTAGCATTTTCTTGATCTCAAGATCTATATTTATGGTGTCTACTTTATTCTTCAATGCGTAATGATGAATCTTTCTAACTGCCTTCACAAATGTGTAAGAATGGTAATCTAGTATAGGGTAATTTAACTTGGCCTCTTTCAAATATGTACTTAAGGTTCTCTCCATATTCAAATCATTATGTAAAAATAAATTCAATCATATTATTTGAGGCAATAGAGTAGAGATATAAATATTTAGCATAATCTAGGCTGATCCACACAGGATCTTGGATAATTACATTCTTGATTTCTTAAAACATCCTTTTATAATAAGGATGCAATTATAATTTAGATCCATATTTTAACATATCATTTAGAGGTTTAGATATCTTAACAAAATAAAAAATAAACTTTCATACAAAATTACTTTTGTCAAAAAGGCATTTTAGCTCTTTCTTATAGTTTGATAGCTAAATTTTTGAAATAACACTAGCTCATTATAGGTTAATTTACATACATTATTTATTGATAATGTGGCCTAAGATCTTACCTTACATTTTACAAAAGACACATATTTTTCAATTGAACAATATTTAAAAAAATTGATAGTGTTCAAATACATTTTCTAGATGACTCAAGGAAACTGATATATGTTTGAAAATTATAGTAAGGTAATCCATGGATACAATTATGTATTTATTGATTAAGCCTTTGAAATTAATTTCAACAACTCATTTAAATATGTCACCAATATTAGGAAAACCAAATAGCATTTTATCATAGGCATGGTCCATGGCTCAATGAATCTGCTAACGGTTGACTGAAAATCAAAAGCATTAAAAGACTCAATCAAGTCCTAATCATGGTTTTTGTATTCAATTAAATATGAAATCTTACACTAAAATATGTTATGTATACTTGGTCGATGACCAATTTTGAATCATTAAAAAAATTTAATTGATGGACATCAAACCTGATTACAAACTACAAACCCAAGATTAAGGATTCAAACACTATCATGTTGTTAGTACAAGGATACTATAATATAAAAACTGTAACATGTCCCTTAACATTATGATCAATGAGTAGAATACTAGCTCTAAATACAGTGACCACATACCTAAATTTTGATCATGATCATACATTTTCTTATTTACTAGTTTGGTAATGGAAATAAAGGAACCTATATCTATAAAAGTAAAATTAACTTGTTAATTAATTGCATCATGCTATGTGATTATTGAATTCATTCATCACTCTTGATAAATTTTTATTTGATTCACTATTCGTCTCCATGTTAGTCACATATGCAAAAAACATATTGCCATACAGTCATTGAGCGATCCTGACCAATATCTACTCAATAACATGCCATATGCTTATGGCATGTTAACTACTTGTATGTATATGAACTGATGCACACTTGGTTTGACTTGTAATTGCATATAGACATTCAAAAATTCTCCTACAACCTTGAATTTTGACTTATCTAACTAAACTACCACTTTGTCTAATTTCATGGGAACCAATCCTAACTTATTGCAAATCCTTACAGGAATAAAATTAACGGATGTACCAAAATCTTTAGGAAAATTATGGAGATTCTTAAAAAAATTATGATTATAAATAAGAATTGTAGAACTTTAGTCCTAGTCTTATGTATTCAATAGTAGTATTAGCAGGGTTGTTTTGTTCCAACCAACCACTCTTATATTTAAAAGACTTGAGTAGTAATCCCTTTATTCTTTGATTTTTCCTAATACATGGAGGTTTATGATAAATTTTATCCTTTTCGTATCTTCCACAACATTGTTACTTGTTTTTCTAGTGGTTGTTTTATTATCACTTTATTTTGGTGGAGGTGGATCATTTCTAGTTTGAGGATCAAATAGTGTAACAACATTTTTTAGTGGAGTTGAGGAAGTTAAAGGTTGATGTGCTCTACTCCTAAGAGTATAGTTTGCTCTTTGGTATTTTTAGAAACCCTGAATATCATTGGTGTTATCTTCGAGTTCAATATATTCTAAATTAGTAAAGACTAAAGTCCATAATACCATGGTTTTATTCTAGGGTTTGATGAACTAGAAACATCAAAATTACTTACAATGTTCTAATCATTTGGGATAACCTCATATTCTTCAATTTCCTTTTAAAAATGTATAAGGCTAGATCAAACTCAACACAATCAAGTTCTCTATGTTTGACTGCCTTATACACATCACACCAATTGGAAAAGGTAATATCCATGATGTTAATCTTAGGTAGTTTGTTGGATGAAGACTCATCTTATTTACTAGTGCTATTGATTTTGGTAAGTGAAATTCGGGGCAATATTTACACTACTCAAGATACCTACTCATTATTTCAAGTTTAGAAAATCATTGCTCAATATTTGAATTATTATTTGGGTTGCATCTAACTCAAGTTTAGGTGAATATTGAGGATATATTGTTAGTTGAAATTGGAACTAGTGTTTGGTTATAAGATTGAGGTATTGATTAATTACTCATTGGATTTATAAATCTTAAATTCTGATTAGGGGCAACATGTTGTAGAGGAGATTAATTCATAATTGGAAGAGGATGCAAAAATGGAACATTTTGATTTATAGGTAAGATTAAGTTTAACATTCGCATATTTGGGAGAAGATTGGGAATGGGAGACAACATTTTCCCCTCTAGATGACGTTCCTATCCACTTTTACTTCTTCTACATATGTAAGGGGAAAATCAGTGACACTTTGATCTCTCCTTAGGAAAGTGGTAGTCCAAGTATCCAAAACATTCTTGAATATTTCTAAGGATAGCAGGGCATTTTAGTTATACAAATATGTTATGCTATTATACATATTTTGAAAACATGTATTGAAATTACGTATAAGCTCATTCAATTCCCTTCTCATACGATAAAATTATTGGTATAATATTCTTGGATATACTACCTAACCAAAATGGGATAAATATGTGTTATTTAATTGATTCCATTCTATGATTAAATTCTTAATAAGGTTAAGGAATCAATCATACGCTTGATCAAGAAAGATTAAGGGAATTAACCTAAAATCCACATATTCATTTTCAGTATTGATCAACCTAAGTGATGTTTTATATGTTGTATTGTAGTCTTCTCCAATCCTTATATTGTTTGAAGTGAACTTTATATTATAATGCCTAGGGTTTTTGGGTAAATCATGCACATCATCAAGAATATTTATAGTTGATCTAACTAATCAAGATGGAGCCATTTGGACTAGTCTATTGGTGATATATTATGGTGATGGTATGTCTATGTAAAATAATCCTAAGCATCTACCATAATAAGATCTAAGATTCCTATGATATTGAACATGATAAATAATTAATCTTCTATGATCAATCCTGACTCTAGATCATGTGATCCTTGAAGAAGACTCCTAGGTGACAAACACTAATTTTTATTAGTATAGATTCTATAAATATGACAAATGGAAAATCTTGAGGATGAACTATTGGTATTGATTCATGAATAGGCTCAAAATATGTAGATATTTAATATTAGAAATACCACAATATAGGAAATATGATGGTGGCCCTCCTTCTAATGTCAATTTCTATTACACTAAAATTGTGACCCACTTAGAGATAATTATTGAATTAATTTTTATGTGTGGACAAGATTAACTTGTAGCACATGGTAAAAAAGTCCCCTTGTTTTTACTATTATGATGGTAATCCAAGGGCCAAGAAATTCCAAACCATATAACATGGGTAGGCTATGTTTGCTTCCACCCAAGGTTCCAATAGTTTCCTTAAGATATTCAGATTCTCATTATTGGTTCCTTTACAAAATGGACTATTTATAATGTAATGGGTAAGACATTACTCATTAAAAATATGAGAGAGAGAGAGAGAGAGAGAGAGAGAGAGAGAGAGAGAGAGAGAGAGAGAGAGAGAGAGAGAGAGAGAGAGAGAGAGAGAGAGAGAGAGAGAGAGAGAGAGAGAGAGAGAGAGAGAGAGAGAGAGAGAGAGAGAGAGAGAGAGAGGTAAATATCTTAATTAAGATAGGTCTTTCAATACTAATTAATTAGATTAGTATGGGGTATAATAAATCATTGGGCATCAAGTCTACCTACTACATGAACTATAACACCATAATGAGAAAGACTCAAAGAAAAATTACATGAAAATGAAATATAAAACTCTATTCAAAATAAATCCAGTACACAAGCATGTATATATTTGCACACCATGACTAATGTAATCTGAGAAAATAACTATAATGAGATCTTAAATCTAATTAAATCAGATGTTACATAAAAAAATTCTATATCCACTTGTACGCCAACAACATCAAAAAATTATTTGCAGATATTACATCTCAAATCAGGATCTATGTCAAATAATCAAGAAAAAATAAAGAGGAAGGGTAAATGTAGTCCTGAATAAATCTCAATAGAGTTTTAGTAATCAAATGTATCCAAATTTATAATAACAAGTAATGTTGATCTTACAAAAAATGCTAGTCAGTTAATTAATTGTGATGGAAAACAAATCTTAACTACACTTGATATAAACATTAAATGAATAACTAATCATAGTTCAATTTCCTTTGATAACACATAGAGGATAGAAAAGATAAGGATAATCTAGTCATGGCACAACTCCTAGATCATATCAAATTCTTGGATGAGAGAGATACAATCCGTAATAAATTACAAGAACCTATGAACCAATTAAATTTTTAACCATTCTCCACCAATTTATTATCGATCTAATTAGGGAAAAAAATCTCTTTGAAATCCAATCCTATTGATAAATCTTTTGTAAATGTTGATGATTAGGCAATATTAAAATAACGGGTTATTCTAATTCTATAAATAGAGTCATTTAGTTCATAGTAAACACTTCTATTTATTCCATTTTCTTTTCCTCCATCCAAATTATATTACTTTGGCTTTCCCCAATTCTACCAATGTTATTGTAGAAAGATATCTTGGAAAAGAATCCATTCGATGATGATTTTGTGCATACATGCAAATCATTGTCTCAGAATATCTATTTTACCCCACCTTTTGTTTAATCCTCTTACATTCAAAAAAGTTATAACATGTTATACTATGATCAACTCCCAAATCTATATTATAATTATTTGACCTTGTAGATCTATAGCTTCCTAGGTAAACATATTTGAATTTGATTATGGCTGGCCATTATAACTAAGGAATATAGTCAAATTGTTATCCACCCATATTTCTCTTCTTCACTTGGCCATCAAATTTGGGCTCATTTTTTACCACTTGTCATTCATTTAGAATTTATTAATGAGGTAGGACATTCAATTTTTTCATCTCTCTTTGGGATCTAAATGAATCGAATGTCACCATGTGATGACATCTCAAACCTTCAAGGCTTAGAGGTTATTAATCCTCCCAAAAATACTTAGGGCTCACGAAGCCCTGAATACCCACAATGTGACCACATGTCACAATCATGATAGTCAGAGGCTTGAGACATATTGAATATGAAATATCTCCCTACGGGATGAAATTTTTTATGATTCGATAATGTGCCATAATCATGCCAGTTAGAAGATCAACAAACATTAAACTATATAATTGAAAATGATGACTCCAAGTTCAACACCTATTTTGTTGACTATGACTTATCATGTTGAGCCTTTCCACCTTATATTTTGACTCTATTAGATCTTCTAATATATTGAAAATATTCATTTCTTGGGTCTTCAATATTATTTGAATGTTGGCTTTATATACCCCATAAGCTGAGTCTATAAGATTGTGCCATGTGCCATGATCTCGGGACATTGAGAGGTCATTAATGGTTATAACTATGCATTTTACCCAAGCTATGAGGTTTGATAAAATGATAACTCACCATATGAATGACCTAAAGCTCTTGGATCTTTGTAACATTCAACCATGGATAGCCTCCCTCCAAAACTAAACTACCTAATATTTTCCTACATGATGAAATTTCAATAAGTTGGGCTCGAGATGACTTCAAACTATAAACCTATAGTTTCGAAATATTGGGTGACTATATTGATCCACATGGTAAATATCAATGACTTTAGGAGGCTACGAGACTTTTGATGATCTAAATATATTAAGAATTGATTAAATTTGAATACTTGATCTATTAAAAGTTGAGAGCTAAAGATTTAAGTTTCCAAACCAAGACAAAACAAAAAATTAAGAGATGATTACAATGTTAGTCATAGCCAAAACTTATCTAAGCATGATTAAAACTTGAGTAAAGTATATAATGACATGTATTCAAGCATATGAAAGTTAAATCTGATTCGATCAAATATGAAATTTATTTCAAGTAAAGCATAAATACATTTTTGAAAAAAACCCTATTTTTAGGGAAAACTTAGACTAAATAAGTACCAATATAAATGAAACAAAATGATTTAACAGTTAAATGAACATTTCAAAATGATAAGATGATCATTTAAATAAGAAATTGGATTGAGTGTGCACTAATTTAGACCATAATATAGAGGATAATTTAAATAATGAAGCACAGGGAAAATGGTTCAACAAAAAAAGGTCTCAAATAAATTACAAATAATACTAATAAACTTATAATTTAAAGGAAAATGCTTCTACACTGGGCCAATGATCATAGAAGAATCCACATTTAACTTAACACTTGAAATTACATGAGGTATGTAGTTTGGTGATGCAATAAAAAATAGAATCACTTAAGAAAAATTTAAAAGGTTAGTTTATGTTTACTTGAACTCTTGAAAAGGATTGTATAGTCATTGTGAATGAATGATTAAGTGAAACTATTTCAAAGTTATCAAACAAGTCTAGATCATGAGTTAAAGACTAAAGGAAATAGAACCCAATATTTGTAATCTAAGTGGAATTTATAGTGAAGTCAAACTAGTATGAAAGAACATGAAAAGAATATAACTATGCTACAACAAGTGGGTTTCCATATGACAAACAAACATAGTGGGTCATTTTGGGCCTAATAGGTCATGCATACAATATCTCTAGGATTTTAAATTGAATATTATGATTTTAGAATTATGGGCAACAAAAAAAAAAAGACCTCATTCACATATGTGATAAACAAAGCTCTATTTAGTCTATTAAATATGGCCATATCAATTTTGATGCTAGGTCTGAATTAAGTAAAGAGGACCTTTTTCTTCATGGAAAACTTTGTAGGATTCTAAGCTCATCCTAACATGTGATTTTGATGTAATTTTCTTTGTACCACTGATTAAATATTTTCAAGTTGTATGGGATGTTTATTTGTGGTAGTCAATATACTTTATAAAATACTAGGCCAACTACATTTGTTATAGGCTATGGGAGTTATTATTATTATTATTATTATTATGAAAATTTTCTCTTTTGAAAGTGCCTTATGTAAATAAATTGAACACTAGATTAGTGAAAGGAAACACTTATAGTTTCACAACTGCTTTGTGAAATCCAATTACTCTAATTGCTATCAAGTCAGCTATATACTCCATTTGATCTAGGGACAAGTCATATTCATCCTTACAAGGTTGAAAAGTCTCAAACTCTATGTAGATTTATGAATAATACTTGAACACTCTTTGTAAGACAACCTTATTCAATTCTATCTTTAAACTCCTACTTGGTCCAAAAATAGAATTTCAAATGAGTAGGTTCTTGATTTTCCACGTTGATTGTTGAGTAATTCATTCTTTTTTAAACTTTTGAAATTTTTGGATTTTATTTGATATGAAGCTCTGGATAGTAGTCTATAGTTTAGAAATTGGAAAATGTAATTTGATTTAACATGGGCATAAGTCATAGTCCATTTGTCTATCTTATGAATTCATTCCTTGAATCCTTTATGCATGAGAATTAGTTATGGGATAACAATCATTTTCAACCATCCATTATGTTTTATGTTGATTCCATGACGTCGGCTTTGGTGGGTTTGCTTGACACATGGTGCCTCTCCACTATATTTAACTACTTAATTATTATTTAAATAAATTTTGATATTTTTTGGCCCTTTTACATTTGTCACAATATCATATATTTTTGGCCATTTAGTCTTGATAATATGTGGCTAGCAATATAACTATAAAATGCATTGCATATTTCCTCATAGTCATTTAATTTTCACCTATCATAAAGTCTTTAGGTCACGTGGGGTAATGAGGTTTGTAAACATGGTAGCTAATTTAATACAATAAACACATGGCACAATTAAATTGTGACATGTGGTAGTTGACTATATAGAGGATGCCACATGGAACTCTATCATTGAATTACTTAACTTGTATCATGTCATTTTGTCTGTTGGCTTATATGTAGTGAGATGTTGACACATGGTGTGATAGCAATCAATCATTTGGGTGGCTATTTTATAATTTTATCTTTTTATCTCAAATATTTTGATCAAATGAGATTGAGACATGTAATTCAATCTCACTTTCTTAGGTTGCCACTATATTTTATGATTTATGACTCTAGACTAGGAGAAATGATGTGGTAAGATGAAGATATATGGTCTAATCTCACTCACATGGTTGGTCATGAGATTTCATGGTTTCATAATCTATGGCTGATTGTGATGAACCAAGGTAGTGAAAATTGAAAAACATGTCGTTGGCTTGTCACTAGGTTCTAAGACTTGTAATATCTAACTACCTTTGATATGATGAGGATACAATGCATCTCATAATTCTATTTAGTCAAAATACTTATAACTTGAAATTTTTAATATTCATTGGTAATCTATGAAATTTAAGCCAATGAATAACACATGTTAAAAATACACCAATTTGTAGAATGCAAAACTAACAAGCCTAGAAAGTAATGATTAACTAAGTTGGTTGAATAAATCAAAAAGAGAAATAAAAAATTGAATTAGTATTCTGATTTCCATCTAAAATTCATAAAATGAAAAGTGAATAAATTTAATTAGGATTTAGTATGAAATCATTTTAGGGCTGATTCATGTCTCAATAGAGACAAAACATAAGATTTTTAGGAAAATGGTTCCCTATTTAATTTTATTAAAATGGGGCATGTTGGTCACAATATATTCTTGATTACCTCAATGCATTTTCCCTTGTTGTATCTATCCAAATTAGTCCTCCAAACTTATTCATCAAATATTCAAAACACCAATTAGTATTTCCACTCTTGTTTTCATGAATAAACTATTTCTCACATTTTTATAACTTTGGAGTCTAGATTCATGACACCTAAAAACTTGAAATCTAATATGTGTAAATGACATAAATTGATATTGCCCTCATTTGTTTTACTTTATGCTTATTTTTTCATTGAGTGACTATCATATTTTCCCCTTATATGATGCTTATTTTAGTGCATCTTACATGCAAATTTTATTTTTATTTTTTGTGATTCTTTTTTAATTCCCAAGAACTCTTTTTATGGGATGACATTGTATGTAAAAAGCATATCTTTTTGATTTATTAAAATATATTTTATTATATGTCATGCCTTTGTATCCTTCATAGTGATTTTATATTATATACAATGCTTTTGTATTTGAGGAGGAGAGGAAAACTTAAATTTGTCATAATATTTTACTAATTTATATAAATTAGGAAAGATTCACCTTTACATTATAAAAATAAATTTCCAGTGTTTCATTTTTACGATATGATTGGTGGCTATATTTTTTAATATTTTCAACCCCAATGAATCTCTTTCCCCCAAGATTCCTCAACATTTTTATCAAAACAAATTTCATGGCATACTTAAAATTTTGCCTAGAAGCTTCAAGCAAAGGTTTAATCCATGGCATCAACTTTGGAATTTCAAATGGTAGTTCCAATATGCTAGTATTTAGATTGAGTGATTTTTTATTTCCAATTTGAAATGATCATTTGATCCAAATACAAGTTTTTAATAAATAAATTTGATGGGGAAGTTTTTAGTTAATCTTACAATTTACTCATGCTAAACTCGGTGCCACTTAGGAAGAATCCAATGGGGAGTGGGATAATCTTGAACCATGATAAATTATATCTATGCATAGAAAGTTTAGAGCCTAAAATAACATATTACAACTCAAGTAAACTCATGGCATGATTAATTTACTCTTTATTTTTGTGAATTAAAATCATACTGTAATAAAAAAAATAAAAAAAAATTAAAAAAAAATTAAAAAATTAAAAATTAATCACACAAGTGTTATTAGGAAAATCAATTACTTTAATAAGATTCATGTCATGTATTATTTATAGTAGGCATTCAAGAGTATATACGATTAGAACATGCATATAAGGATCAAAGGGATAACCTTGACAAATGGATCATTGAAGAGTAAAGGGTTCAACAAGAGAATCATTGATTAAAAGTTTGTTTAAAGCATCATAAACAACATTTTGATGTTAAATTCCAGCCCCCACCCCACCTCTCCCCTCAATCCCAACCAATCTAATGTATTGGGGATAAACACCCACTTGATTCTTTTTATAGATTTTGTCTAAGACTAATTTTTTCATTAAAAAAATATAAATATAGAATTTCATTAAAAAAAAAATTATAAAACTAAATTTAAAACAAGTGATTAGATCTCATTGTTTATTAACATTTTGTCCTTATATAAATTCTATGTACAAGAAGCTATTATCAAAACCTTCAAATATAAAGTATAAAAGACTTTCAAAGGGTTGTGCTTTTACTTTTGCAATGTTGTAAAATATACACATCCTATTTTGTTTTTAATGAAAAAATTTTCATTAAAGAGTGATAAATTCATGTTTATTAAGTGTTTTCAAATAATTTTGATAAAATAATGTAAAGGTTAATTATGTTTTAATTGATAATGTTTTAAATAGTGATTTTAAATTATAAGTTAAGGTTTAAGGGGAATTCATTTTTTTAGTAGTACGATTTGGATTTCATCTCTTTTATCATGTCAAATATTATTAACAACAAAAAATTGTAATTTATAACTTTTTTATGAACTAAACATAAAAAGAATCTTTAAAATATAATCTGATATTTAATACTTTTCAAATATAATTATTAATAATATATAATAAACAGATATAAATTTAATCAGTGATAGCTTTTTTTTATGATAATTATTTATTTATCATTATTTTTAAAATATTAATATAAAATAAAGACAAATCATTAAAATATGTACACTATTGAAATGTTTCAGTATAATTAAAAAGTTACAGGATAAAACTAAAACCAAAAAGAAAAAAGAGGAGATGAGGAAAAGAAAAGAAGATAAGAAACAAAGAAAGTCAGATAAGATACGACTCAAAATCCCAAACTGAGATTTAAGAAACCTTCAAAATTTTATTTTATGTTACTCAAACTCTTAACAAGGATTGTATAGTCATTGTGAATGAATGATTAAGTGAAACTACGTCAATGTTATCAAACAAGTATGGATCATGAGTTAAAGACTAAATGAAATATAAGCCAATCTTTGTAATCTGAGTGGCATTTATAGTGAATTCATACTATTATGCAAGAACATTAAAATAATATAGCTATGCTAAAGTGAGATGGTCCTCATATGAAAAAAAACCTTAGTGTGGCATGTTAGACCTAATAGGTCATCTGTACAATCTCTGTGGTATTTTAAATTGAATTTTATGATTTATAATTATGGAAAATAACGGAACCAAACCTCATCTACATGAGTGATAAATGAAGATCTATGTATTCTATTCAATATGTCCATAGGGATTATGATGTCAGGTCTAAATTACAAAAAAGGAATCTTTTTCTTTAGAGCAAACTTGTTAAGATTTTGAGCCCATCCAAATAGGTGATTTTTATGTTATTATCTTTATACCAATAATTGACTATTTTCAGATTGTATGGGATGTTTTTTTTTGGTATTCAATATAATTTTACAAATATTATGCCAACTACATATGTTATAGTCTACGCACTATTGTTAGTATGATAAATTTCTCTTGCAAAAGTGTTTTTCATAAATAAATTGAACATTATATTAGCTTTAGGAAATACATTTGGTTTCACAATTGATTTAAGGAGTCTAACCACTCTAATTGATAATGATTCATCTGTACTCCACTTAATCTAGGGATAATTCATATTCATCATTGTAAGGTTGAACAACCTTAGCCTCTACATGAATTCGAACACTTTGTGTAAGACAACCTTATCAAGTTGTATATTCAAACTCCCACTTCATCCCAAATTAGAATATTAAATAAATAGGTTCTTGATTTTCCATCTCCATTGCTGAGTAATTCAAGTTTTGTGCTACTTTTAAAATTTAAGAATTTTATTTGATATGAAGCTTTATATAGTAGTCTGTAGTTTGGAAATTAGAAAATGTAATTTGATTTAACCTAGGCATAACTTATTATCTAATTGTCCATCTACAAATTCATTACTTGAATCCTTTATGCATGAGAATTAATTACATGGTAATGATATTATCAACCATCCATTAATTTTGATTTTGGTTTTATGATGTCAGCTTTGGTGGGTTTACTTGACACATGGTGCATGATCACTGTCTTTGACTACTTAATCTTTTGTTTTAACTTTTGATATGTTTTTTCCCTTTATAGGTGTCACAATATCATCTATTTATGGCCATTTAATCTTGTTATTTTATGTCTAACTATATAACTATAAGACATATGGCATATTTCCTCTTAGTTAATTTATTTTCACATATCATCAAGTCTTTAGGTTATGTCAGTATATGGGGTAATGAGGTGATGAAACATGGTAATTAACCTAATATAATATCCATATGGTAAAATAAAATAATGACATGTGATAGCTATCTATAAACAAGATGCCATGTGGAATTCCATCATTGAATTGATTAACATGTATATTGTCATTTTGTCTATTCTCTTATACATAGTGAGATGTTAACACATGGAATGCTATCTCTCAATCAGTTGGTTGAATTTATAATTTTATCCTTTTATCTCTAGGTATAAAATCAAGTGATATTGAAACACATAATCAATATTTTTTACTCGGATCGCCATTATATTTTATGATTTATAACTCTAGATTAGGAGGCACGATGTAGAAAGATGAAGACATGTAGTATGTTCTCACTCAATTTGATAGTAACACAATTTAATGGTTTCATAATCTACAAATAACTATGATAAATTGATGTATTGATAGTTGGTAAAATATCATGTATTCATTTGGTCACTAGGTTGTGAGACTTGTAATATTGAATTACCATTGATATGGTGATGTTACAATGTGTGGTATAATATTCTTCAGTCAAGATACTTAAAATTTGATAGTTTGAATATCCATTTATAGTCTATGAAGATTAATCAAATGAATAACACTTTTTGATAATGCACTGACATCTAGAAGGCAAAACTTACAAACATGGAAAGTAATGACTAGCTAAGTTAGTCGAATTAATCAAAAATCAAAATAAAAAATTGAATTATTATTATGATTTCCATCTGAAATTCATAAAATGAAAAGTGGATAAATTTAATTAGGATTTAATATAAAATCATTTTAGGGATAATTCATGTATTAATAGGGACTAAACATAAGATTTTTAGGTAAATGGTTCCCTATTTGATTTTCTAAAAGTGGGGCATGTTGGTCACAATAGATTCTTGATTACCTTAATGGATTTTTATTTTTTATATCCATTACCCATAGAAACATCCTTTCAAAAAAAAATTATTTAATAGTGTTGGCTTTAGATTGTGTAGGATCAATGTTAGTTGCCTCTTTGGGTGTTTCCTCGGCTAGTTTTCAATCCTTAGTTTTTCTACTTTCTATTTAGTTTTTTTAAATGTTGTTATTCCATTGGGGTAATTTAAATAAATTGGATCTACATTTATGTTTTGAATTGTGCCCTATTAATGTTCAAACTTTTGGAATAACAATTCATCTATTTTGATGAATAGAAATTAACAAAAACAAACCTCACTATGTTATGTAGCCACAATCCAAGTTGTCTCCCATGAATGTGACATACATATCCCATCTATGTTCATCAATGAATATTTTTAGTAATGTGGTGATATTATTGATGATATCCCTCAAACAAATCAATTAAAGTGCTCGATTATTTCTTTCCTCCTTGTAATCTGCATACCCTTGTTCCTCAAAAAATACATACATTCTAAATGTTACTTTAGGGTCATAGTTTGGAAAAATAGTCACTTATCCTTCTGGGGTCTTCCAATAAACAAATAATATGAAATCTATCAATAATGTTTATTAATTTTTTTAATATTATTGCAAGTAAAATATTTTATCGCATATCTCTAGTGATTCAACAGTAAAATACTAAATAAAATTTAATTTGATGTTGGTAGTCACCATCTAGTGTTTAATAATGATTATGATTACTGGGACATCCTTCTAATCTTTAATTATATGCCAAAACTGATTTTTAATATGTTAATGAATCTTCAAACTATAAAATCACTCATATTTTCTAAGAGAATAGTTCTCATTCCCATATTATATCGATAAATGTTCTTTACTTCTTATATTACCTTCTAATCTTCAATTGTATGCCAAAACTAAACTTTAATAAATCAATGAGTCTTCAAACCATCAAATGACTCATATTTCTTAGGAGAATAGTTTTCATTACCATCTTATATTGATCAATGTTCTTGACTTCCTAGATTATACACAACAAACACTTTACCTTATGTTAATATTGTTTTATTTTATTTTATTAGGAATATTGGTTATCTTAGCCATGGTTTTTACATTGATTGATACAATTAGATTTGTGGTCAACCATATTTTTCCAATAGACATTATTTTCAATACTATTTGTACAAAATAATTCATCAACACAAATAAGGGTAATTGAAGAAGTTTTCGATGATTTGTCTTTTCAATTTTATGGTATTCATTCTTAAATAGCTATTTGCTTGAATTATTTATTATTTCACTATCAAAAAATCCCTATGGGAATGGTGGATAATCTATACCCTAAAGAGACATCAAGGATGTCTCCATGTCAAAGGCTCATTTTTGTTCAATCACCATTTCCATATACCTGATCTTGAATTTTTTTTTAAGTTGACCAATATTATCCTGTTGCACATATACATTTGAAATATTCTATAGCAACTCTTCCAAATCTTCCCTATACATGAATTTTATCTCTTTTTTTCCCTTATTGTAAATATTTAAAACACCAATTAGGGTTTACACTCTTGTTTTTATGAATATACTTCTCACATTTTTATAACTTTGGAGTCTACATTCATGATGCCTAAAAAATTGAAATATAATGTGTGTAATTGGCATCAATTGACATTATCCTCTTTCATTTCACTTTACACTTATTTTTTCATTGAGTGCCTAGCATATTTTACCCTTATACGATGCTCTTTTTCGTGCCATCTTGTATGTAATTTTTTGAGGTTCTTATTTTATTCCCAATAATTGTTTTATGGGATGAGTTTTTACACAAAATTAATATCTTTTTTATTTATTAAAATAATTTTTTATTCTATACATGATGTCTTTGTATCCAACAAAATTATTTTATATTATATGAATTGTTTTTGTAATTGATTAGGAGAGAAAAAGTTAAATTTCTCATAATATTTTAATAATTTATATAAATTAGGAAAGATTCACCTTTGCGTCCATAAAAACATCATTTTTTGTTTCATTTTTACCATAGGAATGGTAGCCATTTTATAAAGACTTTTCCACCCCAATGAATCTCATTCTATCAAGATTCCCCATCATTTTTAGAAAACAATTTTTTTGGGGTGCTTAAAATTTTCCATAGAAGATTCAAGCAAAGGTTTGAGCCATGGCATCAACTTTGGACTTCCAAATGGTAGTTCCAAGGTGCTACCATTTTATTTTAGTGAATTGTTGTTTCCAATTTGAAATGACCTTTTTATCTAAATACAACATTGAGATGAGTTGATAGTAAATAAATTTGAGGGGGAAGTCGTCTAAGCTACTATTTTTAGGCAACCTATAGTACTTCATAAAGTTGTTATGAATAATAGTGGGCCTCTTAACAAGAAAAAAATTATGCACAAATTGTAAATTTATAATTACATTGGTCATATTAGTGTCCTATAAGTTTAAAATATAATTTAAAAGAGGCCAATGTTTCCATTAGAACCATGATAAGCACTAGAGATCTTAAAATTGATGTATACCTTTTTTAATTAGGCATTTTTATTTTAATCTAAAAAGAAGAACAAGCGAAAACCTATTGATTTTCATATCTATATTGCACCAAAAGGAAGAAGTGGGAAATCTAAGATCATGTTATAGGGAGTTTCCTTTCCACTCCAATAGCTTATAAATTTATTGCAAAAGTTTCGACATACTATTATGCATGGTAAAGACGAAGTGTTTGAAGCATTCAACAAGCAAGAACCTTTCATCTATATGCACTTCTTTCCATTGGCCTTTATAAGTAGCAATAGATACCTAATGACAAACAAGAACTTTATATGGTTTAGCATCATGTACAACATAGATGATGTAATTTAAAATCAAACAATTACCTTGAATCTAATGATCCATGATGCCAAGGCCTCGTTATTTCAACTAAATGTGTTGACTCCAAGAGATGCCTTGCATACCCTTACTACTATTACACTTGGCCCAAATGAAAATTTTGACAAGTTTTATGAACATTAAGGAAATCAACATGATGGCTAGTAAACATGATATACAATAAAAACCTTGTTAGCAACTTTGATTCTACTAGCAAACAATATGAATTTGGATTCCCAAAAGTCAACCTTTAATTTCAAAAACCAATTCCACATGTCATTAAGGGAGACTCCAATACCCATTAGGATTTAACAAATATCTTACAATTTCTTCATGCTAAACTCGATGCCACTTAGGAAGAATAGAATAAGGAGTGGGGTAACCTTGAACCATGATAAATTATATTTATGCATAGAAAGTTTAGAGCCTAAAATAACATATTCCAACTCAATCACACCCATGTCATGACTAATTTCGTCTTCATTGATGTGAATTGAAATCATACTATCATCAACAAAATGAAATTTAATAACACAAGTGTCATTATTAAGATTAACCCTTTTTATAAGGTTTATGTCATGTGTGATTTGTAAAAGGCATTCAAGATCATCTGTGACTAAAACATACATATAACGAGTAAGGGGACAACCTTGATAGATGGATCATTGAAGAGCTAAGGGTTGAACGAGATAATCATTCACTAAAACTTTATTTGAGGCATCATTAAAAAACATTTTGATGCATTTAATAATTTTTCTCCCAAAGCCTAACCAAATTAGGGTATTGGGGATAAACACCCACTTGATTCTTTTATAGGCTTTGTCTAAGACTAACTTGATGATAAGTGAATTTTGATATGTTTTATGGATCCATTATATATGTTCCCAAGCCAAAACCATATTATTTAGAATTTACCTTCCCAAAATAGTTTTTTTTATCGAATTTAAGGAAATATTAGACTATAGATTTAATAAATTTGGCTTTAAATTTTACAATGATCTCATACGAGGTATTAAGTTTCATGATCGATCTTCAACCATATATGATATCTCTATTATTTATACCTTTTAACAATAAAGTATTATCATGCCTTGATTGATATAGGTGCCAAGGGAGCCAATTTCTTCATCCTTAAGATATACTTGGTAAAACACCCTAGGAATTTTTGGTCACATAATCTTAAAGAACTCAGCGACTAAACCATTCAATATAGGGATTTTTTCATCCACCATAGAGAAGAGACCATATTTCTATGCTTGAAGGGGTAAATCCATTAAGATGATCACAAAGGTTTCACATGATCTTGGTGGGTATATATTACCTCACACATATCCTCTTTTCAGTATTGAAAGCATCAAAACATTCTCCTAAATGAGACCTTTGAAATGCTAATTGAAGGAATTTTCAAGATATTTAATTTTATACCAAAGAAACTTTTACAATACCTCAAATATAAATAATATAATTTCATTAAAAAAATTGTAAAATGAATAATATATGTAACTAAATTTAAAACAAATTATTAGACCTCGGTTGTTTTTTAACATGTTGTCCTCCAAATATTGATTTTATGTACAAGAAGCTATTATCAAAACCTTGAAATATAAAGTATAAAAAACTTTCTAATTGTTGTGTTTTTACCCTTGAAATGTTGTAAAATATACACATCCTACTCTATTTTGAATGAAAAAAAAAATCTAATTAAAGAGAGAAATCCAAGTTTCAAACAATATTGATATTTTGATAAAATAATGTAAAGGTTAATTTTGTTTTGATTGATCACTGTTTTAAATGGTGATGTTAAGTTATGAATTAAAATTTGAGAGAAATTTATTTTTTTAAAGTTTTTTGGAGCACAAACATTATTTCTTTTTTTTTATCATGTCAAATTTTATTAACAATAAAAATTGATAATTGGTAAACTTTTTATGAATCAAACAAAAGAAATAAATCTTTAAAATATAATGTAATATCCAATAAATTTTCAAATATAATAATTATTGGTACTTAATGAACAGACCTAAATTTAACCAGTTATAAATATTTTGATAACAAATATTTATTTATCATTAATTTTTAAATACTAATATAAAAAAGTAATAACATTATTTTGTATGCTATTGAAATGCTCCAGTATAATTAAAAAGTTACAGAATAAAACTAATACCCTCCTTCCTTGCCCTCCCCCCAAAAAGAGAGACACAAGAAAGTCGGATAAGATACGGCTCAAAATCCCAAACCAAAACAAACTAAGACCGCAGCATCAAAGGGAGGATGGCTGGGTTTTATATCTGATACAAACTTAAAAAAAGATTGTGCATATGACTTATTACAGCATGCTGTGTTTCAATCAACTGCAACAACACGAGAATATTGTGATTGGAATTTCCGGCAATTCTTTCCTGAACTTCCTGAACTTGGTACATTTACATGTATACCCTGTCTTTTGGCATATCGCACAATCCTGAATAAGCGCACAAAACTTTTCATGGCTATCACCGATGGAAGCTCCGGGTAAGAATGTGCCACTCCTGCTAAAAACGCTTCCGGCTTTGTCTCACAACACACACAAAAAATCATTACATACAGAAGAATTACCAATACACACAACGTAATATAAAACATAATTTGTTTCTGCCATACCTGCACTAGCAATGACAACCATCGTTACAAACATTAGAGTTAAGGATCGTGTGGTTAATTGAAAACCTGCCATCTTGAATTCTTCTTTACTAAACCCTAAACCTTTGTTTTACTGTAGTGTGAATGGATGTGTGAAAATGATGGTATGGATCAGAAGGGCCTTTTATAAGAAAGAGAGGGCCTGTACAGACATCCTTATCTTTACTCGTCAAAAATAAGGTGTGATGTAAATAAATTACATTTTTTAGAATATAAATTCCAGATGGAGAGATTCCATCCATAGCTTCCATTTTAAGGATTTCCTCTATTATTCTGATCTAACTTTCCTATTTTTCAGCTGCCTTTGTCTGTGCAGAAATTCTATTTAGGGGAAATCTGTCTTCTCACTTCTTACTACATTTATTGAAATTACAGTATTGATTTTATTGCAAATATGTAAGATGATTGGCTTTCTTATTTTGATCGGACTTTCCCCATTTCACGAATGGCTCTCTTGACATTTGCAGTAGAAGAAACTGAATACTGAATTTATATTATTTTAAATATATGACACTAAATTCGAAAGAAAATCTTTAAAATAATTTTTGAATTTTAAATTACAAAAGAAATGAAAGTGTTTATATTCATAAATAAAAATATAGAGGATTATCTAAGTTATCACTTTAACTTTTTCAATTATTAAAAAAAATTCTATTATTAAAATATAACTACCATTTAAGATTGGGCAACACCACCCCTACCATTAATTTGAGGGTCCAAAGTTGCCTTTAATGATCCAGTGGCGAAGAGAGTATCAAAGTACCGATTCTTTCTAATATTCATCAATATAATTTGTTAATTTCTCAATAAAAAATATTGGAAAGGAAATTTGCATTTTCGTTGCATAAAGTTCAAATGAGATTATTTTATTTATTTTATTTGGATTGATCTCAATGGTAAATTTGAGATCATGAGTTGCATATAAAAGAAGTAATGTTAATATTAGAAAGGTTTCAGCATGATGAAGGGAATTATTTGAGATAACATGGACAACTTATAAGATATTATTGACATAAAAGATCTTATACAGTAAACATTTAGTCATACAAAAGTCTGTTATTGCTAAAGTGCATGATCCTATAAATGTCTCATATTCTCAAATTGTATATATTTATATTGACAGGCGTGCAATTGTTGGAGTGATCCTTCTGGGCCGTACTCAATCCACGGTTGCCATTTGAAGTAGGAATCTGAATAGCATTAAGATGCTCGGTTGCTGACCCATGGTTTTCTTTGTGAGGGGTTAATAAAAACCAAGCTTATTTTATACTTATTTATCTGTTATGTTTAATAGTATTAAAAAAAATTGTGTTAAATTTTAATGTGTATGTGAAGATGTAGAAGTTTGTTTCTATGTCAATTAATGTTGTCATTAATAACAAATTTAAGACAATCTAATTTATATATAAACATGTCATTTATGAGAGTAAGTTTGATGATTTTTTTTTATAGTTCGAAGTGGATAGGTTAGAGAATTGATATGCAATCATTGTAAAGGGGTTAATAGAAAAAGTAAGTCTATTATGTAAAAATTTATTTGTTATGTTCAATAGCATAAAATTCATTTATATCAGATTTTAGTGTGTATGTGAGGATCAGAAGATTGTTTATAAGTCAATTAATATTGTTATTAGTGATATTCTACAAAAATATAATTTATATATAAACACATCATCTGTGAGAGCAATTTTGACAATTCTTTTTGATACTTCAAAGAGCAGAAAATAAAAATTGGACACACAATCATTTTAAAGTAAGTTAAACTCCATTCAATACCTCTCAATAAATGCTACGAACATAACATTTATATCTATTTGATGTTGGAAGTATAGATTTTTGTTCACAACTACTGGATGGCCTCTCCCTTATATTCCACCAGACCTCTCGTCTTCCTCTAAAAACTAGTTTGAGTTTATTGTTGTCTATTTCTATATGTGTGTGGCTTGATTTGATTTTGGTTTTATAGAAAATATAAATTGATGGCAGAAATTATAAGGATAATTGCTGAAGAAAAGGCCAAGAAGCATGACTTGCATGAATCAAATGCACCAAAAGGCAATGGCGGTTCATATTTTAGCCCCACAGCGATGGGTGGCATCAGGGACAACGTTTGTGGAAGGATGCTTCTCTGCTTAAAGATTGACCTTTTTCATGGTTATAAATGTACAGGTGAATGTTTTTCCTAGAATTGACGGCGTAATCTAATAATCCCCTTCAGGTGTAGTCGAATATTGGTGAAATAAATGATCCTCTACTCTCACCATTTTGATTGTTTTCTCTCTTTTTTTCATGTTCTCTTTTTACCATAAACTTTTGTACGTCTCTGTAGGCTGACAATTTTATTTTTGCCAAATACCTCTTTTGTCATTATGTAGTAAGATCACGTTCCTTATTTTGAGTTGTTAGAGTACTATGGTACTATGTTCCAAGGTTAAGTTCGAATTTGTCTCTTTATGAATGCAGTAAGAATATTATTTATATTTAAATTTTATTGTTGATATGGATATAATTTTTTATTATTTTTATAATAAAATTTGTGGTGAAAAACATGTGTGTGATTTTTAATATTTTTGTGGTACACATCATCAGTTTGTAAATGGGAGACTACTAAACTTCAATATGATTTGTGGTTGTGATTTAATTTGTTAATAGTTGGTAGTGTAATATTTTTGTTTTTAATGATGATAAATAAGATTGAAAAGGGCATCTAGATTTTTTTTGGCATGTTATTTATGCATTTTTGATAGATCAACATGCATAACCCAGAGTTTGGGTATTTTAAACATTGTTCTTTAATTTTTTTGTAGGTCCTAAAAACATATTTGATGAGGTTAGAATATTATTAGACTAAGACAATTGTTGAATCTATTGGAAGAACCTATGTAATAGACACACCCTATTGGTTTAAAATATGGGTTTGTGGGGTAGAGGGCAAGGGGGAGGGGAACAGGTGGAAATGATTGCTTGAGATATAAGATTCTCGAAAAGTGCATTGGTGACAGTTGTGTTTAATTCAAGTGTGAGAAGAATTAGTTATGTAATAGAATCCTAGGTTATAATTTTCATAAATATATTAATTGATGTATCTACAATAGTCATGGGGTTAGTAGTAGGAATCACATTAGTCAAAGAATCTAATTTTTTATTATTTTCCATACAAGTTGAATCTAGAGAATTTGTGGCAATTGAGAGAATTGTTCCTAAAACAAGGGAAATGGTGACATGTGTTGAGTCCTGTGGAGAAGCTACTATAGGGACTACATGTTGGGTAATTTAAGTATTTGGTGTGACCATCGTAATGTTGATTATAATAGTTTATTGATCTACGTCTATGTCCAAAAAATGATCTTGATCCTTTTCTTCAACTTGTTCTTGTCTTCGACCTTGAGTGCGAGGAGAATTGGTACTTGAAGTCTCAAAATTTAACTATAAGGGTACCTTATGAAAGATATCCAATGTTACTTCTTCCCCTAGGTTCCCTCCATGGCTTACTTCTAATTCCCCTTGTTTTCCTTGTTTATCTAAAGATTCATCTATCTCCCCTTGTTGTGCAATAACATGATTTTGTGGGAACATAGCAAGAGACCTTCTTAGATAAGTTACTGTAGAAGAGGTTGTTATCACATATAATTAAGGATGAGAAGATAAATGAATTATTATTAGATCCTACGATGGAAATAATTTTCTAACTGCTAGAGTGAATTTAATTTTGACCTTTGGTATTAGGGGTTCACTTATGTCTAGATCTTTTTTGTTTCACCCACTTTGGCTTTGGGACACTTTCAAGAATCCTTTCCCTTTATTGATCATCATTTTCTTCTTTGATTTATTCCTCTGTTTGAGGTTGGCTAATTTTTTTAGAATTATTTCCTCATCTTCAATCCTAACTACATCTTCTCTTATTATATATGAATCATATTTGAACATATAGGTGATCTTCATAGAAATATGATCCTTTCTCATTATCACATAAACATCAAAATCATCCTCATGATTGAGAAATATTAGGTTATACTCATAATATTCATGTCCATAATCCTACTATAACTACATGTGAAACTTATTTATTTATTGCTTTATCACCATTCTAGGATCCCAATATCTGTATTCAACTAGCCCAAACATAAATGAATGCATGTGATTTAAAGTCTTGGCCATCTAGTCTTAGTTTTAGAAATGTTGTCTCCTAATGTTGAGGGGTGTTTTATGTTATTTGGCCAATCTGGCATTCCTTAAATCTCATCCACATTGTTGGATAGTTGATTGACTATCTATTACTTGGCCAATTTATCTATGAAAACTCTAGGTAATAATAAGGGATCTTTCAAAGCGCTTTTAACACTAATGATAGTATGATTTGGATAGAACCAAAAATCACCCAACGACTTGAGTGATCTCTTTATCTAATGAAACAACCTAGGCATTGATTTTCATTTATTGCTTTATATATCAATAGGTGAAAGATGTCTTCTATTTTTTACATATGGCCCCTATATATGTGTATGCGAACGTTTGTAAGGGTGATAATACCACAAATATCATCCACCAAATATGAAATCATATAGAAGTTGGCATTTACTTGGTCATGTTAAGCTGAAATTATGATCCACTCAAACACAATGATTGAATTACTTGTTTTGAATGTACAAGATCAACTTACAACACATAGGACAAAAGCCCCCTTGTTTTTAGGATTATATTGGTAATCCAAGGTCCAAGAAATTAAAAATGATATAACATGGGTATGTTGTGTTTTTTTCCACTAAAGGTTCAAATGGTTTCCTTAAGATATTTAGGTTCTCACTATTGGTTCATTTACAAAATGGGCTATATACAATGAAATGGGTAAGATGTTCCTCATTAAAAAATATAAAAAGGGGAGAGAGTATGGCATAAAAGATATAAATCCCTTAATGGACTCAAGTATTCTAATTCTCATAAATTATATTGGTATGGGTTGCAATAAATCCTTGGGCATCAATTCTAGCTACTGCATAAACAAGAACACCACAATGAGCAAGACCTAAAGAAAAACTATGTGAACATTAAATATAAATTCTATTAAAAAAAGAAATTAATTACACAATCCTCCAACTATTTACCCACCACGACTAGTGTAATCCTACAAAATAATGAAAATGAGCTCTCAAATCTAATAAAATCAACTCTTGCATAATCTAATTGTATATACACTTGCACACCAACAACATTAGAAACTTCCTTGAATAGATTACTTCTCAAATCAATATATTTAGAATAAAAAAATATAAAACAAGGAGAAAGAGTAGATGCAATCCTTGCTCAATCTCAACAAAGTTTTGGTACTAAAATGTGTCCACCTTTACAATGGAAAGTAATGATACTCTTATAGATAATCATAGTTAGTTAATTGATTTTGATGGATAACCAATCTTAATTTATCTTGATTTAAATATTAAATAATTATCTATCATAGTCCAATTTCCTATGACAACACATCAAGGAGCAAGAAGATAAGGCTAATCTAGTCATGCCACAACTCCTAGATCATAACAACTTCCTAAATGAGAGGGATATAATCCACAACACACTGCGAGCTCTCATCACCCATTTAACTTGTTAACCATTCTACATCAATTGATTGTTGATCTGAATAGGAATAAACACCTCATTGAAGCCAATCCTAATGATATAGCTGTTGTAAATGCTAATGACTAGTCAATATTAGAAAATTGGATTTTTTTTAATTTTATAAATAAATCCTTTAAATTCAAAGTAAAAAGTTTTATTGATTCCATTTTCTTTTCCTCAATCTAATTTCTATTATTCTAGCTTTTCCCAATTTCACCAACATGATTATAAAATAATATTTTGGAGCAAAATACCTTCCAAGCTGATTATTTGTATACTTGTAAACCAATGGCTCAAAAATTATATTTTTTCAGCCTTTGTGTTTAATCCTCTTGCATTCAATAGAGCTTCTTGACATGTTATGCTATGATAAGTTCCCATATCTATATTTTAGACATTCAACCTTGTAGCTTTGTTATGGCAAAAGCAATCATCTTCACATTTTAATCTGCTTGGACATTAAAATTAAGAAATATAGTCAAACCCATCCACCCATGTTTTTATTCTTCCCTTGGACATAAAATTTAAGCTTGGTGTTTTGCACTTGCCATTCATCTATCATTTATCAATGCTACAAGCTGCCTACTTTGTTCATCACTATCTCTAAGATCTGAATGAAAGGGATGTCACCATGTGGCTATGTCCTAGGCCTTTGAGGATTGGAGGTCATTGGCTCCCAAATCTTATACTACCTATGATGTGACCACATCCACAATCCCAAAAGTCAAGGGATCGATCTAGTTTCTATCATAATTATGGTAGTTGGGGCTCGATAAACATTAAAATATGCAACTATCTTTCCAGACTTTGAGTTAACCACCTGTTTTGTTCACAAGACTTGTCATATTGACTATTTCCATTAGGAATTTATACTTTGTTCAATGTCTGGACACATGAGTTTTAAGACATGTCATGTTGACTATTGTCAAGTCTTAGAGATTATTTGAATGTTAGATTTATATTCCCCATGGGCTGAGTCCATGAGATCCCTACACTTTGAGATTTGATAAAAAAACAACATTCCATGTGAAAGATAACTCTTGGGTGTTTAGGACATCTCAACCATGAACTATCTCCATTTGGGCTAAAACTACTTGATATTATGCCATGGTGCACAATCTCAGTAAGTCAAGCTTAGGATGATTGGAGACTATATATCTATAGTTGCCAAATCCCAAGTGTACCAAATTATTCCACGTGGTGAGGATCGATGGTTGTGGGACTTCCAAATGTCTAAATTCATTACATATTACTAAAATCCAAAGACCTAATCTGCAAAATGCTAAGAGTCAAAGACTTAATCTGACAAACCAAGATTCAACCATATAAAAGGTAAATCAAATTCAACTCTACATGATTTTTTTAATAAGTAAAGCCAAAAAACATAAACCAAACTTGATTTTAATGAATAATTTGACCAAATAAGCACCAATATGAATTTTAAAAAATGGTTTAATAGCTAAAAAAACTTTTCAAATTGATAACATGATCATTTAAATTAGAAATTCAACTAAGTATGCATAATTTATGACTGTATTCCAAAAGACAAGTTCAATAATAAAAAATAAGGAAAATGTTTCAACTTAAAAAAAAAAACATTTTTAATAAATGACAAATAACATGAAACAAAATATACATTTGAGGCAAATGATTCTAGGATAGGCCAATGACCATACAAGGATCCACATTTTACTTAACACTTGAAACTACATGAAAAATGAATCATGGTGATGTAATAAAAGGTAAAATAATTTAAGAAAACTTCAAAAGATTACTTTTTGTTTCTTGAAATCTTGACAAATATTTTATAGTCATTACAAATGAATGATTAGGTGAAGTTATCTCAAAGTTATCAAATAAGTCTGGCTCATGAGTTAAAGACAAAAGGAAATAGAAAAAAATATTTGTAATCTAAATGTCATTTATAATTAAGTCATATTGTTATTCAAAAGCATGAAGAGAATACAAATATTCTAAATCAAGAAGATCCCCATATGAAAAAAATTAACTAAGTAATCGGGTGTGTTTGACCCAAAAAATGAAAAAACAAATTGTGGGTGGAATGTTGTTCAACATTCAGAATCTAGACTATACATCATCAAACCTAACAAGAGACATAAAATCATAAACAAGTCTTCCAAACAAAACCAAAAATATGAAAGAACTAAAGTCTACCTCAATATGTGACATACTATGTTTAAGATCTGCATTAGCCCAGTAGTGTGTGTTGAAACTGATTGATTCTTTTATACTTTATGCATATAAATAAATTCAAAATCATCTAAAAAATCATAATTTTTAGTAGGGACAATTTTGGATGTTTTTCTGTGGGGAATGTCAAATAATTACTCTACTTCCATCAACACATATATATCCCCAACAGAGATACCTACAGTCTCAATCAAGGCCTTGTTCCATTGTCAACCAAATTGGAAACCCTGTGATGTAGATTGCCTGGATCACCCTTTCGAGGAATGAATTTGGATTTTGCATTTTGTTCAATTTCCTATTAATTTATTTATTTTTAAAATATTTCATTATTCATTTCATTAAGTATTGGGGACCATTACATGGGTGTAATGATAGACTTAGAAATTTCATAATCACTAAGACAAAGTTAAATCAATTCAGTGTTTGCCTTTTGATCCAAATGTCATATTAAGTGTAGTTTGATGGCTTTAAAAAAAAATGAAATATTCTAAAATTCACATATTCTATTTTGAATCTCAAACCTTTAAATTCTATAAATGCACAAATAAAATTGTTGTATATTATGTGATTATTCAAGGATGATTCACATTCTAATTTCCAAAAACTGAAAAAATATCATAATTTATCATCGAGCATTTGAATTTCTTAGCCTATTGGATCATAAGGAAACAACATTGATTTAGCATATTGTTGTCTAAAATCCTACTTAATTCATGTCTGATTATCCTATCATGTTGATTATCTAATCCTCATAAAAGGAAGGAACAAGATACAGTAGGAAACATTGAATAATGCCAAAGCTACCCTTTTAGGCTTTGATTTTCCATCAAAAAACATGTGACATAGTCCAATCAATTTTTGAAAGGCATACTACAAAACACCAAAGGACCAAATTGACAAACCAACTATAAAAGCCAAAACCAAAAGAAAACTAAACTAAATCAAATAATAAAGAAGGAAACACTAGCTATCAAAACAAAACTATTTACAAAATATATACATAGAGGAACCTCAATAATGTTTCTCAAAATAGTATTAAATGAAGAATCCATGAAGTAATTCTTCAAGTATTATCCATTAAATGTTAATGGAAAGTCCTTGCCTTAGATATCTATCAATCTAAATGCATTTTGTCCCAAAAACATAGATACTTGGTAAGGAACAATCCATAAAGGACTAAACTTAGAATGTTGATCCTTTCTCTCATGAAATTATCCCATAAAAAGACAAAGTCTACAACATGAACGGATTTGAATTGTGCTTTATTATCAAACCATATATTCAAAGTAGTAAAATTTTATTAAAAATTTATAAGGATTCATCATGGGTATATTCTAATTGGATTAGGTCCAACAATTTGATTGACTTCCATTAACTACTTCTATGTATCCCTGTATGAACTGATATGTGGGCTTCTTGAGATGCATTGGGAAAATTGGCTCTATTCCATAGACAAGAAAAAAGGGTAACTATTCAAGCTCTATTTATGCCTTGTTTTATTAGCCCATAGGGTGTATTTGAATAATAGATTCCAATTTCATGGAATCTAATCATTTTTTTTTCTTTATAGAATTTAGAAAATTCTTATTGGTTGCCTCTAACAAACCATTTCATTGTGTATAATAGTTTGAGGATAATTTAAAGTAATTTCATTATTTTAGGCCCACTTAGTCATTTCTAATAATTAGAATAAGGTCTGTTGTCATAAAAATGTGACATAAGATTTCCAAATTGAGCTAAAATATATTATTCCAAAAATGCAATATTACTTCTTCAGTTGTCCTATTCCTTATTAATTTAGATTTAGTCCATCTCATACAATAGTTTGTGGTGGTGAGAATGAACTTATGATTTAATGATGAGTCAAAATTTATGACTATAATGAAGTCTAATCCCCACTAAGTAAATGGGCATTCTTATATCATTGATTATAAATCCTTGGGAGCATGAATCTCCCTTTTATCAAATATTTGGAATGAATGACAAGTACTCACATGTGCATAAATATCCTGGAATAATGTTGGCTAATAATAGCTAGCTCTGAGAATCATGTGTTGTGACATTATTATAAGAATGACCACTTCGCACGTTATCACAAAATGAGTTCATCACCACTTGTACTTCTTCTTTATACAAACATCTCAAGTAAATCCCCTCATTATTCTTGTCGTAAAACACTCCTCTTTGCGACATATAACATGCATCCTTAATCCTCAGGTATTTTCTCTTAATCTTATTGAAATGGGTTAGTATCCTACCATAAAGCAAATAATGTATAGTTAAATCATAACATGTGTCAAATTGAACCTTAGACTAATTAAATTCCATAATGGATATGTTTTGATCATCTTCTAAAATTAACTTGAATAAACTTTGACAATGTATAAAATTTTTAGGATTCACTTTCATGTGATATTATTGAAGCTTAATAACTTGGGGTCCTCTTCTTTCACCCATATTGATTTGTCCTAGCATTTCCTTGATCTCAAGATCTCTATAAATAGTGTCTACTTTATTCTTCAATGCGTAATGATGAATCTTTCTAAGTACCTTCACAAATTTGTAAGAATGGTAATCTAGTATAGGGTAATTTAATTTGGCCTCTTTCAAATATGTTCTTAAGGTTCTCTCCATATTCAAATCATTAGGTCAAAATAAATTCAATCATATTATTTGAGGCAATAGAGTAGAGATATAAATATTTAGCATAATCTAGGCTAATCCACACAGGATATTGGATAATTGCATTCTTGATTTCTTGAAACATCATTTTATAATAAGGATGAAATTATAGTCTAGATCCATATTTTAACATAGCATTTAGAGGTTCAGATATCTCAACTAAATAATAACTAAACTTTCATACAAAATTACTTTTGTCAAAAAGACATTTTAGCTCTTTCTTATAGTTTGACAGCTAAATTTTTTAAATAACACTAGCTCATTATAGGTTAATTTACATACATTATTTATTGATAATTTGGCCTAAGATCTTACCTTAAATTTTAAAAAAGACACATATTTTACAATTGAAAAATATTCAAAACCTTCTATAGTGTTCAAATACATTTTCTAGATGACTAAGGAAACTGATATATGTTTGAAAAATATAGTAAGGTAATCCATGCATACAATTATGTATTTATTGATTAAGCCTTTAAAATTAGTTTCCACAACTCATTTAAATATGTCATCAATATTAAGAAAACCAAATAGCATTTTATTGTAGGCATGGTCCATGGCTCAATGAATCTGCTAACGGTTGACTCAAATATGAAAAGCATTAAAAGACTCAATCAAGTCCCAATCATGGTTTTTGTATTCAATTAAATAGGAAATCTTACACTAAAATATGTTATGTATACTTGGTCGATGACCAATTCTGAATCATTAAAAAAATTTAATTGATGGACATCAAACCTGATTACAAACTACAAACCCAAGATTAAGGATTCAAACACAATCATGTTGTTAGTACAAGGATACTATAATATAAAAGCTATAACATGTCCCTTACCATTAGGATGAATGAGTAGAATACTAGCTCTAAATACAGTGACCATGTACCTAAATTTTGATCATGATCATACATTTTCTTCTTTACTAGTTTGGTAATGAAAATAAAGGCACCTATATCTATAAAAGTAAAATTAACTTGTTAATTGATTGCATCATGCTATGTGATTATTGAATTCATTCATCGCTCTTGATAAATTTTTATTTGATTCACTACTAGATCTCCATGTTAGTCACATATGTGAAAAACATATTGCCATATAGTCACTGAGTGATCCTGTCTAATATCTACTCAATAACATGCCATATGCTTATGACATATTAACTACTTGTATGTATATGAACTGATGCACACTTAGTTTAACTTGTAATTAAATATAGACATTCAACAATTCTCCTACAACCTTGAATTTTGACTTATCTAACTAAACTACCAATTTGTCTAATTTCATGGGAACCAATCCTAACTTATTGCAAATCCTTACAGGAATAAAATTAACCGATGTATCAAAATCTTTAGGAAAATTATAGAGATTCTTAAAAAAATTATGATTATAAATAAGAATTTTAGAACTTTAGTCTTAGTCTTATGTATTCAATAGTAGTATTAGCAGGGTTATTTTGTTCTAGCCAACCACTCTTATCTTTAAAAGACTTGAGTAGTATTCCCTTTATTCTATGATTTTTCCAAATACATGGAGGTTTATGATAAATTTTATCCTTTTCGTATCTTCCACAATGTTGTAACTTGTTTTTCTAATAGATGTTTTATTATCACTTTATTTTGTTGGAGGTGGATCATTTTTAGTTTGAGGATCAAATAGTGTAACAACATTTTTTAGTGGAGTTGAGGAAGTTAAAGGTTGATGTGCTCTATTCCTAAGAGTATAGTTTGCTCTTTGGTATTTTTATAAACCCTAAATATGATTGGTGTTATCTTCAAGTTCATTATATTCTAAATTAGTAAATACTAAAGTCTCTAATACCATGGTTTTATTCTAGGGTTTGATGAACTAGAAGCATAGAAATTACTTACAATGTTCAAATCATTTGGGATAACCTCATATTCTTCAATTTCCTTTTAAAAATGTATGAGGCTAGATGAAACTCAACACAATCAAGTTCTCCATGTTCGACTGCCTTATACACATCACACCAATTGGAAAAGGTAATATCCTCGATGTTAATCTTAGGTAGTTTGTTGGATGAAGACTCATCTTATTTACTAGTGCTATTGATTTTGGTAAGTGAAATTTGGGGCAATATTTACACTACTCAAGATACCTACTCATTTTTTCAAGTTTGGAAAATCATTGCTCATTCTTTGAATTATTATTTGGGTTGCATCTAACTCAAGCTTAGGCGAATATCGAGGATATATTGTTAGTTGAAATTGGAACTAGTATTTGATTATAAGATTGAGGTATTGATTCATTACTCATTGGATTTATAAATCCTAAATTCTGATTAGGGGCAACATGTTGTAGAGGAAATTAATTCATAATTGGAACAGGATGCAAAAATGGAACATTGTGATTTGTAGGTAAGATTAAGTTTAACATTGGCATATTTGGGAGAAGATTGGGAATGGGAGACAACATTTTCCCCTCTAGATTGAGTTTCCTATCCACTTTTATTTCTTCTACATATGTAAGGGGAAAATCAGTGGCACTTTGATCTCTCCTTAGGAAAGTGCTAGTCCAAGTATCCAAAACATTCATGAATATTTCTAAGGATAGCAGGGCATTTTAGTTATACAAATATGTTATGCTACTATACATATTTTGAAAACATGTACTGAAATTGCGTATAAGCTCATTTAATTACCTTCTCATACGATAAAATTATTGGTATAATATTCTTGGATATACTACCTAACCAAAATGGGATAAATATGTGTTATTTAATTGATTCCATTCTATGATTAAATTTTTAATAAGGTTAAGGAATCATTCACAAGCCTGATCAAGAAAGATTAAGGGAATTAGCCTAAAATCCACATCTTCATTTTCAGTAGTGATCAACCTAAGTGATGTTTTATATGTTGTAGTGTAGTCTTTTCCAATACTTATATTTTTTGAAGTGAACTTTAGATTATAATTCCTAGGGTTTTTGGGTAAATCATGCACATCATCAAGAATATTTATAGTTGATCTAACTAATCAAGTTGGGGCAATTTGGACTAGTCTATTGGTGATATATTATGGTGATGGTATGTCTAGGTAAAATAATCCTAAGTATCTACTGTAATAAGATCTAAGATTCCTATGACTTTGAACATGAGAAATAATTAATCTTCTATGATCAATCCTGACTCTAGATCATGTGATCCTTGAAGAAGACACCCAGGTGACAAACACTAATTTCTGTTAGTATAGATTCTATAAATATGACAAATGGAAAAGATTGAGGATGAACTATTGGTATTGATTCATGAATAGGCTCAGAATATGTAGATATTTAAGATTAGAAAGAACACAATATAGGAAATATGATGGTGGCCCTCCTTCTAATGTCAATTTTTGTTACACTAAAATTATGACCCACTTAGAGATAATTATTCAATTAATTTTAATGTGTGGACAAGATTAACTTGTATAACATGGTAAAAAAGTCCCCTTGTTTTTATGATTATGATGGTAATCCAAGGTCCAATTAATTCCAAATGATATAACATGGGTAGGCTATATTTGCTTCCACCCAAGGTTCCAATAGTTTCCTTAAGATATTAAGGTTCTCATTATTGGTTCCTTTATAAAATGGAGTATTTATAATGTAATGGGTAAGACATTACTCATTAAAAATATGAGAGAGAGAGAGAGAGAGAGAGAGAGAGAGGGGTAAATCCCTTAATTAAGATAGGTCTTTCAATACTAATTAATTAGATTAGTATGGGGTACGATAAATCATTGGGCATCATGTCTAGCTACTACATAAATTAGAACACCATAATGAAAAAGACTCAAAGAAAAATTACATGAAAATGAAATATAAAACTCTATTTAAAATAAATCCAGTAAACAAGCCTGTAAATATTTGCACACCATGACTAATGTAATCATAGAAAATAACTATAATGAGATCTTAAATCCAATTAAATCAGAAGTTACATAAAAAAATTCTATATCCACTTGTACACCAACAACATCAAAAAATTATTTGCATATATTACATCTCAAATTAGGATTTATGTCAAATAATCAAGAAAAAACAAAGAGGAAGGGTATATGTAGTCCTAAATCAATCTCAATAGAGTTTTAGTAATCAAATGTATCCAAATTTATAATAACAAGTAATGTTTATCTTACAGACAATGCTAGTCAGTTGATTAATTGTGATGGAAAACAAATCTTAATTACACTTTATATAAACATTAAATGAATAACTAATCATAGTTCAATTTCCTATGATAACACATAGAGGATAAAAAAGATAAGGATAATCTAGTCATGGCACAACTCCTAGATCATATCAAATTCTTGGATGAGAGGGATACAATCCGTAATACATTACAAGCACCTATGAACCAATTAAATTTTTAACCATTCTCCATTAATTAATTATCAATCTAATTAGGGAAAAAAATCTCATTGAAATCCAATCCTATTGATAAAGCTTTTGTAAATGTTGATGACTAGGCAATATTAAAATAAGGAGTTATTCTAATTCTATAAATAGAGTCATTTAGTTCATAGTAAACACTTCTATTTATTTCATTTTCTTTTCCTCCATCCAAATTATATTACTTTGGCTTTCCCCAATACTACCAATTTTATTGTAGAAAGATATGTTGGAAAAGAATTCATTCCATGATGATTTTGCGTATACATGCATATCATTGTCTCAAAATATCTCTTTTACCCCACTTTTTGTTTAATCCTCTTAAATTCGAAAAAGTTATAACATGTTATACTATGATCAATTCCCAGATCTATATTCTAATTATTTGACCTTGTAGATCTATATTTTCCCAGGTAAACATATTTAAATTTAATTATGGTAGGCTATTATAACTAAGGAATATAGTCAATTGTTATCCACCCATATTTCTCTTCTTCACTTGGCCATCAAATTTGGGCTCATTTTTTACCACTTGTCATTCATCTAGAATTTATTAATGAGGTAGGATACTCAATTTTTTCATCTCTCTTTGGGATCTAAATGAATCAAATGTCACCATGTGATGACATCTCAAACCTTCAAGGCTTAGAGGTTATTAATCCTCCCAAAACTACTTAGGGCTCACGAAGCCCTGAATACCCATGATGTGACCACATGTCACAATCATGATAGTCAGAGTCTTGAGACATATTGAATATGAAATATCTCCCTATGGGATGCAATTTTTTATGATTCAATAATGTGCCATAATCATGCCAGTCAGAAGATCAACAAACATTAAACTATATAATTGACAATGAGGACTCCAAGTTCAACACCTATTTTGTTGACTATGACTTATCATGTTGAGTCTTTCCACCTATTATTTTGACTCTATTATATATTTTAATATGTTGAAAATATGCATCTCTTAGGTCTTCAATATTATTTGAATGTTGGATTTATATACCCCATAAGCTGAGTCTATAAGATTGTGCCATGTGCCATGATCTCGGGACATTAAGAGGTCATTAATGGTTAGAACTATGCATTTTACCCAAGATATGAGGTTTAATAAAATGATAACTCACCATATGAATGACGTAAAGCTTTTGTATCTTTGCAACATTCAACCATGGATAGCCTCCCTCCAAAACATGACTACCTAATATTTTCCTACATGATGAAATATCAATAAGTTGGGCTCAAGACGACTTCAAACTATAAACCTATAGTTTCCAAATCCTAGGTGACCATATTGATCCATATGGTAAATATCAATGACTTTGCGAGGTTACGAGACTTTTGAAAATCTAAATACATTAAGAATTGATTAAATTTGAATACTTGATCTATTAAAAGTTGAGAGCTAAAGATTTAAGTTTCAAAACGAAAACAAAACAAAATATTAAGAGATGATTACAATGTTAGTCAAAGCCAAAACTTATCTAAGCATGATTAAAACTTGAGTATAATATATAATGACATGTATTCAAGCATATGAAAGGTAAATATGATTCGACCAGATATGAAATTTATTTCAAGTAAAGCGTAAATACATTTTTTTTAAAAACCCTATTTTTAGGGAAAACATAGACTAAATAAGTACCAATATAAATGAAACAAAATGATTTAACAATTAAATGAACATTTCAAAATGATAAGATGATCATTTAAATAAGAAATTGGACTGAGTGTGCGCTAATTTAGACCATAATATAGAGGATAATTTAAATAATGAAGCAGATGGAAAATGGTTCAACAACAAAATGTCTCAAATAAATTACAAATAATACTAATCAACTTATAATTTAAAGGAAAATGCTTCTATGTTGGGCCAATGATCATAGAAGAATCCACATTTAACTTAACACTTGAAATTGCATGAGGTATGTAGTTCGGTGATGCAATAAAAAATAGAATCACTTAAGAAAAATTTAAAAGGTTAGTTTATGTTTACTTGAACTCTTGAAAAGGATTTTATAGTCATTGTGAATGAATGATTAAGTGAAACTTTGTCAAAGTTATCAAACAAGTCTGGATCATGAGTTAAAGACTAAAGGAAATAGAACCCAATATTTGTAATCTAAGTGGAATTTATAGCGATGTCAAACTAGTATGAAAGAACATCAAAAGAATATAACTATGCTACAATAAGAGGGTTGCCATATGACAATCAAACGTAGTGGGTCATTTTGGGCCTAATAGGTCATGCATACAATATCTCTAGGATTTTAAATTGAATCTTATGATTTTAGAATTATGGGCAACAACAAATTAAATCCTCATTCACATATGTGATAAACAAAGCTCTATTTAGTATATTGAATATGGCCACATCAATTTTGATGCTAGGTCTGAATTAAGTAAAGGGAACATTTTTCTTCATGGCAAACTTTGTAGGATTCTAAGCTCATCCTAACATGTGATTTTGATGTAATTTTCTTTGTACCACTAATTAAATATTTTCAAGTTGTATGGGATGTTGATTTGTGGTAGTCAATAGAATTTTTAAAATACTAGGCCAACTACATATGTTATAGGCTATGCAAGTTATTATTATTATGAAAATTTTCTCTTTCAAAAGTGCCTTATGTAATTAAATTGAACACTAGATTAGTGAAAGGAAATACTTATAGTTTCACAACTGCTTTGTGAAATCTAATTACTCTAGTTGCTATCAAGTCATCTATATAATCCATTTGATCTAGGGACAGGTCATATTCATCCTTACAAGGTTGAAAAGTCTCAAACTCTATTTAGATTTATGAATAATGCTTGAACACTCTTTGTAAGACAACCTTATTGAATTATATATTTAAACTCCCACTTGGTCCCAAAATAGAATGTCAAATGAGTAGGTTCTCGATTTTCCACGTTGATTGTTGAGTAATTCAATCTTTGTTTTACTTTTGAAATTTTAGGATTTTATTTGATATGAAACTCTGGATACTAGTCTGTAGTTTAGAAATTGGAAAATGTAATTTGATTTACAATGGGCATAAGTCATAATCCATTTATGTATCTTATAAATTCATTCCTTGAATCCTTTATGCATGAGAATTAATTATGGGATAACGATCATTGTCAACCATCCATTATGTTTTATGTTGATTCCATGACGTCGGCTTTGGTGGGTTTGCTTGACATATGGTGCCTCTCCACTATATTTAACTACTTAATTATTATTTAAATAACTTTTGATATTTTTTGGCCCTTTTACATTTTTCACAATATCATATATTTTTGGCCATTTAGTCTTGATAATATGTGGCTAGCAATATAACTATAAGATGCATTGCATATTTCCTCATAGTCATTAAATTTTCACCTATCATCAAGTCTTTAGGTCATGTGGGGTAATGAGGTTTGTAAACATGGTAGCTAACTGAATACAATAAACACATGGCACAATTAAATTGTGACATGTGGTAGTTGACTATATAGAGGATGCCATGTGGAACTCTATCATTGAATTACATAACTTGTATCTTGTCATTTTGTCTATTGGCTTATATGTAGTGAGATGTTGACACATGGTGTGATAGCAATCAACCACTTGGGTGGCTATTTTATAATTTTATTTTTTTATCTCCAAAATTTTGATCAAATGAGATTGAGACATGTAATTCAATCTCTCTTGCGTAGGTTGCCACTATAGTTTATGATTTATGACTCTAGACTAGGAGGAACGATGTGGTAAGATGAAGATATATGGTCTAATCTCACTCACTGGGTTGGTCGTGAGATTTCATGGTTTCATAATCTATGGCTAATTGTGATGAACCAAGGTAGTGACAGTTGGAAAACATGTAGTTGGCTTATCACTAGGTTCAAGACTTCTAATATATAACTACCTTTGATATGATGAGGATACAATGCATGTCATAACCCTATTCAGTCAAAATACTTACAACTTGGTATTTTTATTATTCATTGATAATCTATGAAATTTAAGCCAATGAATAACACATGTTAAAAATACACCAATTTGTAGAATGCAAAACTAACAAAACTAGAAAGTAATGATTAACTAAGTTGGTTGAATAAATCAAAAAAAGAAATAAAAAATTGAACTAGTATTATGATTTTCATCTAAAATTAATAAAATGAAGAGTGAATAAATCTAATTAGGATTTAGTATGAAATAATTTTAGGGCCGTTTCATGTCTCAATAGAGACCAAACATAAGATATTTAGGAAAATGGTTCCCTATTTAATTTTATTAAAATGGGGCATGTTGGTCACAATATATTCTTGATTACCTCAATGTTTTTTCCCTTGTTGTACCTATCCAAATTAGTCCTCCAAATTTATTCATCAAATATTCAAAACACCAATTAGTATTTCCACTATTGTTTTCATGAATAAACTTTTTCTCACATTTTTATAACTTTGGAGTCTAGATTCATGACACCTAAAAACTTGAAATCTAATGTGTGTAAATGGCATCACTTGATATTGCCCTCATTTGTTTTACTTTACTCTTATTTTTTCATTGAGTGCCTATCATATTTTCCCCTTATATGATGCTTATTTTAGTGCATCTTACATGCAAATTTTATTTTTATTTTTTTGTGATTCTTTTTTAATTCCCAAGAACTCTTTTTATGGGATGACTTTGTATGCAAAAATCATATCTTTTTTATTTATTAAAATATATTTTATTATATGCCATGCCTTTGTATCCTACATAGTGATTTTATATTATATACAATGCTTTCGTATTTGAGGAGGAGAGGAAAACTTAAATTTGTCATAATATTTTACTAATTTATATAAATTAGGAAAGATTCACCTTTACATTATAAAAAAAAAATTCCAATGTTTCATTTTTACGATATGATTGGTAGCCATATTTTTAAATACTTTCAACCCCAATTAATCTCTTTCTTCCCCACCATTTTTATCAAAACAAAATTCATGGGGTACTTAAAATTTTCCCTAGAAGCTTCAAGCAAAGGTTTAATCCATGGCATCAACTTTGGAATTTCAAATGGTACTTCCAATATGCTACTATTTAGATTGAGTGATTTTTTATTTCCAATTTGAAATGGTCATTTGATCCAAATACAAGTTTTTAGTAAATAAATTTGAGGGGGAGGTTTTTAGTTAATCTTACAATTTATTCATGCTAAACTCGGTGCCACTTAGGAAGAATCCAATGGGGAGTGGGATAATCTTGAACCATGATAAATTATATTTATGCATATAAAGTTTATAGCCTAAAACAACATATTACAACTCAAGTACACTCGTGGCATGATTAATTTACTCTTTATTGTTGTGAATTAAAATCATACTATCATAAAAAAAATAATAATTATAATAATAAAAATTAAAAAAATAAAAAAATAAAAAATTAATGACACAAATGTTATTAGGAAAATTAATCCCTTTAATAAGATTCATTTCATGTATTACTTATAGTAGGCATTCAAGAGTATATATGATTAAAACATGCATATAACGATCAAAGGGATAACCTCGATAAATGGATCATTGAAGAGTAAAGGGTTCAACAAGAGAATCATTGATTAAAATTTTGTTTTCAACATCATAAACAACATTTTGATGTTAAATTCCAGCCCCCACCCCACCTCTCCCCTCAATCCCAACCAAACTAATGTATTGGGGATAACCACCCACTTGATTCTTATATAGGTTTTGTCTAAGACTAAATTTTTCATTAAAAAAATATAAATATAGAATTTCATTAATTTTTTTTTATAAAACTAAATTTAAAACAAATGATTAGATCTCATTGTTTATTAACATATTGTCCTCATATAAATTCTATGTACAAGAAGCTATTATCAAAACCTTCAAATATAAAGTATAAAATACTTTCAAAGGGTTGTGCTTTTACTTTTGCAATGTTGTAAAATATACACATCCTACTCTGTTTTTAATGAAAAAATTTTCATTAAAGAGTGAGAAATGCATGTTTAGTAAGTGTTTTCAAATAATTTTGATAAAATAATGTAAAGGTTAATTATGTTTAAATTGATAATGTTTTAAATAGTGATTTTAAATTATAAGTTAAGGTTTAAGGGGAATTCACTTTTTTAGCAGTACGATTTGGATTTCATCTCTTTTATCATGTCAAATATTATTAACAACAAAAAATGATAATTGATAAATTTTTTATGAACTAAACTTAAAAATAATTTTTAAAATATAATGTAATATTTAATACTTTTCAAATATAATTATTACTAATATATAATAAACAGATATAAATTTAATCAGTGATAATTTTTTTCTATGATAATTATTTATTTATCATTATTTTTAAAATATTAATATAAAAGAAAGAGAAATCATTAAAATATGTACACTATTGAAATGTTTTAGTATAATTAAAATGTTACAGGATAAAACTAAAACCAAAAAGAAAAAAGAGGAGACAAGGAAAAGAAAAGAAGAAGAGAAACAAAGAAAGTCGGATAAGATACGGCTCAAAATCCCAAACTGAGATTTAAGAAACCTTCAAAACTTTATTTTATGTTACTCAAACTCTTACCAAGCATTGTACAGTCATTGTGAATGAATGATTAAGTGAAACTATGTCAAAGTTATCAAACAAGTCTGGATCATGAGTTAAAGACTAAAGGAAATAGAACCCAATCTTTGTAATCTGAGTGGCATTTATAGTGAAGTCATACTAGTATGCAAGAATATTAAAATAATATGGCTATGCTAAAGTAAGATGGTCCTGATATGAAAAGAAAACTTAGTGGGGCATGTTAGACCTAATAGGTCATCTATACAATCTCTCTGGTATTTTAAATTGAATCTTATGATTATATAATTATGGAAAATAATGGAGCCAAACCTCATCTACATGAGTGATAAATGAAGATCTATGTATTATATTTAATATGTCCATAGGGATTATGATGTCAGGTCTAAATTACAAAAAAGGAATCTTTTTCTTTAGAGCAAACTTGTTAGGATTCTGAGCCCATCCTAATAAGTGATTTTTATGTTATTATCTTTATACCATTGATTGACTATTTTCAGAATGTATGGGATGTTTGTTTGTGGTATTAAATATAATTTTCCAAATATTATTCCAACTACATATGTTATAGGCTATGCACTATTGTTATTATGATAAATTTCTCTTGCAAAAGTGCCTTTCATAAATAAATTGAACACTATATTAGCTTTAGGAAATACGTTTGGCTTCACCATTGCTTTATGGAGTCTAACCACTCTAATTGATCATGATTCATCTATGTACTCCATTTAATCTAGAGATAATTCATATTCATCATTGTAAGGCTAAACAACATTAGCCTCTACATATATTTATGAATAATTCTTGAACACTTTGTGTAAGACAACCTTATCAAGTTGTATATTCAAACTCCTACTTCATCCCAAATTAGAATGTTAAATAAATAGGTTCTTGATTTTCCATCTTCATTGCTGAGTAATTCAAGTTTTGTGCTACTTTTAAAATTTAATAATTTTATTTGATATGAAGCTTTGTATAGCAGTCTGTAGTTTGGAAATTAGAAAATATAATTTGATTTAACCTAGGCATAACTTATAATCTAATTTTCCATCTACAAATTCATTACTTGAATCCTTTATGCATGAGAATTAATTACATGGTAATGATATTATCAACCATCCATTAATTTTGATTTTGGTTTTATGATGTCAGCTTTGGTGGGTTTACTTGACACATGGTGCATCATCACTATCTTTGACTACTTAATCTTTTGTTTTAACTTTTGATATGTTTTTTTCCCTTTATAGGTGTCACAATATCATCTATTTATGGCCATTTAATCTTGTTATTTTGTGTCTAACTATATAACTATAAGACATATGGCATATTTCCTCTTAGTTAATTCATTTTCACATATCGTGAAGTCTTTAGGTTATGTCAATATATGGGGTAATGAGGTGATGAAACATGGTAATTAACCTAATATAATATCCATATGGTACAATAAAATAATGACATGTGGTAGCTATCTATAAATAAGATACCAAGTGGAATTCCATCATTGAATTGATTAACATGTATATTGTCATTTTGTCTATTCTCTTATACATAGTGAGATGTTAACACATGGCATGCTATCTCTCAATCAGCTGGTTGAATTTATAATTTTATCCTTTTATCTCTAGGTATAAAAACAAGTGATATTGAGACACATAAATCAATAATTTTTTCTCGGATGGCCATTATATTTTACGATTTATAACTCTAGATTAGGAGGCACGATGTAGAAAGATGAAGACACGTAGTATGTTCTCACTTAGTTTGATGGTAACACACTTTAATGGTTTCATAATCTACAACTAACTATGATAAATTGAGGTAGTGATAGTTAGTAAAATCTCATGTATTCATTTGGTCACTGGGTTGTGAGATTTGTAATATTGAATTACCATTGATATGGTGATGTTACAATGTGTGGTATAATCTTCTTCAGTCAAGATACTTAAAACATGATAGTTTGAATATCCATTTATAGTCTATGAAGATTAATCAAATGAATAACACTTTTTTATAATACACTGACATCTAGAAGGCAAAACTTACAAACATGGAAAGTAATGATTAGCTAGGTTAGTCAAATTAATCAAAATAAAAAATAAAAAATTGAATTATTATTCTGATTTCCATCTGAAATTCATAAAATGAAAAGTCGATAAAATTAATTAGGATTTAATATAAAATCATTTTAGGGATAATTCATGTATTAATAGGGACTAAACATAAGATTTTAGGTAAATGGTTCCCTATTTGATTTTCTAAAAATGGGGCATGTTGGTCACCATAGATTCTTGATTACCTTAATGGCTTTTTATTTTTTAGATCCATCACCCATGGGAACATCCTTTCAAAAAAAAATATTTAATAATGTTGGCTTTAGATTGTGTAGGATCAAAGTTAGTTTCCTCTTTGGGTTTTTCCTCGGCTAGTTTTCAATCCTTAGTTTTTCTACTTTCTATTTAGTTTTTTTAAATGTTTTTATTCCATTGGGGTCCTTTAAATAAATTGGATCTACATTTTTGTTTTAAATTGTGCCCTATTAATGTGCTAACTTTTGGAATAACAATTCATCTATTTCGATGAATAGAAATTAACAAAAACAAACCTCACTATGTTATGTACCCACAATCCAAGTTGTCTCCCATGAATGTGACATACATATTCCATCTATGTTCATCAATGAATATTTTTAGTAACATGGGGATATTATTGCTGATATCCCTCAACTAAATCAATTAAAGTGCTAGATTGTTTTTTTCCTCCATGTAATCTGCATACCCTTGTTCCTCAAAAAATACTTACATTCTAAATGTTACTTTAGGGTCATAGTTTGGAAAAATAATCACTTGTCCTTCTGGGGTCTTCCAGTAAATAAATAATATGAAATCTATCATTATTGTTTATTAATTTTTTAATATTATTGCAAGTAAAATATTTTATCACATATCTCTAGTGGTTCAACTGTAAAATACTAAATAAAATTTAATTTGATGTTGGTAGTCACCATATAGTGTTAGATAATGATTATGATTGCTGGGACATCCTTCTAATCTTCAATTATATGCCAAAACTGATTTTTAATATGTCAATGAATCTTCAAACTTTAAAATCACTCATATTTTCTAAGAGAATAGTTCTCATTCCCATATTATATCGATAAATGTTCTTTACTTCTTATATTACCTTCTAATCTTCAATTGTATGCCAAAACTAATCTTTAATAAATCAGTGAGTCTTCAAACCATCAAATCACTCACATTTCTTAGGAGAATAGTTTTCATTACCATCTTATATTGATCAATGTTCTTGATTTCCTAGATTATACACAACAAACACTTTACCTTATGTTAATATTTTTTTATTTTATTTTATTAGGAATATTGGTTATCTTAGCCATGGTTTTTACATTGATTGATACAAATAGATTTGTAGTCAACCATATTTTTCCACCAGACATTATTTTCAATAATATTTGTACAAAATAATTCATCAACACAAATAAGGGTAATTGAAGAAGTTTATGATGATTTGTCTCTTCAATTTTATGGTATTCATTCTAAAATAACAATTTGCTTGAATTATTTATTATTTCACTATCAAAAAATCCCTATGGGAATGGTGGATAGTCTACACCCTAAAGAGACATCAAGGATGTCTCCATGTCAAAGGCTCATTTTTGTTCAATCACCATTTCCATATACCTGATCTTGAATTTTTTTAAAAGTTGACCAATATTATCCTGTTGCACATATACATTTGAAATATTCTATAGCAACTCTTCCAACTCTTCCCTATACATGAACTTTATCTCTTTTTTTCCCTTATTGTAACCATCCAAATTAGTCCTCTAAATTTATTCATCAAAGATTCAAAACACCAATTAGGGTTTACACTCTTGTTTTTATGAATATACTTCTCACGTTTTTATAAATTTGGAGTCTAGATTCATGATGCCTAAAAAATTGAAATCTAATGTGTGTAATTGGCATCAATTGACATTATCCTATTTCATTCCACTTTACACTTCTTTTTTCATTGAGTGCCTAGCATATTTTACCCTTATACGATGCTCTTTTTCGTGCCATCTTGTATGCAATTTTTTGGGGTTCTTATTTTATTCCCAATAATTGTTTTAAGGGATGAGTTTTTAGGCAAAATTAATATCTTTTTTTATTTATTAAAATAATGTTTTATTCTATACAAGATGCCTTTGTATCCAAAAAAATTATTTTATATTATATGAAATGTTTTTGTAATTGAGCAGGAGAGAAAAACTTAAATTTCTCATAATATTTTAATAATTTATATAAATTAGGCAAGATTCACCTTTACGTCCATAAAAAATAAAAATAAAAATTGGTTTCATTTTTACCATAGGAATGGTAGCCATTTTATAAAGACTTTTCCACCCCAATGAATCTCATTCTATCAAGATTCCCGACCATTTTTAGAAAACAAATTTTTTGGGGTGCTTAAAATTTTCCATACAAGTTTCAAGCAAAAGTTTGAGCCATGGCATCAACTTTGGACTTCCAAATGGTAGTTCCAAGGTGCTACCATTAAATTTTAGTGAATTTTTGTTTCCAATTTGAAATGACCATTTGATCTAAATACAACATTGAGATGAGTTTCTAGTAAATAAATTTGAGGGGGAAGTCCTCTAAGCTACTATTTTTAGGCCACCTATAGTACTTCATAAAGTTGTTATAAATAATAGTGGGCCTCTTAACAAGAAATAAGTTATGCACAAGTTGTAAATTTACAATTACATTGGTCATATTAGTGTCCTATAAGTTTAAAATATAATTTAAAAGAGGCCAATATTTCCATTAAAACCATGATAAGCACTAGAGATCTTAAAATTGATGTATACCTTTTTTAATTAGGCATTTTTATTTTAATATAAAAAGAAGAACAAGTGGAAACCTATTGATTTTCATATGTATATTGCACCAAAAGGAAGAAGTGGGAAAGCTAAGATCATGTTAAAGGGAGTTTCCTTTCCACTCCAATAGCTTATAAATTTATTCCAAATTTTTTGACATACTATTATGCATGGTAAAGGCGAAGCGTTTGAAGCATTCAACAAGAAATAACCTTTCATCTATATGCACTTGTTTCCATTGGCCTTTAGAAGTAGCAGTAGATACCTAATGACAAACAAGAACTTTATATGGTTTAGGATCATGTACAACATAGATGACGTAATTTAAAATCAAACAATTACCTTGAATCTAATGATACATGATGACAATGCCTCATTATTTCAACTAAATGTGTTGATTCCAAGAGATGCCTTGCATACCCTTACTACTAACCCACTTGGCCCAAATGAAAATTTTGACAAGTTTTAGGAACATTAAGGAAATCAACATGATGGCTAGTAAACATGATATAGAATAAAAACCTTGTTAGCAACTTTGATTCTACTAGCAAACAATATGAATTTGTATTCCCAAAAGTCAAACTTTAATTTCAAAATTTATTCAAAAACCAAGTCCACATGTCATTAATGGAGACTCCAATACCCATTAGGATTTAACAAATATCTTACAATTTCTTCATGCTAAACTCGATGCCACTTAGGAAGAATAGAATAAGGAGTGGGGTAACATTGAACCATGATAAATTATATTTATGCATAGAAAGTTTAGAGCCTAAAATAACATATTCCAACTCAATCACACCCATGTCATGACTAATTTCCTCTTCGTTGATGTGAATTAAAATCATACTATCATCAACAAAATGAAATTTAATAACACAAGTGTCATTATGAAGATTAACCCTTTTTATAAGGTTTATGTCATGTGTGATTTGTAAAAGGCATTCAAGATCATCTGTGACTAAAACATACATATAACGAGTAAGGGGACAACCTTGATAGATGGATCATTGAAGAGCTAAGGGTTGAACGAGATAATAATTCACTAAAAGTTTATTTGAGGCATCATTAAACAACATTTTGATGCATTTAATAATTTTTCTCCCAAAGCCTAACCAAATTAGGGTATTGGGGATAAGCACCCACTTGATTCTTTTATAGGCTTTGTCTAAGACTAACTTGATGATAAGTGAATTTTGAGATGTTTTATGGATCCATTATATATGTTCCCAAGCCAAAACCATATTATTTATAATTTACCTTCCCCAAATAATTATTTTTTTTTATTGAATTTAAGGAAATATTAGACTATAGATTTAATAAATTTGGCTGTAGATTTTACAGTGATCTCATACGAGGTATTAAGTTTCATGATCAATCTTAAACCATATATGTTATCTCTATTATTGCTACCTTTTAACAATTAAGTATTATCATGCCTTGATTGATATAGGTGCCAAGGGAGCCAATTTCTTCATCCTTAAGATATACTTGGTAAAACACACCAAGAATTTTTGGTCGCATAATCTTAAAAAAACTCAGCGACTAAACCATTCAATATACCATTCAATATAGGGATTTTTTCATCCACCATAGAGAAGAGACCATATTTCTATGCTTGAAGGGGTAAATCCATTAAGATGATCACAAAGGTTTCACATGATCTTGGTGGGTATATATTACCTCACACATTTCCTCTTTTCAATATTGAAAGCATCAAAACATTCTCCTAAATGAGACCTTCAAAATGCTAATTGAAGGAATTTTCAAGATATTTAGTTTTATACCAAAGAAACTTTTACAATACCTCAATTATAAATAATATAATTTCATTAAAAAAATTGTAAAATGAATAATATATGTAACTAAATTTAAAACAAATTATTAGACCTCGGTTGCTTTTTAACATGTTGTCCTCCAAATATTGATTTTATGTACAAGAAGCTATTATCAAAACCTTGAAATATAAAGTATAAAAAACTTTCTAATGGTTGTGTTTTTACCCATGAAATGTTGTAAAATATACACATCCTACTTTATTTTGAATGAAAAAAAATAAATCTAATTAAAGAGAGAAATCTAGGTTTCAAACAATTTTGATATTTTGATAAAATAATGTAAAGGTTAATTTTGTTTTGATTGATCACTGTTTTAAATGGTAATGTTAAGTTATGAATTAAAATTTGAGAGAAATTTATTTTTTTTAATTTTTTTTGGAGCACGAACACTATTTCATTTCTTTTGTTATGTCAAATTTTATTAACAATAAAAATTGATAATTGGTAAATTTTATATGAATCAAACAAAAGAAATAAATCTTTAAAATATAATGTAGTATCCAATAACTTTTCAAATATAATTATTATTGATACATAATGAACAGACCTAAATTTAACCAGTTATAAATTTTTTTGATAACAAATATTTATTTATCATTAATTTTTAAATACTACTATAAATAAGCAATAACATTATTTTGTATACCATTGAAATGCTCCAGTATAATTAAAAAGATACAGAATAAAACTAATACCCTCCTTCCTCGCCCTCCCCCAAAAAAGAGAGACACAAGAAAGTCGGATAAGATACGGCTCAAAATCCCAAACCAAAACAAACTAAGTCCACAGCATCAAAGGGAGGATGGCTGGGTTTTATATCTGATACAAACTTAAAAAAAGATTGTGCATATGACTTATTACAGCATGCTGTGTTTCAATCAACTGCAACAACACGTGAATATTGTGATTGGAATTTCCGGCAATTCTTTCCTCTTGGTACATTTACATGTATACCCTGTCTTTTGGCATATCGCACAATCCTGAATAGGCGCACAAAACGTTTCATGGCTATCACCGATGGAAGCTCCGGGTAAGAATGGGCCACTCCTGCTAAAAACGCTTCCGGCTTTGTGTCACAACACACACAAAAAATCATTACATACAGAAGAATTACTAATACACACAACGTAATATAAAACATAATTTGTTTCTGCCATACCTGCACTAGCTATGATAACCATCGTTACAAACATTAGAGTTAAGGATCGTGTGATTAATTGAAAACCTGCCATCTTCAATTCTTTTTTACTAAACCCTAAACCTTTGTCTCACTGTAGTATGAATGGATGATTGAAAATGATGGTATGGATCAGAAGGGCCTTTTATAAGAAAGAGAGGACCTGTACAGACATCCTTATCTTTACTCGTCGAAAATAAGGTGTGATGTAAATAAATTACATTTTTTAGAAAATAAATTCCAGATGGAGAGATTCCATCCATAGCTTCCATTTTAAGGATTTCCTCTATTATTCTGATCTAACTTTCCTATTTTTCAGCTGCCTGTGTCTGTGCAGAAATTCTATTTAGGGGAAATCTGTCTTCTCACCTCTTACTACATTTATTGAAATTACAGTATTGATTTTACTGCAAATATGTAAGAAGATTAGCTTTCTTATTTTGATCGGACTTATTTGTTGAAATAAAGAGAGAATGCAAAAAATAAGAACTTAATAAATAAACAAGAACAAAACCCAATTGCTACAGAAATCTCTTGAAAATAAAAATTTTATTGATCTTCAATTTTCCTTACTTACAATGATGTGCCCAAGGCGTCTTTAAATAGATTTGAATTCAAAAATAACTGATTGATTAACTAATCATTAACTAATCATCTAAGTGCTTAAACAAACTGATTGTTAACAACTTAAACTAACTGATATCTAACTGTCAGTTAACTAACTGAATGTGAACTACTTTTCTAATAGTTTAACTAACTATTTGATAACTGACTGATCATTCACTGCTACATGCATGAGGAGTAGAGAAATTAACTCCAGTTCATCTTGAGTTTCTAACACTCCCCTTTAATTTCTACCACTTACAATTTTAACATTTACAATGCCTAAATTTTGTCTCAAATAATCAAAGGTCTCTTGCTAATGCCTTTGTAAATATATCTGCCAATTGATCTTCAGATCTACAGAATTCCAGATGGATTTCTCCATTGTTCACTAACTCTCTGATAAAGTGAAATCTTGTATCAATGTGCTTGCTCCTTTTGTGAAACACATGATTTTTTGATATTGCAATTGCTGATTTATTGTCACAAAATATTGGTGTTGACTCATTCTATGCTTGTAATAAATCTTTCAATATTCTTCTCATCCAAGTTGCTTGACATGCTGTTGATGTGGCTGCTACATACTCTGCTTCAGCTGATGAAAGTGTCACTATCGGCTGTTTTTTGGATGCCCATGTGACCACACCTATTCCTAAAAGAAAGGCATGTCCAAAAGTACTGTTCCTATCATCAACGCTACCTACAAAATCACTATCTGTAAAACCAATCAAACTAAAATGGTTAGTTGTGGAATATGAAATTCCATATTCTTTAGTTCATGCCACATATCTCAATATCCTTTTTCCAACTTGCCAATGTGAGTATTTCGGTGACTCCATGAATTTTGAGATTAAAATAACCCCATACATGATATCTAGTCTAATAGCTGTAACATACATCAAACTACCAACTAGTCTTTTGAATGTTGTAGAATCAACATTAGACACTTAGTCTTCTTTGCTAAGTTTGGTCCCTATAGCAACTAGTGTAGGTGTTGGTTTACAATTCAACATCTTAAATCTCCTTAACACATCCTTTGCATATTTAGTTTGACAGATAAAAATTCTTTTCTCTAATTGTACAACTTCTATTCTCAAAAAATACGTCATTAATCCCAAATCTGTCATTTCAAATTCTTTCTTCATTGCTGATTTAAAAGTGTCCATAGACAAATTTCCAGTAAAAATCAATTCATCAACATATAAACACACAATCAAAATTTGACCTTCTTTGTTGATTTTTGTGTAAAAAGTAGGCTCACTATTGCTTCTACTAAATCCATTATTTATCATATAAGAATCAATCCTGCTATACCATGCTCTTGGTGCTTGCTTGAGACCATAAAGGGCCTTCTTCAATCTGTAAACTTTTTCTTCATGTCCATGTACTTCATAACTTGTGGGCTATTTCACATACACTTCTTCATCTAGAAAACCATTCAAGAACACTGATTTGACATCTATTTGATATACATACCAATTATTTTGAGCAGCTATTGCTAAAACCATTCTACCAATATCCAATCTAGCAACTGGAGCAAATGTTTCATTATAATCAACTCCATGTTCTTGTGCAAAACCTTTTGCTAATAACCTTGCCTTGTGCTTTTCAACATTTCCATCTGTATCAAATTTAGTCTTATAAACCCATTTGACTCCTATACAATCTTTACCTTCAGGTAAATTAGTTAAATCCCATGTTTGATTTCTTTCAATAGCATTCAACTCTTCATCCATTGCTTTTAGCCAATGTTCCTCATTAACTACTTCTTCATAATACATAGGATCATGAGTGAAAAGATCAAAATTTGAAACCAAATCTAATTTCTCTTCTTCTTGATTATAAATCTCATTCAAATTTTTTATTTTCTTACCTTTAAATCTTGATCTTAAAGTAGCATGATTTGGATCTGATTCATCATTTTTTTGTGAATTTGGAGTAAGGTGACATGCATGTCCAGATGATTCACCTTGTTCATACCTTCTAGGTGTTCTTATTGGAATGCTTGTTCTTGCTTGTGGAGAGGATTGATCTCCTTGCAAATTTTGTTCTTCAGATTCTTCTTCATTCTGTGGAATTGGTGCTCCAATTGTGATGGTGCTACCATCCCATGCTTCTTCTTCCTTAAATTCAACATCTCTGCTAATAATCACTTGCTTTGAAATAGGGTTATACAACTTATAAGACTTTGATTCTTCACTATAGCCAATAAAAATGCATTTCTCACCTCTATCATCAAGTTTTCTTCTCAATTTAGATGCTATAAGAGTATATGTTATACAACCAAAAATTCTAAAATAATGTACACAATATTTCTTACCATTCCACGCTTCTTGTGGAATTCAATCTCTGACACTCTTTTTTGGGCTTCTATTCAGAATATACACTGCACATGCTACTACTTCTACCCAATATTCATTTGACAAGTGTTTGGCTTTCAACATGCTTCTATCCATCTCCATGATTGTTTTATTCTTTCTTTCTGCTACACCATTATGCTGTGGTGTGTACCTTGTAGTCAATTATCTTTTAATGCCATGATATCTACAAAAACCTTGAAATTAATTAGACATATATTCACCTCTTCTATCTGATCTGAGGACCTTGATATAATGGCCACTCTACTTTTCAATCATTGCCTTGAATTCTTTAAACTTTCCAAAGGCTTCAGACTTATTTTTGAGAAATTATATCCATGTCTTTCTGCTAAAGTCATCAATGAAGGTTAGAAAATAAGTACTACCTCCAAGTGATGTAATTTGCATTGGTCCACATAAATCACTATGGACTAGCTCCAATATTACCTTAGCTCTATATGAGGCTCCTACTAGAAAGCTCTTTCTATGCTATTTTGCCAGAATACAACTGTCACATGAACTCCCTGGCTATTCTATTGGTGGTAAACCCTTCACCATATTTTTCTTTTATAACAGATTAAAACCTCCAAAATGTAAATGTCCATACCTTAAGTGCCATAGCCATGATTGATCTAGATGCATATTTTTGAAGTGGGCTTCCTCTTCTCCTTGGATGCACTAAATATGAAGAGGGAACATCTGATTCTTTGTCATCTCCATTTTTCCTATCAACCTATCACTTGGAAACTTGTCCAGTATTGTGCAAACATTATCCATAAACGATACTCTGTAACCTTTCTATACTAACTGTCCAACACTCATAAGATTATGCTTTAGTCCAGGTATAAAATAAACATCACGTATAAACCCTCTTTCATCATTTTTTGCCAAAACATTTATTACACCTTTACCCATGACATCTACTGTGATATCATTTCCTAATTTCACTTCTAATTTTACATAATCATCAAGACTAGCAAAAAATTCTTTATTCCCTGTCATATGATTACTGCATCCACTATCTAAAAACCAAATATCTCTAGCTTTTTCTTGAGTAACATTAAAAGTAAGAAATAAGCTTCCAAGATTAGAACTAGATTCACTTGGATTAGAACTAGATTCACCTATGTAGTTAGCATTCTGCTTATACACATATCCTTATTTATTTCTGCAGTCACTTGCATAATGACCATATTTTTGCAGTAATAACATTGAATATTAGATTTATCAAACCTATGTGAACTTTTCTGAAAGTGATTGTTGTCACGTCCTCTATTACTGTAGTTTTGATTACTATTTTCACCTTCATCTGGATTGTTCCTTCCATATTTGCCTCCGCCTCTTCCTCTGAAGTTTTACCTACCTCTTCCTCTTCCTCTGCCAAATGATACCTGTGACTTGAAAGCATTCTTAAGAGAAGTATTGTTATTCCTATTCATTCTGGATTCATGTGTTAACAAAGAACTCATTAATTCATCTACAAATAACTGTTCCAAATCCTTAGTTTCCTCAATAGCTACAACTATTACATAAAATTTACTGGGTAAACATCTGAGTATTTTTTCTATGATCTTCTGATCCGTCATAGTTTCTCCGTTAGATCTAATTTGATTCACTATATTCAAAACTTGACCCATAAATTGGTCTATTGAATCTGAATCATTCATTTGCAAATTTTTAAAACTTCTCCTAAGAGATTGCAATTTAGCAATTTTTACCTTTGTATTACCTTTATAGGTAGTCTCCAAGATTTTCCATGCCTCTCTGGAACTTGTTGCTGCTGTAACTCTAGAAAAAATAGATTCATCCAATCCCTGTTGGATGACAAATAAAGCTTTTGCATCTTTTTTTTTGTTCTCTTTAAGCTCGTCCTTTTGTGCTCAATTTAATCCCAGATGGGCTACCTCATCCTGTGGTTCTACAAAACCACTCTCTACCAAATTCCAAACATCTTGTGAGAAAAATAAAGTTGTCATCTTAATTGCCCAGAAGTCATAATTCTTACCATTAAAAACTGGAATTCGAGGCTGTGAAATACTGTTATTCGCTGCCATGTCTCACGATGAAATGGCTTTCTAGTTTGTTGTTTTTTGAATACAGTCACTGACGTCAGTTTGTCTATCGAGGTCGGTCAGTAATAGTGTCGACGTCGGTTGCCTTACTAATGTTGGTCTTGGAGTCGACCGATGTCGGTTGAGTTGCTGATGTCAGGAGTGCAACTGCGACTACTGCGCTTCACTCCTATGCTTTTCTTGACTTTTGCTGCATGGTTCTCCTTGTGCTTCTACTGCACAAATCCTTACCAGGCTCTGATACCAATTTGTAGAAATAAAGAGAGCATTAAAAAAACAAGAACTTAAACAAATAAACAAGAACAGAACTCAATTGCTACAACAATCTCTTGAAAATAAGAATTTTATTGATCTTCAATTTTTCTTACTTACAATGTTGCACCCAAGGCGTCTTTAAATAGATTTGAATCTAAAAATAACTGATTGATTGATTAATCCTTAACTAATCATCTAACTACTTAAACAAACTGATTGTTAATAGCTTAAACTAACTGATATCTAACTGTCAGTTAACTAACTGAATGTGAACTACTTTTCTAACAATTTAACTAACTATTTGATAACTGACTGATCGTTCACTGCTGCATGCATGAGGAGTGGAGAAATTAACTCTAGTTCATCTTGAGTTTCTAACACTTTCCCCATTTCACAAATGGCTCTCTTGACATTTGCAGTAGAAGAAACTGAATACTGAATTTATATTATTTTAAATATATGACACTAAATTCCACATAAAATCTTTAAAATAATTTTTGAATTTTAAATTACAAAAGAAATGAAAGTGTTTATATTCATAAATAAAAATATAGAAGATTATCTAAGTTATCACTTTAACTTTTTCAATTATTAAAAAAAATTCTATTATTAAAATATAACTACCATTTAAGATTGGGCAACACCATCCCTACCATTAATTTGAGGGTCCAAAGCTGCCTTTAATGGTCCAGTGATGAAGAGAGTATCAAAGTACCGATTCTTTCTAATATTCATCAATATAATTTGTTAATTTCTCAATTAAAAATATTGGAAAGGAAATTTGCATTTTCGTTGCATAAAGTTCAAATGAGATTATTTTCTTTATTTTATTTGGATTGATCTCAATAGTAAATTTCAGATCATGAGTTGCATATAAAAGAAGTAATGTTAATATTAGAAAGGTTTCAGCATGATGAAGGGAATTATTTGAGATAACATGGACAACTTCTAAGGTATTATTGACATAAAAGATCTTATACAGTAAACATTTAGTCATACAAAAGTCTGGTATTGCTAAAGTGCATGATCTTATAAATGTCTCATATTCTCAAATTGTGTATATTTATATTGACAGGCGTGCAATTGTTGGGGTGATCCTTCTGGGCCGTACTCAATCCACGGTTGCCATTTGAAGTTGGAATCTTAATAGCGTTAAGATGCTCGGTTGCTGACCCATGGTTTTTTTTGTGAGGGGTTAATAAAAACCAAGCTTATTTTATACATATTTATCTATTATGTTTAATAGTATAAAAAAAATTGTGTTAAATTTTAATGTGTATGTGAAGACGTAGAAGTTTGTTTCTATGTCAATTAATGTTGTCATTAATAACAATTTAAGACAATCTAATTTATATATAAACATATCATTTATGAGAGCAAGTTTGATGATTCTTTTTGATAGTTCGAAGTGGATAGGTTAGGGAACGGATATGCAATCATTGTAAAGGGGTTAATAGAAAAAATAAGTCTATTATGTAAAAATTTATTTGTTATGTTCAATAGCATAAAATTCATTTATATCAGATTTTAGTGTGTATGTAAGGATCACAAGATTGTTTATAAGGCAATTAATATTGTTATTAGTGATATTCTGCAAAAATATAATTTATATATAAACACATCATCTATGAGAGCAATTTTGGCAATTCTTTTTGTTACATCAAAGAGCAGAAAATAAAGATTGGACATGCAATCATTTTAAAGTAAATTAAACTCCATTCAATACCTCTCAATAAACGCTACGAACATAACTTTTATATCTATTTGATGTTGGAAGTATAGATTTTTGTTCACAACTACTGGATGGCCTCTCCCTTATATTTCACCAGACCTCTCGTCTTCCTCTATAAACTAGTTTTAATTTATTGTTGTCAATTTCTATATGTGTGTGGCTTGATTTGATTTTGGTTTTATAGAAAATATAAATTGATGGAAGAAATTATAGCGATAATCGCTGAAGAGAAGGCCAAGAAGCATGACTTGCATGAATCAAATGCACCAAAAGGCAATGGTGGTTCGTATTTTGACCCCACAGCGATGGGTGCCATCAGGGACAGCGTTTGTGGAAGGATGCTTCGCTGCTTAAAGATTGACCTTTTTCATGGTTATAAATGTACAGGTGAATGTTTTTCCTAGAATTGGCAGCGTAATCTAATAATCCCCTTTAGGTGTAGTCAAATATTGGTGAAATAAATGATCCTCTACTCTCACCATTTTGAATGTTTTCTCTCTTTTTTTCATGTTCTCTTTTTACCATAAACTTTTGTACGTCTCTGTAGGGTGACAATTTTATTTTTGCCAAATACCTCTTTTGTCATTATTTAGTAAGATCACGTTCCTTATTTTGAGTTGTTAGAGTACTATGGTACTATGTTCCAAGGTTAAGTTCGAATTTGTCTCTCTATAAATGCTTCAAATTTTATTGTTGATATGGATATAATTTTTTATTATTTTTATAATAAAATTTGTGGTGAAAAACATGTGTGTGATTTTTTATATTTTTGTGGTACACATCATCAGTTTGTAAATGGGAGACTACTAAACTTCAATATGATTTGTGGTTGTGATTTAATTTGTTAATAGTTGGTAGTGTAATATTTTTGTTTTTAATGATGATAAATAAGATTGAAAAGGGCATCTAGATTTTTTTTTTTTTGGCATGTTATTTATGCATTTTTGATAGATCAACATGCATAACCCAGAGTTTGGGTATTTTAAACATTGTTCTTTAATTTTGTTGTAGGTCCTAAAAACATATTTGATGAGGTTAGAATATTATTAGACTAAGACAATTGTTGAATCTATTGGAAGAACCTATGTAATAGACACACCCTATTGGTTTAAAATATGGGTTTGTGGGGGAGAGGGCAAGGGGAAGGGGAGCAGGTGGAAAAGATTTCTTGAGATATAAGACTATCAAAAAGTGCGATGTTGAATGTTGTGTTTAAATCAAGTGTGAGAAGTATTGGCTATGTAATAGAATCCTGGGTTAGAATTTTCATAAATATATTAATTGATGTATCTACAATAGTCATGGGGTTAGTATGAAGAATCACATTAGTGAAAAAATCTAATTTTTTAGTATTTTCTGTAAAAGTTAAATCTAGAGAATTTGTGGCAATTGAGAGAATTGTTGCTAAAACAAGGGAAATCGTGACATGTGTTGAGTCTTGTGGAGAAGCTACTAAAGGGACTAAAGGTTGGGTAATTGAAGTATTTGGTGTGACCATCATAGTGTTGATTGTCATAGCTTCTTGTTCTACATCTATGTCCAAATAAGGATCTTGATCCTTTTCTTCAACTTGTTCTTGTCTTCTACCCTGAGTGCAAGGAGAATTGGTACTTGAAGTCTCAAAATTTAACTATAAGGGTACCTTATGAAAGATATACAATGTTACTTCTTCCTCTAGGTTCCCTCCATGGCTTTCTTCTAATTCCCATTCTTTTCCTTGTTCACCTAAAGATTCATCTATCTCCCCTTGTTGTGCAATAACATGAATTTGTGGGAACATAGCAAGAGACCTTCTTAGGTAAGTTACTGTAGAAGAGGTTGTTATCACATATAATTAAGGATGAGAAGATAAATGAATTATTATTAGATCCTATGATGAAAATACTTTTGTAACTGCTAGAGTGAATGTAATTTTGACCTTTGGTATTAGGGGTTCACTTATGTCTAGAGCTTTTTTGTTTCACCCACTTTGGCTTTGGAACACTTTCAAGAATCCTTTCCCTCTATTGATCATCATTTTCTTCTTTCATTTATTCCTCTGTTTGAGGTTGGCTAATTTTTTTAGAGTTATTTTCCTCATCTTCAATCTTAATTACATCTTCTCTTATTATATATGAATCATATTTGATCATATAGGTGATCTTCATAGACATATGATCCTTTCTCATTATCACATAAACATCAAAATCATCCTCATGATTGAGAAAGATTAGGTTATACTCATAATATTTATGTCCATAATCCTACTAGAATTACATGTGAAACTTATTTATTTATTGCTTTATGACCTTTCTAGGATCCCAATATCTGTATTCAACTAGCCCAAACATAAATGAATGCATGTGATTTAAAGTCTTGGCCATCTATTGTTAGTTTTATAAATGGTGTCCCCTAATGTTGAGGGGTGTTTTATGTTATTTGGCCAATCTGGCATTCTTTAGATCTCATCCACATTATTGGATAGTTGATTGGCTATGTATTACTTGGCCAATTTATTTGGTACAACTCTAGGTAATAATAAGGGAGCTTTCAAAGTGCTTTCCACTCTAATGATAGTATGATCTAGATATAACCAAAAATCACCCAATGACTTGAGTGATCTCTTTATCTAATCAAACCAACCAGCCATTAATTTTCATTTATTGCTCTATATATCAATAGGTAAAAGATGTCTTCTATTTTTTACATATTGCCCCAATATATGTGTATATGAATATGATATTTAATCATCATCTATATGATTTTCCCCCTTTATCTCCCAAGGAAAAAAATTTGTAAGGGTGATAATACCATAAATATCATCCACTAAATATGAAATCATATAGAAGTTGGCATCTACTTGGTCATGTTAAGCTGAAATTATGAGCCCCTCAAACACAATTATTGAATTATTTGTTTTGAGTGGATAAGATCAACTTACAACACATAGGGCAAAAGCCCCCTTGTTTTTAGGATTATATTGGTAATCCAAGGTCCAAGAAACTATAAATGATATAACATGGTTATGTTGTGTTTTTTTCCACTGACGGTTCAAATGGTTTCCTTAAGATATTTAGGTTCTCACTATTGGTTCATTTACAAAATGGGCTATTTAAAATGAAACGGGTAAGATGTTTCTCATTAAAAAATATAAAAAGGAGAGAGAGTATGGCATAAAAGATATAAATCCCTTAATGGAGTCAAGTATTCTAATACTCATAAATTATATTGGTATGCATTGCAATAAATCACTGGGCATCAATTCTAGCTACTGCATAAACAAGAGCACCACAATGAGCAAGACCTAAAGAAAAAATATGTGAACATGAAATATAAAATCTATTAAAAAGTAAATTCATTACACAATCCTCCAACTATTTACCCACCATGATTAGTGTAATCCTACACAATAACCAAAATGAGATCTCAAATCCAATAAAATCAACTCTTGCATAATCTAATCGTATATACACTTGCACACCAATAGCATCAGAAACCTCCTTTCATAGATTACTTCTCAAATCAAGATATTTAGAACAAAAAAAGATAAAACAAGGAGAAAGTGTAGATGCAATCCTATCTCAATCTCAACAAAGTTTTGATACTAAAATGTGTCCACCTTTACAATGGCAAGTAATGATACTCTTATAGACAATCCTATTTACTTAATTGATTTTTATGGATAACCAATCTTAATTTCTCTTGATATAAATATTAAACGAGTATCTATCGTAGTCCAATTTCCTATGACAACACATCAAGGAGCAAGAAGATAAGGCTAATCTAGTCATGGCACAACTCCTAGATCATAAAAAACTCCTAGATGAGAGGGATATAATTCCCAACACACTACGAGCTCTTATTACCCATTTAACTTGTTAACCATTCTCCATCAATTGATTGTTGATCTGAATAGGAATAAACACCTCCTTGAAGCCAATCCTAGTGATATAGCTATTGTAATGCTAATGACTAGTTAATATTAGAGAATTGGATTTTTTTTAATTCTCTAAATAAATGCATTAAGTTCAAAGAAAACATTTTTATTGATTCCATTTTATTTTCCACAATATAATTTCTATTATTTTAACTTTTCCCAATTTTGCCAACATTATTATAAAATAATATATTGGAGCAAAATACCTTCCAAGTTGATTATTTGTATACTTGTAAACCAATGGCTCAAAATATCTATTTTGTCTACCCTTGTGTTTATTCCTCTTGCATTCAATAGAGGTTCTTGACATGTTATGCTATGATCAATTCCCATATCTATATTTTAGACATTCAACCTTGTAGCTCTATTGTTGCAAAAGCAATCAGCTTCACATTTTAATTTACCTGGAGATTAAAATTGAGAAATATAGTCAAACCCATCCACCTATCTTTTTATTCTTCACTTGGACATCAAATTTAAGCTTGGTGTTTTCCACTTGCCATTCATCTATAGTTTATCAATGCTACAAGCTGCCTACTTTGTTCATCACTATCTCTAAGCTCATAATGAAAGGGATGTCACCATGTGGCTATGTACTAGGCCTTTGAGGATTGGAGGTCATTGGCTCCCAAATATTAAACAACCTGTGATGTGACCACATCCACAATCCCAAAAGTCAAGGGATCAATCTAGTTTGTGTCATAATTATAATAGTTGGGGGCTCAACAAACATTGAAATATGCAACTAGCTTTCCAGACTCTGAGTTAACCACCTGTCTTGTTGACAAGACTTTTCATATTGACTATTTCCATCAAGAATTTTTACTTTGCTCAATGTCTAGACACATGAATTTTAAGACTTGTCATGTTGACTATTTTCATGTCTTAGAGATTATTTGAATGTTAGATTTATATTCCCCATGAGCTAAGTCCATGAGATCCCTACAGTTTCAGATTTGATCAAAAAATAACTTTTCGTGTGAATGATAACTCTTGGGTATTTAGGACATCTCAACCATGGACTACCTCCATTTGGGATAAAACTACCTGATATTGTGACATGGTGCACAATCTCAGTAAGTCAATCTTAGGATGATTGGAGACTATAGATCTATAGTTTCCAAATCCCAAGTGTACCATATTATTCCACGTGGTGAAGATCAATGGTTGTGGGAGGTTGTGGGACTTCAAACTGTCTAAATTCATTACATATTACTAAAATCTAAAGACCTGATCTACAAAATGGTAAGATTCAAAGACTTAATCTGACAAACAAGATTCAACCATATAAAAGGTAAATCAAATTCAACTATACACGATTTTTTTATAAGTAAAGCCAAAAAACATGAACAAAACTTGATTTTAATGAATACTTTGACCAAATAAGCACCAATATGAATCAAACAAAATGGTTTAATAGCTAAAAAAACATTTCAAAATGATAACATGATCATTTAAATTAGAAATTGAACTAAGTATGCATGATTTATGACCATATTCCAAAGGACAAGTTCAATAATAAAGAATAAGGAAAATGTTTCAACTAAAAAAAAAACCATTTTTCATAAATGACAAATAGGGTGAACCAAATTATACATTAGAGGCAAATTATTCTAAGATAGGCCAATGATGATACAAGCATCCACATTTTGCTTAACACTTGAAACTACATTAAAAATGAATCATGGCGATGCAATAAAAGATAAAATAATTTAAGAAAACTTCAAAAGATTAGTTTTTGTTTCTTGAAATCTTGACAAAGATTTTATAGTCATTACGAATGAATGATTAGGTGACACTATCTCAAAGTTATCAAATAAGTATGGCTCATGAGTTAAAGACTAAAAGAAATAGAACAAAATCTTTTTAATCTAAATGGCATTTATAATGAAGTCATATTGTTATTCAAAAACATGAAAAGAATAAAAATATTCTAAATCAAGAAGATCCCCATATGAAAAAAATTAACTATGTAATGGGGTGTGTTTGACCCAAAAAATTTTAAAAAACAAAATTGTGGGGAGAATGTTGTTCAACATTCAAAATCTATACTATACGTCATCAATCCTAACAAGAGACATAAAATCATAAACAAGTCTTCCAAACAAAACCAAAACTATGAAAGAACTAAAGTCTAACTCAATATGTGACATACTAAGCTTTAGATCTTCCTTAGACCAGTAGTGTGTGCTGAAACTGATTGATTCTTTTATATTTCATGCATATAAATAAATTTAAAATCATATAAAAACTCATAAATTTTAATATGGACAATTTTTAATGTTTTTGTGGGGGGAATGTCAAATAAATTACTCTAATTACATCAACACATCTATATCCCCAATAGAGATACCTACGGTCTCACTCAAGGCCTTGTTCCATTGTCAACCAAGTTGGAAACCCTGTGATGTAGATTGCCTGGATCACCCTTTCGAGGAATGAATTTGGATTTTGAATTTTGTTCAATTTCCTATTAATTTATTTATTTTTAAAATATTTCATTATTCATTCCATTAAGGATTGGGGACCATTGCATGGATGTAATGATAGACTTAGCAAATTCATAATCACTAAGACAAAGTTAAATCAATTCAATATTTGCCTTTTCATCCAAATGTCATATTAAGTGTAGTTTGATGGCTTTAACAAAAAAATGAAATATTCTAAAATTTGCATATTTTATTTTGAGTCTCAAACCTTTGAAATCTATAAATACACAATGAAAATTGTGGTATATTATGTGATTATTCAAGGATGATTCACATTCCAATTTCCAAAAACTGAAAAAATCTCATAATTTATCGTCAAGCATTTGAATTTCTTAGCCTATAGGATCATAAGGAAACAACATTGATTTAGCATATTGTCGTCTAAAATTTTGCTTATTTTATGTCTGATTATGCTATCATTTGATTATCTAATCCTCATAAAAGGAAGGAACAAGATACAGTAGGGAAGATTGAATAATGCCAAAGCTACCCTTTTAGGCTTTGATTTCCCATTAAAAAACATGTGGCATAGTCCAATCAATTTTTGAAGGGCATACTACAAAACACAAAAGGACCAAATTGACAAACCAACATTAAACAAGCCAAAACCAAAAGAAAACTAAACTAAATCAAACAATAAAGAAGGAAACACTAGATAACAAAAAAAAACTATTTACAAAATATATACACAAAGGAACCTTAATAACTTTTCTCAAAAATAGTATTAAATGAAGAATCCATGAAGTAATTCTTCAAGTATTATCCATTAAATAATAGTGGCAAGTGCTTTCCTTAGATATCTATCAATCTAAATGCATTTTTTTGCAAAAACTTAGATACTTGGTAAGGAACAATCCATAAAGGACTGAACTTAGAATGTTGACCCTTTCTCTCATTGAATTATCCCATAACAAGACAAAGTCTATAACATGGAAGGATTTCAATTGTGCTTTATTATCAAACCATATATTCAAAGTAGTCTAATATTTACTAAAACTTTATAAGGATTCATCATGTGTATATTCTAATTGGATTAGGTCCATCAAATCTGGATTGACTTCCATTAATTGCTTCTATGTTTTCCTGTATGAATTGATATGTGGGCTTCTTGAGCTACATTGGGAAAATCAGCTCTATTCCATAGACAAGAAAAAAAGGGTAACTATTAAAGCTCTATTTATGCCTTGTTTTATTAGCCGATAGGGTGTATTCAATTAATAGATTCCAATTTCATGGAATCTAATCATTTTTTTTCTTTATATAATTTAGCAAATTCTTATTGGTTTCCTATAACAAACCATTTCATTGTGTATAATAATTTGAGGATAATTTAATGTAATTTCATTATTTTAGGCCCACTTAGTCATTTCTAATAAATGGGAATAAGGTTGGTTGTCATAAAAATGTGACATAAGATTTCCAAATTGAGCTGAAATATATTATTCCAAAAATACAATATTACTTCTTCAATTGTGTTATTCCTTATTAATTTAGATTTATTCCATCTCATACAATATTTTGTGGTGGTGAGAATGAAATTATGATTTAATGATGAGTCAGAATTTATGACTATAATGAAGTCTAATCACCACTAAGTAAATGGGCATTCTTATATCATTGATTATAAATCCCTCAGAGCATGGATCTCCCTTTTATCAAATATTTGGAATGAATGACAAGTACTCACATATGCATAAACATCCTGGAATAATGTTGGCTAATAATAGCTAGCTTTGAGAATCATGTGTGTTGTGACATTATTAGAAGAATGACCACTTCCCACATTATCACAAAATGAGTTCATCACCTCTTGTACTTCTTCTTTATAAAAACATCTCAAGTAAATCCCCTCATGATTCTTGTCGTAAAACACTCCTCTTTGCAACATATAGCATGTGGCCTTCATCCTCAAGAATTTTATCAGCATCTTATTGATAGGGTTAGTATCCTACCATAAAGCAAATAATGTACAATTTAATCATAACATGTATCAAATTGAACCTTAGACTAATTAAATTCCATATTGTATATGTTTTGATCATCTTCTAGAATTAACTTGGATAAAATTTGACCATGTATACATTTTTTAGGATTCACTTTCATGTGATATTATTGAAGCTTAATAACTTTGGGTCCTCTTCTTTCACCCATATTGATTTGTCCTAGCATTTTCTTGATCTCAAGATCTATATTTATGGTGTCTACTTTATTCTTCAATGCATAATGACGAAACTTTCTAACTGCCTTCACAAATGTGTAAGAATGGTAATCTAGTATAGGGTACTTTAGTTTGGCCTCTTTCAAATATGTACTCATTAATGCTATGAGGTTCTCTCCATATTCAAATAATTATGTCAAAATATAAATTCGAGCATATTATTTGAGGCAATAGAGTAGAGATATAAATATTTAGCATAATCTAGGCTGATCCACACAGGATCTTGGATAATTGCATTCTTGATTTCTTGAACCATCCTTTTATAAAAAGGATGCAATTATACTTTAGATCCATATTTTAACATATCATTTAGAGGTTTAGATATCTCAACAAAATAATAACTAAACTTTCATACAAAATTACTTTTGTCAAAAAGACATTTTAGCTCTTTCTTATAATCTGAAAGCTAAATTTTTGAAATAGCACTAGCTCATTATAGGCTAATTTACATACATTATTTATTGATAATTTGGCCTAAGAGCTTACCTTACATTTTACAAAAGACACATATTTTGCAATTAAGCACTATTCAAAACCTTCTATAGTGTTCAAATATATTTTCTAGATGACTCAAGTAAACTGATATATGTTTGAAAAATATAGTAAGGTAATCCATGGATACAATTATGTATTTATTGATTAAGCATTTGAAATTAGTGTCCACAACTCATTTAAATATGTCACCAATATTAAGAAAACCAAATAGCATTTTATTGTAGGCATGGTCCATGGCTCAATGAATCTGCTAACGGTTGATTGAAGTATCAAAAGCATTAAAAGACTCAATCAAGTCCCAAGCATGGTTTTTTTATTCAATTAAATAGGAAATCTTACACTAAAATATGTTATGTATAATTCGTTGATGACCAATTCTAAATCATTAAAAAAAATTAATTGATGGACATCAAACCTGATTACAAATTACAAACCCAAGATTAAGGATTCAAACACTATCATGTTGTTAGTACAAGGAAACTATAATATAAAAACTATAACATGTCCCTTACCATTAGGATCAATGAGTAGAATACTAGCTCCAAATACAGTGACCACATACCTGAATTTTGATCATGATCATACCTTTTCTTCTTTACTAGTTTGGTAATGAAAATAAAGGCACCTATATCTATAAAAGTAAAATTAACTTGTTAATTTATTGCATCATGCTATGTTATTATTGAATTCATTTGTCGCTTGTAATAAATTTTTATTTGATTCACTACTCGTCTCCATGTTAGTCACATATGCGAAAAACATATTACGATATAGTCATTGAGCAATCCTCACCAATATCTACTCAATAAATGCCATATGCTTATGGCATATTAACTATTTGTATGTATATGAACCAATGCACTCTTGGTTTAACTTGTAATTGCATATAGACATTCAAAAAATCTCCTACAACCTTGAATTTTGACTTATCTAACTAAGCAACCACTTTGTCTAATTTCATGGGAACCAATCCTAACTTATTGCAAATTCTTACAGGAATAAAATTAACCGATGTACCAAAATCTTTAGGAAAATTATGGAGATTCTTAAAAATATTATGATTATAAATAAGAATTATAGAAATTTAGTCCTAGTCTTATGTATTCAATAGTAGTATTAGTAGGGTTCTTTTGCTCAAGCCAACCACTCTTATCTTTAAAAGACTTGAGTAGTAATCCCTTTATTCTGTGATTTTTCCTAATACATGGAAGTTTATGTTAAAATATATCATTTTCATCACTTCCACAATGTTGTAACTTGTTTTTCTATTGGAAGTTTTATTATCACTTTATTTTGGTGGAGGTGGATCATTTCTAGTTTGAGGGTCAAATAGTGTAACAACATTTTTTAGTGGAGTTGAGGAAGTTAAAGGTTGATGTGCTCTACTCCTAAGAGTATCATTTGCTCTTTGGTATTATTATAAACCCTGAATATCATTGGTGTTATCTTCAAGTTCATTATATTCTAAATTAGGAAACACTAAAGTCTCTAATACCATGGTTTTAATCTAGGGTTTGATGAACTCGAAACATAAAAATTACTTACAATGTTCTAATCATTTGGGATAATCTCATATTCTTCAATTTCCTTTTTTAAAATGTATAAGGCTAGATGAAAGTCAACACAATCAAGTTCTCCATGTTCGACTGCCTTATACACATCACACCAATTGGAAAAGGTAATATCCATGATGTTAATATTAAGTAGTTTGTTGGATGAAGACTCATCTTATTTACTAGTGCTATTGATTTTGGTAAGTGAAATTTTGGGCAATATTTACACTACTCAAGATACCTACTCATTTTTTCAAGTTTATAAAATCATTGCTCAATTTTTATATTATTATTCGGGTTGCATCTAACTCAAGTTTAGGTGAATATTGAGGATAATTATATGTATTGTTAGTTGAAATTGGAAATAGTGCTTGGTTATAAGAATGAGGTATTGATTCATTACTCATTGGATATATAAATCTTAAATTATGATTAGGGGCAACATGTTGTAGTGGAAATTAATTCATAATTGGAAGAGGATGTAAAAAATGGAAATTTTTTATTTGTAGGTAATATTAAGTTTAAAATTGGCATATTTGGGAGAAGATAAGAAATCAAAGACAACATTTTCCCCTGTAGATTGAGTTTCCTATCCACTTTTATTTCTTCTACATATGGAAGGGGAAAATCAGTAACACTTTGATCTCTCCTTAGGAAAGTGATAGTCCAAGTATCCAAAACATTCTTAAATATTTCTAAGGATAGAAGCACATTTTATTTATACAAATATGTTATCCTTCTATACATATTTTGAAAACATGTACTAAAATTGCGTATAAGCTCATTTAATTTCCTTCTCATATGATAAAATTATTGGTATAATATTCTTGGATATACTACCTAACCAAAATGGGATAAAAATGTGTTATTTAATTGATTCCATTCTATGATTAAATTTTTAATAAGGTTAAGGAATCATTCATAAGCCTAATCAGGCAAGATTAAGGTAATTAACCTAAAATCCACATCTTCATTTTCAGTATTGATCAACCTAAGTGATGTTTTATATGTTGTAGTGTAGTCTTCTCCAATCCTTATATTGTTTGAAGTGAACTTTAGAATATAATGCCTAGGGTTTTATGGTAAATCATGCACATCATCAAGAATATTTATAGTTGATCTAGCTAATCAAGATGGATCCATTTGGACTAGTCTATTGGTGATATATTATGGTGATGGTATGTCCATGTAAAATAATCCTAAGTATCTACCTTAATAAGATCTAAGATTCCTATGATCTTGAACATGAGAAATAATTAATCTTCTATGATCAATCCTGACTCTAGATCATGTGATCCTTGAAGAAGACTCCTAGGTGACAAACACTAATTTTTGTTAGTATGGATTCTATAAATATGACAAATGGAAAATCTTGAGGATGAACTATTGGTATTAATTTCTTAATAGGCTCATAATATGTAGATATTTAACATTAGAAAGACCACAATATAGGAAATATGATGGTGGCCCTCCATCTAATGTCAATTTTTGTTACACAAAAATTGTGAACCACTTAGAGATAATTATTGAATTAATTTTTATGTGTGGACAAGATTAACTTGTAGCACATTGTAAAAAAGTCCCCTTTTTTTAGAATTATGATGGTAATCCAAGGGCCAAGAAATTCCTAATGATATAACATGGGTAGGCTATGTTTGCTTCCACCCAAGGTTCCAATAGTTTCCATAAGATATTCAAGTTCTCACTATTGGTTCCTTTACAAAATGGACTATTTATAATGTAATGGGCAAGAAATTACTCATTAAAAATATGAGAGAGAGAGAGAGAGAGAGAGAGAGAGAGAGAGAGAGAGAGAGAGAGAGAGAGAGAGAGAGAGAGAGAGAGATGTAAATCCCTTAATTAAGATAGGTCTTTCAATACTAATTAATTATATTAGTATGGGGTATAATAAATCATTGGGAATCAAGTCTAGCTACTACACAAATGAGAACACCATAATGAGAAAGACTCAAAGAAAAATTACATGAAAATGAAATATAAAACTCTATTGAAAATAAATCCAATACAAAAGCCTGTATATATTTCCACACCATGACTAATTTAATCCTAGAAAATAACTACAATGAGATCTTAAATCCAATTAAATCAGATGTTACATAAAAAAAATTCTATATCCACTTATACACCAACAACAGAAAAAAATTATCTGCATATGTTACATCTCAAATCAAGATCTTTGTCAAATAATCAAGATAAAACAAAGAGGAAGGGTATATGTAGTCCTAAATCAATCTCAATAGAGTTTTAGTAATCAAATGTATCCAAATTTATAATAACAAGTAGTTAATTAATGCTAGTTAGTTAATTAATTGTGATGGAAAAAAATATTAATTACACTTGATATAAACATTAAATGATTAACTAATCATAATTCAATTTCCTATGATAACACATATAAGATAAAAAAGATAAGGGTAATCTAGTCATGGCACAACTCCTAGATCATATCAAATTCTTGGATGAGAGGGATACAATCCCTAATACATTACAAGCACCCATGAACCAATTAAAATTTTAACCATTCTCCATCAATTTATTATCGATCTAAATAGGGAAAAATATCTCATTGAAATCCAATCCTATTGATAAAGCTTTTATAAATGTTAATGACTACGCAATATTAAAATAATGGGTTATTCTTATTCTATAAATAGATGCATTTAGTTCATAGTAAACACTTCTATTTATTCCATTTTCTTTTCCTCCATCCAAATTATATTACTTTGGCTTTCCCCAATTCTACCAATGTTATTTTAGAAATATATCTTGAAAAAAAAATCCCTTCCATGATGATTTTGTGTATACATGCAAATCATTGTCTCAAAATATCTCTTTTACCCCACCTTTTGTTTAATCCTCTTACATTCAAAAAAGTTGTAACATGTTATACTATGATCAATTCCAAAATCTATATTTTAATTATTTGACCTTGTGGATCTATAGTTTCTGAGGTAAACATATTTGAATTTGATTATGACTGGCCATTATAAGTAAGGAATATAGTTAAATTGTTATCCATCCATATTTCTCTTCTTCACTTGGCCATCAAATTTGGGCTCATTTTTTACCACCTGTCATTCATCTAAAATTTATTAATGAGGTAGGATACTTGATTTTTTCATCTCTCTTTGGTATCTAAAGGAATCTAATGTCACCATGTGATGACATCTCAAACCTTTAGGGTTTAGAGGTTATTAATCCTCCCAAAACTACTTAGGGCTCATGAAGCCCTAAATACCCACGATGTGACCACATGTCACGATCATGATAGTCAGAGGCTTGAGACATATGGAATATGAAATATCTCCCTATGGGATGCAATTTTTTATGATTCAATAATGTGACATAATCATGCCAGTTAGAAGATTGACAAACATTAAACTATATAATTGACAATGAGGACTCCAAGTTCAACACCTATTTTGTTGACTATAACTTATCATGTTGAGTCTTTCCACCTTTTATTTTGACTCTATTTGATCTTTTAACATGTTTAAAATATGCATCTCTTGGGTTTTCAATATTATTTGAATGTTGGCTTTATATACCCCATAAGCTGGGTCTATAAGATTGTGCCATGTGCCATGATCTCGAGACATTGAGAGGTCGTTAATGGTTAGAACTATGCATTTTACCCATGCTATGAGGTTTGATAAAATGATAACTCACCATATGAATGACCTAAAGCTTTTGGATCTTTGCAACATTCAACAATGGATAGCCTCCCTCCAGACCTTGACTACCTAATATTTTCCTACATGATGAAATATCAATAAGTTGGGCTTGAGACGACTTCAAACTATAAACCTATAGTTTCAAAATATTGGGTGACCATATTGATCCATATGGTACATATCAATGACTTCAGAGGTTAAGAGACTTTTGATTATCTAAATACATTAAAAATTGATTAAAGTTGAATACTTGATCTATTAAAAGTTGAGAGCTAAAGATTTAAGTTTCCAAACCAAGACAAAACAAAAAATTAAGAGATGATTACAATGTTAGTCAAATCCAAAACCTATCTAAGTATGATTATAACTTGAGTATAGTATATAATGACATGTATTCAACCATATGAAAGGTAAATCTGATTCGATCAAATATGAAATTTATTTCAAGTAAAGCATAAATACATTTTTTTAAAAACCCTATTTTTAGGGAAACCTTAGACTAAATAAGTACCAATATAAATGAAACAAAATGATTTAACAATTAAATGAACATTTCAAAATGATAACATGATCATTTAAATAATAAATTGAACTGAGTGTGCACTATTTTAGACCATAATAGAGAGGATAATTTAAATAATGAAGCACAGGGAAAATGGTTCAAAAAAAAAATGTCTCGAATAATTTACAATTAATACTAATCAACTTATAATTTAAAGGAAAATGCTTCTATGTTGGGCCAATGATCATAGAAGAATCCACATTTAACTTAACACTTGAAATTGCATGAGGTATGTAGTTCGGTGATGCAATAAAAAATATAATCACTTAAGAAAACTTTAAAAGGTTATTTTATGTTTACTTGAACTCTTGAAAAGGATTGTATAGTCATTGTGAATGAATGATTAAGTGAAACTATGTCAAAGTTATCAAACAAATCTGGATCATGAGTTAAAGACTAAAGGAAATAGAACCTAATATTTCTAATCTAATTGGAATTTATAGTGAAGTCAAACTAGTATGAAAGAACATGAAAAGAATATAACTATGCTACAACAAGAGGGTCTCCATATGACAAACAAACGTAGTGGGTCATTTTGGGCCTAATAGGTCATGCATACAATATCTCTAGGATTTTAAATTGAATCTTATGATTTTAGAATTATGGGCAACAACAAACCAAAACCTCATTCACATATGTGATAAACAAAGCCTCTATTTAGTCTATTAAATATGGCCATATCAATTCTGATGCTAGGTCTGAATTAAGTAAAGGGGACCTTTTTCTTCATGGAAAATTTTGTAGGATTCTAATCTCATCCTAACATGTAATTTTGATGTAATTTTATTTGTACCACTGATTAAATATTTTCATGTTGTATGGGATGTTTATTTGTGGTAGTCAATAGAATTTTTAAAATACTAGGCCAACTACATATGTTATAGGCTATGCAGGTTATTGTTATTATGAAAATTTTCTCTTTTGAAAGTGCCTTATATAAATCAATTGAACACTATATTAGTGCAAGGAAATACTTATAGTTTCACAACTACTTTGGGAAATCCAATTACTGTAATTGCTATCAAGTCATCTATATACTCCATTTGATCTAGGGACAAGTCATATTCATCCTTACAAGGTTGAAAAGTCTCAAACTCTATGTAGATTTATGAATAATGATTGAACACTTTTTGTAAGACAACCTTATTGAATTCTACCTTTAACTACTAATTGGTTTCAAAATAGAATGTCAAATGAGTAGGTTCTTGATTTTCCACATTGATTGTTGAGTAATTCAATCTTTGTTTTACTTTTGAAATTTTAGGATTTTATTTGATATGAAGCTTTGGATAGTAGTCTGTAGTTTAGAAATTGGAAAATGTAATTTGATTTAACATGGGCATAATTCATAATCCATTTGTCTATCTTATGAAATCATTCCTTGAATCCTTTATATATGATAATCAATTATGGGATAACGATAATTGTCAACCATCCATTATGTTTTATGTTGATTCCATGATGTCGGCTTTGGTGGGTTTGCTTGACACATGGTGCCTCTCCACTATATTTAACTACTTAATTATTTTTTAAATAACTTTTGATATTTTTTGGCCCTTTTATATTTGTGACAATATCATATATTTGTCGCCATTTAGTCTTGATAATATGTGGCTAGCAATATAACTATAAGATGCATTGCATATTTCCTCATAGTCATTTAATTTTCACCTATCGTCAAGTCTTTAGGTCATGTGTGGTAATGAGGTTTGTAAACATGGTAGCTAACTGAATACAATAAACACATGGCCCAATTAAATTATGACATGTCATAGTTGACTACATAGAGGATGCCACGTGAAACTCTATCATTGAATTACTTAACTTGTATCTTGTCGTTTTGTCTATTAGCTTATATGTAGTGAGATGTTGACACATGGTGTGATAGCAATCAATCAGTTGGTTGGCTATTTTATAATTTATCTTTTTATCTCCAAGATTTTGATCAAATGAGATTGAGACATGAAATTCAATCTCACTTGCTTAGGTTGCCACTATAGTTTATGATTTATGACTCTAGACTAGGAGGAACGATGTGGTAAGATGAAGATAGATGGTCTAATCTCACTCACTTGGTTGGTCATGAGATTTCATGGTTTCATAATCTATGGCTGAGTGTGATGAACCAAGGTAGTGACAGTTGGAAAACATGTAGTTGGCTTGTCACTAGGTTCCAAGACTTCTAATATATAACTACCTTTGATATGATGAGGATACAACGCATGTCATAATTCTATTCAGTCAAAATACTTATAACTTGATTTTTTTAATATTAATTGGTAATATATGAAATTTAATCAAATGAATAAAACATGTTAAAAATACACTAATTTGTAGAATGCAAAACTAACAAGCCCAAAAAGTAATGATTAACTAAGTTGGTTGAATAATTCAAAAAAATAAATAAAAATTTGAATTAGTATTCTGATTTCCATCTAAAATTCATAAAATGAAAAGTGAAAAAATGTAATTAGGATTTAGTATGAAATCATTTTAGGGCTATTTCATGTTTCAATAGAGACCAAACATAAGATTTTTAGGAAAATGGTTCCCTATTTAATTTTATTAAAATGGGGCATGTTGGTCACAATATATTCTTGATTACCTCAATGGATTTTCCCTTGTTGTATCCATCAAAATTAGTCCTCCGAATTTATTCATCAAATATTCAAAACACCAATTAGTATTTCCACTCTTGTTTTCATGAATAAACTTTTTCTCACATTTTTATAACTTTCCAGTCTAGATTCATGACACCTAAAAACTTGAAATCTAATGTGTGTAAATGGCATCAATTGACATTGCCCTCATTTGTTTTACTTTATGCTTATTTTTTCATTGAATGCCTATCATATTTTCCCCTTATATGATGCTTATTTTAGTGCATCTTACATGCAAATTTTATTTTTATTTTTTGTGATTCTTTTTTAATTCCCAAGAACTATTTTTACGTGATGAATTTCTATGCAAAAATCATATCTTTTTTATTTATTAAAATATATTTTATTATATGTCATGCCTTTGTATCCTACATAGTGATTTTATATTATATACAATGCTTTTGTATTTGAGAAGGAGAGGAAAACTTAAATTTGTCATAATATTTTACTCATTTATATGAATTAGGAAACATTCACCTTTACATTATAAAAAAAAAATCCAGTGTTTCATTTTTACGATATGATTGGTGGCCATATTTTTTAAGATTTTCAACCCAATGAATCTCTTTCCATCAAGATTCCCCACCGTTTTTATAAAAACAAATTTCATGGGGTACTTAAAATTTTCCCTAGAAGCTTCAAGCAAAGGTTTAATCCATGACATCAACTTTGGACTTTCAAATGCTAGTTCCAATATGCTACTATTTTGATCGAGTGATTTTTTATTTTCAATTTGAAATGATCATTTGATCGAAATACAAGTTTTTAGTAAATAAATTTGAGGGGGAATTTTTTAGTTAATCTTACAATTTATTCATGCTAAACTCAGTGCCACTTAGGAAGAATCCAATGGGGAATGGGATAACCTTGAACCATGACAAATTATATTTATGCATGGAAAATTTAGAGCCTAAAATAACATATTACAACTCAAGTACACTCGTGACTTAATTAATTTACTCTTTATTGTTGTGAATTAAAATCATACTATCATCCAAACAAAACAAAACAAAAAAAAATAAAAATAATGACACAAGTGTTATTAGGAAAATTAATCCCTTTAATAAGATTCATGTCATGTACTATTTATAGTAGGCATTCAATAGTATATACGATTAAAACATGCATATAAGGATCAAAGGGATAACCTCGATAAATGGATCATTGAAGAGTAAAGGGTTCGACACGAGAATCATTGATTAAAAGTTTGTTTAAAGCATCATAAACAACATTTTGATGTTAAATTCCAGCCCCCACCCCACCTCTCCTCTCAATCCCAACCAAACTAATGTATTGGGGATAAACACCCACTTGATTCTTTTATAGGTTTTGTCTAAGACTAACTTTTTCATTAAAAAAATATAAATATAGAATTTTATAAAAGAAATATATATAAAACTAAATTTAAAACAAATGATTAGATCTCGTTGTTTATTAACATGTTGTCCTCGTATAAATTCTATGTACAAGAAGCTATTATCAAAACCTTCAAATATAACATATAAAAGACTTTCAAAGGGTTGTGCTTTTACTTTTGCAATGTTGTAAAATATACACATCCTACTCTGTTTTTAATGAAAAAATTTTCATTAGAGTAAGAAAATGCATGTTTAGTAAGTGTTTTCAAATAATTTTGATAAAATAATGTAAAGGTTAATTATGTTTTAATTGATAATGTTTTAAATAGTGATTTTAAATTATAAGTTAATGTTTAAGTGGAATTCATTTTTTTAGTAGTATGATTTGGATTTCATCTTTTTTATCATGTCAAATATTATAAACAACAAAAAATGATACTTGATAACTTTTTTATGAATTAAACTTAAAAAAATTCTTTAAAATATAATGTAATATTTAATACTTTTCAAATATAACTATTATTAATATATGATAAACAGATATAAATTTAATCAGTGATAACTTTTTTTTATGATAATTATTTATTTGTCATTATTTTTAAAATATTAATATAAAAGAGAGAGAAATCATTAAAATATGTACACTATTGAAATGCTTCAGTATAATTAAAAAGATACAGGATAAAACTAAAACCAAAAAGAAATAAGAGGAGACGAGGAAAAGAAAAGAAGAAGAGAAACAAAGAAAGTCGGATAAGATACGGCTCAGAATCCCAAACCGAGATCCTGATGGCTGGGTATATAGAACACATTATATCTGATACAAACTTAAAAAAAGATTGTGCATATGACTTATTACAGATATCCTTCCGTGCCCTAAACACGCATCTATATTGCTTTGTTTCAATCAACAACAACACGTGTTTGATGATTGTGCATGGACTTCCTGCCTGGTGGCATGTCTTACAATCCTCAACAAGCGTACAAGGCTGTTGTGTACCAGCGATGGATGCTTCGGTTATGAATCTGCCACTCCTGCTAAAACTGCTTCCAGCTTTGCGTCATAACACAGAAAAAAAATAATAATAATAATAAAATAAAACATTACATATAGAAGAATTACCAATACATTCAACGTAACATAATACATAATTTGTTTCTTACATACCTGCACTAGCTATGATAATCATCGTTACAAATTTTAAATTAAGGATCGTGTGGGTAATTGAAAAACTGCCATCTTCAATTCTTGTTTACTAATCTCTGAACCTTCCTCTCAAACAAACAGTAGTGTGAATGGATGTGTGAACAAGATGGTATGGAGAACGGCACTTTACAAGAAAGAGAGGGCCTGTACAGACATCCTTATCTTTACTCGTCAAAAATAAGGTGTGTTGTAAATAAATTACATGTTTCAGAAAATAAATTTCAGATGGAGAGATTCCATGCATAGCTTACATTTTAAGGATTTCCTCTATTATTCTAATCTAACTTTCCTATTTTTCAGCTGCCTGTGCCTGTGTCTTTGCAGAGTTTCTATTTAGGGGAAATCTGTCTTCTCGCCACTTGCTACATTTATTGAAATTACAGTATTAGTTTTATTGCACATATATAAGAAGATTAGCTTTCTTATTTTGATCGGAGTTTCCCCATTTCACGAATGGCTCTTTTGACATTTGTAGTAGAAGAAACTGGATACGGTATTTATATTATTTTAAATATATGACACTAAATTCGAAAGGAAATCTTTAAAATATTTTTTGAGTTTTAAATTACAAAAGAAATTGAAGTTTTTATATTCATAAATAAAAATATAAAAGATTGTCTAATTTATCGTTTTAACTTTTTCAATATTAAAAAATAAATAAAAATACTATTAAAATACCTACCATTTAAGAGTGGGCAACACCACCCCTACCATTAATTTGAGGGTCCAAAGCTGCCTCTAATGGTCCCATAAAGAGAATCAGTGGCGAAGAGAGTATCAAATACCATTTTTTTCTTATATTCATCAATATAATTTGTTATGTTTTGAATTAAAAAATATTGGAAAGGAAATTTTCAATTTCGTTGCTTAAAATTCAATTGAGATTGTTTTCTTTATTATATTTGGATTCATCTCAATAGTAAATTTCAGATTAAAAGTTGCATATAAAAGAAGTAATCTTAATATTAGAAAGGTTTCAGCATGATGAAGTGAAATTATTGAAATAAGATGGACAACTTATAATATATTTTATTGATATAAAAGATTTTACACACTAAACATTTAGTCATACAAAAGTTTAGTATTGCTAAAGTGCGTGGCCCTATAAATGTCTCATATTCTCAAATTGTGTTATATATTTATATTGACAAACGTGCAATTGTTAGAGTGATCCTTCTGCGCCGTATTCAATCCACGGTTGCCATTTGAAGTTGGAAGCTGAATAGCATTAAGATGCCCGGTTGCTGAGCCTTGGTTTCATATGAGTGGTTAATAAAAACCAAATCTATTATATAGATAATTATCTGTTATGTTTAATAGTATTAAAAAAAAAAATTTGAAACTGTTATGTTTACTAGTATTAAAAAAAAAATGTTGAATATTAATGTGTATGTAAAGATGTAGAGGTTTGTTAATTGCAATATTAATAATATTTTGAAACAATTTAATTTATATATAAACACATTATTTATGAGAGCAAGTTTGATAATTTTTTTTGATAGCTTTATAGGTTAAAGATTGGATATGCAGTCATTGTAAGGTGGTTAATTAAAAAAACAAATTTATTGTGTAGAATTTTATTTGTTATGTTTAATAGCATAAATTTTTTTTGTATTGGTATTTAGTGTGTATATAAAGATCAGAAGTTTATTTCTATGTCAATTAATGTTGTTATTAATGATATTCTAAAAAAATATAATTTATATATAAGCACGTGAGAGTAATTTTGATAATTCATTTTGATACCTCAAAATACATAAGATAAAGATTAAACATACAATCATTGTAAAAGTTAAATTCCATTCAATATCTCTCAAAGAATACGATGAGCATACTTTTTATATCTATTTTATGTTGGAAGCATAGATTTTTGTTTACAACTAGTGGATAGCCTCTCCCTTATATTCCACCAGAACTCTCGGCTTCCTTTATAAACTAGTTTGAGTTTATTGTTGTCAATTTCTATATGTGAGACTTGATTTGATTTTGGTTCATATCTGAGAAAAATAGAGAAAATATAAATTGATGGAAGAAATTATAGCGATAATCGATGAGAAGGCCAAGAAGCATGACTTGCATGAATCAAATGCACCAAAAGGCAACGGTCGTTCTAATCCCCTTTTGGCGCAGTCGAATATAGGTGAAATAAATGATATTTTGGGTGTAGCTCAATCCTCTACTCTCACCATTTTGAATGTTTTCTCTCTTTCTTTCATGTTTCCTTTTTACCATAAACTTTTCTACGTCTATGTAGGGTGACACTTTTATTTTTTCCAAACACCTCTTTTGTCATTAAGTAGTGAGATCACGTTAATTATTTTGGATTTTTAGCGTGCTATGGTACTATGTTCCAAGGTTGAGTTCGAATTTGTTTCTCTATGAATGTGGTATGAATATTTTTTGTATTTAAATTTTATTGTTGATATTGATATAATTTGTTATTATTTTTATAGTAAATTTTGTGGTGAAAAATTTGTGTACATAATTTTTTATATCTTTGTAACATATATCATTGGTTTTTAAATGGGAGAGTCCTAAATCTCGAAATGATTTATGGTTGTGATTTAATTTTTTATTAGTTAGTAGTGTAATATTTTTGTTTCTTTATGATGATAAAGGAGACGAAAAAGGAGATTTAGATAATTTTTTACATGCTATTTGTGCACTTTTGATAGATTGACATGCATACACCAGAGTTTGGGTATTTTAAACGTACTTATTTAATTTTTTTGTGGGTCCTAAGGACATATTTGATGAGGTTAGACTATTCTTAGACTGAGACAATTTTTGAATCTATTGGAAGACCTTATGTAATAGACACACTCGGTTGCTTTAAGATATTAGCTTGTGGGGGTGAGAGCAAGGGGGAAGGGAGTGGGTGGCAAAGATTGCTTGGGATATAAGATCCTCAGAAAGTGGGCTGGTGACTATTACATTTAATTTAGGTGTCGGAAGAATTGACTATGTAATAGAAACTTGTGTTAAACTTTTCATAAATATATTAATTGATGTATCTAAAATAGTCATGAAGTTAGTAGTACGAATCAAATTAGTCAAAAAATCTAATTTTTTAGTATTTTCCATAAGTTGAATCTAGACAAGTTGTGGCAATTGAGAGAATTGTAGCTAAAATAATGGAAATGGTGATATGTGTTGAGTCATGTGGAGAAGCTACTAAAGTAACCATAGGTTAAATAATTGAAGTGTTTGATGTGACCACCATAGTGCTGATTGTCATAGTTTCCCGATCTACCTCTATGTCCACATAAGGATCTTGATCATTTTCTTCAATGTGTTCTTGTCTTGCACCCTGAGTGTGAGGAGAATTGGTAATTGAAGTCTCAAAATTTATCTATGAAAGCACCTTATGAAATATATCCAATATTACTTCTTCCTCTAGGTTCTCTCCATGGCTTACTTCTAATTTGTCTTTTCCTTGTTCATCTAAAGATTCGTCCATCTCCTCTTACTATGTAATAACATGAGTTTGTAGGAACACATGAAGAGAATTTCCCACATAGGTTATTAGAGAAGGGGTTGTTATCACATATAATGAAGGATGAGAAGATGAATTATTATTAGAGCCTAAGGTGGAAATATTTTTTTAATTTCTAGAGTGAATGTAATTGTGACCTTTGGTATTAGGGGTTCACTTATGTCTAGAGTTTTTTTTTTCCACCCCCCTTGCCTTTGGCACACTTTTAAGAATCCTTGCCCTCAATTGATCATCAGTTTCCTCTTTATTTCTTCCTCTAATTTTTTTAGACTTATTTTCCTCATCTTCAGTCCTAACTGCATCTTCTCTTATTATATATGAATCATATTTGATCATATAGTGATCTTCATAGACATATGATCCTTTCTCACTCTCAAATAAACATCAAAATCATCTTCAAGATTGAGAAAGATTAGGTCATGCTCATAATATTTATGTCCATAATCCTACTTGAATTCCATGTGGAATTTGTTTATTGATAGTTTTATCACCTTTCTAGGATCCCAATATCTGTATTTAACAAGTCCAAACTTAAATGAATGCATTCTTTTAATGTCTTGGCCATCTGGTCATAGTTTTCAAAATGTTGTCTCCTAATATAGAGGATTGTTTTATGTTATTTGACCAATTGGCCTTCCTTCAATTCTCATCCACATTGTTGGATAGTTGATAGGCTATCTATTGCTTGGATAATTTACCTAGTACAAGTCTAGGTGATGACAAGGGAGCTTCCAAAATGCTTTCAACTTTGATGATAGTATGATCTAGATAGAACCAAAAATCATCCATTGACTTGAGTTATCTCTTTATCTAATCAAACAACCTAGGCATTGATTTCCATTTATTGCTCTATATATCACTAGGTAAAAGGTGTCTTCTATTTTTTAGAAATGGTCCCTATATTTGTGTATATGAATAAGAGTTTTGATAATCATAGATATGTTTTTTCCCCTCTGGATCCCAAAGAAGAATGTTGGTGAGGGTGATAATACCAAATATATCATCCACCAAATAAAAAATCATATAGAAGCTGGCATCTGCTTGGTCATGTTTAAGCTGAAATTATGACCCACTCAAAGACAATTTTTGAATTAACTATTATGAGTGGACAAGATCAACATACAACACATGGGACAAAATTTCCCTTATTTTTAGGATTATATTGGTAATCCAAGGTCCAAAAATTTATAAATTATATAACATGGGTAAGTTGTGTTTATTTCCATTGAAGGCTCAAATGGTTTCCTTAATCTATTTAGGTTCTCACTACTACTTCATTTATAAAATGGGCTATTTATAATGTAATGGGTAAGATGTTCCTCATTAAAAAATATAAAAGGGAGAGAGAGTAGGTCATAAAAGATGTAAATCCCTTAATTGAGTCAAGTATTCTAATACTCATAAATTATATTAGTATGGGCTACAATAAATTACTAGCCATCAATTCTAGCTACTACATAAACAAGAACACTGCAATAAACAATACCTAAATAAAAATTATGTGAACATGAAATATAGAACTCTATTATATATGAAATTAATTACACAATCTTGCTACTATTTACCTGCCATGACTAGTGTAATCCCCCAAAATAACCAAAATGAGCTCTCAAATCTAATAAAATCAATTGTTGCACAATCTAATTGTATATCCACTTGCACACCAACAACATCATAAACATACTTGCATGTATTACTTCTCAAATCTAGAACTTTAAAAAGAAATTAAATAAAAAATTAAGGAGAAAGGGTAGATGAAATCTTGGTTCAACTCAATAGAGATTTTGTAGTCAAATGTGTCCACCTTTAAAATGGTAAGTAATGCTACTCTTATAGACAATGCTAGTTAGTTAATTGATTTTGATGGATAGCCAATCTTAGTTGCTCTTGATACAAACATGAAATGAATATTGATCGTAGTTCAACTTCCTATGATAAAACATCAAGGAGTAAGAAGATAAGCCTAATCTAGTCATGACACAACTCCTAGATCATAACTTCTTCTTAGATGAGAAGGATATAATCTCCAATGCACGGCGAGTTCCCACCACCCATTTAACTTTTTAACCATTCATTATTAGTTGAATGTTGATCCGAATAGGAATAAACACCTCATTGAAAGCCAATCCTAAGGATAAAGCTATTTTAAATGTTAATGACTACACAATATTGGAAAAATGGATTTTTTTTAATTTCTATAAATAAATACATTAAATTCAAAATAAACATTTTTATTGATTCTATTTTCTTTTCCTTGATCTAATTTCTACTATTCTGATTTTTCCAAATTTTACCAACATTAATATATAATAATATCCTAATGCAAAATACCTTCCAAACTAATTATATGTATAACTCAAAATAATTATCTTGTCCTCCTTTGTGTGTTTAATCTTGTTGCATTAAATACAAGCTCCTGACATGTTATGATATGATCAATTACCATATCTATATTTTAGACATTCAACCTTGTAGCTCTCTAGTTGCACAAGAAATCATCCTTACATTTTATTCTACTTGGACATTACATTTGAGAAATATAGTCAAACCCATCCTCCTATTTTTTTATTCTTTGTTTAGCCATTAAATTTAGGCTCATTGTTTGCCACTTCCCATTCATCCATCATTTATCAAAGCTGCAAGCTGCCTACTTTGTTCATCACTATCTCTGGGATCTGAATGAAAGGGATATTTCCTAGGCCTTTGAGACTTAGAGGTCATTGGCCGTAGTGGATCCTCCCAAACTTGTCAAGACTCCCAAAGCTTAAACTACCTGCGATGTGACATATCTCCGTCCCGGCTCCATGTTTTGATTAAACAAAAACTATTGGGTCTTCAGGACATCTTGACCATGGACTACCTAAATTTGGGCCACAACTACCTGATATTGTGCGACGTTGCACAAACTCGGTAAGTTAAGCTCAGGATGATTGCAGACTGCAGACCCATAGTTGTCAAATCCTAGGTGTACCAGATTGTTCCACGTGGTCAAGATCGATGGCTATGGGAGGCTACAGGACTTCCAACTATCTAACAACATTACCAATTACTAAAAGCCAAAGACCTGATCTGCAAAATGCCGAGAGTCAAAGACTTAATCTGACAAACCAACATAAAATAAGACACTCGAGATATTATTTGTATGTTAGTCATCCAAAACATGTCTAAGCATGAATAAAGCCTTATCAAATCATATAATGGCTCAGATTCAACCATATATAAGGTAAATCAAATTCAAATATACATGAAATTTTCTATAAGTAAAGCCTAAAAACATAAATAAAACCTGATTTTAATGAATACATAGACAAAATAAGAATCAATCTGAATCAAACAAAATGGTTTAACAGCTAAATGAACATTTCAAAATGATAACATGATCATTTAAATTTGAAATTGAAATTATTATGCACGAATTATGACCATAATCCAGAGGATAAGTTCAATAATGAAGCAGAAGGAAAATGTTTCAGCAAGAAAAACCTTTTGAATAAATGACAAATAACATGAGCCAAATTATATATTAAAGGCAAATGCTTCTAGGATAGGCCAATAACCATACAAGGATCCACATTTTACTTAATACTTGAAACTACATGAAATATGAATCATGGTAATGCAAGAAAAGATAAAATCATTTAAGAAAACTTCAAAAGATTAGTTTTTGTTTCTTGAACTCTTGACAAGGATTTTATAGTCATTGTGAATGAATGATTAGGTAAAGCTATGTCGGGTTCATGAGTTAAAGACTAAAGGAAATAGAACAAAATCTTTTTAATCTAAATAACATTTATAATGAAATCATACTATTATGCAAAAACATGAAATTAATACAACTATTCTTAATCAAAAAGATCCCCATACAAAAAAAATAACTAAGTAGTGGGGCGTGTTTGACCCAAAAAATAATAATTTTCATGGGGAGAATGTTGTTCAGCATTCAAAACCTAGATTGTAAATCATCAAACCCAACAAGAGACAAAACCATAAACAAGTCTTCCAAACAAAAATGGAAAGATAAAAGAACTAAAGTCTACCTCAATATGTGACATACTAAATTTCAGATCCATCTTAGACCATCAATGTGTGCTGAAAGTGATTGATTCTTTTATATCTCATTCATATAAAGAAATTTAAAATCATCTAAAACAATCATAATTTATGAGAAAGACAATTTTGGATGTTTGGTTTGTGGGGGATGGGAGTGCATGGGAGAGTGGAAAGGGAATTGCTTTGCTTCCATCAAGACATCTATAGCCCTGAAAGAGATGCCTATAGTCTCATTCAAGGCCTTGTTCCATTGTCAACCAAGTTGGAAAATTTGTGATGTAGATTTCCTGGATCACCCATTCGAAGAATGAATTTGGATTCTGCATTTTGTTCAGTTTCTTGTTAATTTATTTTCTTTTTAAAAGATTTCATTATTCATTCCATTGAGGGTTGGGTACCAATGCATGGGTGTAATGATAGACTTAAAAAATTCATAATCACCAAGACAAAGTTAAATCAATTCATTGTTCACATTTTGATCCAAATGTCATATTATGTGTAGTTTGATGTCTTTAACAAGACAATGAAACAATCTAAAATTCACATATTCTATTTTATATCATGGAGCTTCAAATTTTATAAATGCACAAAGAAAATTATAGTAGCTTATGTGATTATTCAAGGATGATTCACATTCTAATTTTAAAAAACTAAAAAAATCTTATACTTCATCATCAAACATTTAAATTTCTTGGCCTATAGGATCATAAGGAAACAACATTGCTTTAGCATATTGTTGTCTAAAATTTTGCTCATTCTTTCATGTCTAATTATTCTATCATGTTGATTGTCTAATCCTCATAAAAGGAAAGAACAATATACATTAGTGAAGATTCAATAATGCCAAATATACCATTTTAGGCTTTGATTTCTCATTAAAAACATGTGACCAACTCCAATAAATTTTTGAAAGGCATACTAAAAAACACCAAAAGACTAAATTTATAAACCAACGCTAAACAAGCCGAAACCAAAGGAAAACAAAGACAAAATAAAACTAAACTAAATCAAACAATAAAGCAGTAAACACTAGTTATGGAAAAAATCTAAGTACAAAATATATACACAAAGGAACCTCAATGTCATTACTAAAAAATGGTATTAGACAGAGTAGCCATGAAGTGATTATTCAAGTATTGTCCATTAAATGGTAGCACTAGAAATTTTATGCCTTGGAGGTCTCTCAATCTAAATGCATTTTGTCCTAAAATCTCAAATACTTGGTAAGGGATAATCCATAAAGGACTGAACTTAGCATACTAACCTTTTCTCTCATGGAATTATCCCATAACAAGACTAAGCATTGAATTCTTTAACTTACGATTTCTTGTCAAACCATATATTCACAGTAACCTAAGATTTACTAAAAATTTGTAAGGATTTATCGTGTCTACCTTCTAATTAGGTTAGGTCTAATGATCTAGACTGACTTCCTATTGGGTAGTTTCTATCACATTTTCCTTAAGGTGCTAAAGTGTCTAGTCCCAATAAGCTTATGTGTTGTCCTTTCATGCAAGACTAAGCTCTTGTGTGCTCACCCAAAGCATGAAACAAGAAATTAGTTCATGTGGGTTATATTTCACATTAACACACTTGTCGTATATTTGAGTTTGTTCATATATCTAATTAGTGATTACACAGAAGAGAAAACACATGACTATGGACGTTGTCTCATCAATCCAAACAAACAAGAAAGAAGATGACTGCCATGAGGTTTAAAGTGTTGATTACATAATCTCATATAAAGAATATTATATATATATATCATAGTTAGTTATAAACCAAATATTAATAAATACAAACTGATTGTTACTCAATGTTTTAACTATCAATCAACTGAAGCATAACACTAAAATTGGTAGTAACTTCCATAATTCTGCTACTACCATAAGTATTTGTTACATAATATGAATGTTCAATCATACCTTACATATATCTACATAGGGGTATTTATAAAAAAAATTCCCTTACTAAGTAGTTACATTATTAATGATAATTAGGTGACTAGCCAATAATCTCCAATAGATTGAGAGTTGTTGTAGTCATTTACTTTTTTTATCCCAAAGACCCAGGCCTTCACACCCCCCATATTGTTGTTTGGTGTTAAATCCTTGCTACCAAATGTCCTCCTTTATGGGGTCTGATGTGAAACTCATGTGATGATTAAAGTCTAGTTTGTTCTTGAGAATCATTCCTCAATTGTTTCCTGCTTCCCTTGTGCTCCCAAAGTCCTTCATTATTGTACCAAGTACTATGCTCTTAGGTTATCCATTAGTTATGTTTTTGGTTTGACTGGGTCTTTAAGCACTATTATCTTCCATGTCATGCTCCTCTTACGCCATGCTAGTTTCGCACCATAGTATTCCTTCACCATGGTCCTCTCATATCATGTTAGTTTTACACCATTGACTTCCTATGCCATGTTCTTATTGCACCATGTTGGTTCCATACCAAAAGCCCAAATAACTAGTCAAAATTTTGGGTCCAACATCACCAAGACTATTATCTTAGTCTATTCTTGACTAAGTATTAGTCTCAACCTCAACCAAAAATTTAGGGTCAATTTAATCAATATACTTTATAACACCATTCTAATGTGAAAAGGTTTCAAGCAGATTGGATGTTATTTCCTCAATCATTGCCTTCAACTTTTAGTCTCCTCAAGTTAATCGAGACACTCGCTTTACTTATTAACCAATTGGTCAATGGATGTGGTAGTATCCTTTTGGACCTCTTCAAGGGTAGTGACTTCATTTACAACATATCCTTATTTATTTGTTGTCAATGCACATTATTTATTTGTTGTCAATGCACATTATTTATTTCATCCATAGTCTTGATATCCTTAAATGCCTAAGCATGTTCAGTGTGGTCTTTTATTAAAAGATCAACATTTGCCCATTGTTACCATTGAGACTCCTCTACCTTGAGCCTGGCCTCCAAATTTTTATTGGGCCATGTGATTTTTCCAAAAATCCTATCCAAGATGGAGATCACTTCCCCAACCCTTTCGAGGGCACATCTGCACACTCCCACTACTTTTGTAGATTACTCAACCACCCATAATGCTTCAGTTTTAGGTATGGGTTATTCCTTGTACTAATTTAATATAATTTACAAGGGTTTCCATCTTATCAATGGCTTCTCCCTAAAAAAGGAACCTATCTACCAATGTCATTTCTTGGCCCAAAATAGTTTTACATAAATTTAAAGTTTTTACTTTGGTTGTTGTGGCTTCATCTATTTATTTCTTTAACATAACCACTTCCTCTTCAAGTGACTTTTGAGCGATGACTTCTTTGTCATACATTGCCAACACCTTAACATCTCTCTTGTCTGCTTTACACATATCATAATATGAAATTATATTCTATCACATGACTTCAAAGGCAATTTTTAGAAAGGTGGCACTAACTTGTAGAGGATAAATATTGTAGGGATCAACCCAAATTGCAGTGGGTAGTACATTTGTTTGGGAATCCAAAATTAGACTATCCAGAGGTATTTCAAAATGGCATTCTTCATTGTACATGTCCAAGAAATAGGACATTTGACATATGGTATCAAAAATTGCATCTTGAAAATGAAAATGAAAATGATAATATAAATATAACATTCTATCTAGAACACGTATTTGGTATTGAGTGTGTAAATTTGTGGTTGGATTAACTAAAGGTGGTTGAGCCTAGATCTAGTTGACTTATTCACTTTGAGTGGATCCCACTCAAGGATATTGACGTCCACTTTTAATGCCAATGAAGCATTGCCCATGCATATGATACTTATTTATTCTATGTCAAAATCATCCCTCTCTTTGCCAAGTTGATTTTCTAAATCTATTTGCACCTCATTAAGGGTAGTCTCCTCCTGGTGCATCAAAGAGGGAATTTTTTTAGTCAAATTACATTTCTTCCCTGTGACCCATAGACTTTTCTTCCATCAGATTGTTTACATGAAATGACATTGAAACCTCCAATTATGATTCCAAAGTATCTTGTTCAGGTGAAGTCCTTGGTGGTGATGCCAATGGTGGGGAGGACTTAGTGGTAAGACACTTGATGACAGTGCCTGGGAAATCCTCTATCATTTTTGGGGTTCCATTTGTGAACTTGTGCTAACATCATGCCCGTATCACTTATTCTTGTCAATTGGTGGTATAGGTGAGAGCTTTTCTCTTTTATGTTACACACCTTTTGATGTTTTATTCCTGGGTCACAACATATAGAATAAATTATGAATAGTGTCTCTGACCATGGTCTACTTAACTTTGATTTTAGTTTTATCAATCTCATACTTTTGCCTATATGGTTTCTTGTGAGGATAAGCATACATCTTTCAGAGGGTATGAATTTCTAAGTCAATTTGTTTAGCTTCTAGGGTGAGGGTTGCACATCATATATGTAGTACATCGAGTTGATGAAGTATCACACTATAAAGTCATAAGGTTGCTTCAACCAAGATGAATTCTCTCCAAAGGAGGCCATCTTGATATCGGATAGAGAAAAATGTTCTTTAATGGAAAATTAGGCTTGCTCACCAACCTAGATGAATAAGTCCTTAGGAATGCACCATTCACTTCTAGAGGCATACTTCATGTCATCATACCTTGACTTCATCTTCATTTTGAATGTTAGAGTGATATAATTGGGGCATGCGAATACCTCTTATCGCTCTATTAGGGAATTATGCTCTGGTGGGTATAGCCATTTTAGCTCATTGTAGGTGTAATTAGGTACACTATTTTCATCAAACACCATCAATAATATATATACCCCCATGTGAATATATGGCTAGGTATTCAATGGGTCCTCTCCACATCTAATATGATTTTGTTGACAAAATACATTATTAATTGTATTTTAAATCCTCAGTTACCTCGTGAGTGAGGAATAGGTGATCTATGTCCACCTCTTTCCATCAATCAATACCACTAATCTTAGTCATGATGACATGTACTGCTACTCCAAGGGCATGGTCTTGCAAGTTCTTAATGTGCATGGCATGGTCCTGCCTATGATACTTCGACACCATGGCAGTTTTCTCAATCTCCTCTGAATCCTCTAAGTTAATTTAAACATTTACATCAGAGCATTGCAACCCTAATACCTTGCTTACTCTTTCAAGTGTAATCTTCATGTGGTGCCCATCAAAATAGTTATAGCCCTCATGGATGCATGAAATCATAAATTGTATTGCTTCCACTAGTTTTCTAAAATATGGAAGGTTAAATAAATGGAAAATACCTATAGAGTCCAAGGCATTGAAGATTTTTAGGTCATACACCAATTCAATCCTAGTGTTTTGGAACTCAACCCACTCATCATTCTATAGCCCAACATCATTTCCTAGTTGGCGATGGTTATAGTTCAAAATGGTATGGGTAGGTACTTTCGATGCCTAATTTTTTGGGCATAGCACTGTTAATGGGTACTACATGTATTCTATAATTAAAGGTAGAGTTGGAGGTACTTATGCCCTCTTCTTTGACTATTACATATTTTTAGATCCTTCACCTTCTATGATCTACCTCTATTCCTCATGGATTTCTTCTTTGATTAATATAGCTTCCCCCCCGACATGTAGCTCTTCATCCTCTAGAATGGTTGGTAATGGATCAATTCTTTTGGATTTTTTCTTAGGCTGCATCACACTCTATAGAGCGCAAATGTTGAGGCATAGTTTTCCAGTGTTCCCAAAGGAATATGTTTATATGGTAGAATTAACTCAGCTTTCCAACTTTGATGCCTATTAATGGTGAACACCGATTACTATAACCTACAACTACCAGTTTTCCATTGCATCCTCTAAGTTTATCTAATTTTTTCTTGTTTACTTAGATAAGATCCATTTTAATAGCCAAACTAACAAGAATTTTATTCTCTACACTTGTCTTAGAATTTCTTGAAGTCGGTTCACTCTTTGGCTCTATAAAATCTCAATGAATCAAAGGTAATGTTAAAAATGAGCCCTTAAATTATTTTTATAGAATCGAGGGGGTAACATTCATTTACTACCCCCCTATATTTTACCATCACTTCTCACAATTAATGCATTATAATGGTCTCCATTATTTGGCTATCACTTCTCATTATAAAGGAATTTAACAACATCACCATGACATGATGTTGGCATGCTTATCACAACCAATTTATTTATATTAATGGCACATCTTATCCTAGTATTTTTATAGACTACACGACAACTTTAAAAACTCTTTTGAATATTCATACCATTGGTGTGAATATCTATCTTTAGACTCCTCTTTTTATTGTTGATGCATCCATATGGACCATCTCAAATTACATGTAACACCACTTAACCCACACTAAATGTGCATCATGGTGCTCCACAAATTATGAATTACAAAGTTACAAAAAATAACATAAAAATAAAAGAAAAAGGGTGCATAACTAAGGCAATACTTTATTGAAAACAACAAATCCTAAATTAGTGGCATATGCCTTATTAATACAAAATGAGGCTAGTTTTAAGTAGAGAAATATAGTCTTAGCCAGTTAAAATTATAGTGCCTAAGAAGAAATCAGCCATCCAAACTTGTAAATGATAAGCACTGATATGGAGAATTCTATGAACAACAAAAGGACCATCCTTGTGAAAATGAAGCTTCCTAGAGTGGTGCATGTACTTGGAGTCATAAAGTAAAACTTTCATACTTGTGATAAATGTCTTATGCTTAAGGTGGCGATCATGCCATGCCTTTTGTCTACATTTATCAACAATGAAATAGAATTAATCCAACCTTAAGAAAGCATCCAAACATCATTTCAATGATGATTCATCATCTAACTATCCAATGCATGCAATGTGAAGAGATGGCACCAAGAATTCAACTTGAAGGATTTTTTTTTCAAACACCAAATTAAAGGGTATACTATTGTTGAGGCACTTACAAGTTGTTTGGTAGGTCCAAAGTACTATAGATACCCAATCATCCCAATTAGTGAGGCTAATTTTATAAATCTTTTTAAGTGTTGTTCTAAAGATTTTTTTGAATGCCTCAGTAGTGAAATTGGCCTAGGGATTATACAAAGTTGTCTTGTGATAGGCAATCATGAAATCAGAGAGTAATATGTGGATAGTCTCCTTGATAAAATGTGTATCATGATCACTATTAAAAATTAATGGACAACCAAAATGGGTTATAATATGTTCCCATATGAAGTGCATAGTCGCTATAACAATACAATCCTTTATTGGTATGGCCTCAACTAAGCACGTGAGATAATCATTTGTTGTTATGCTATAAATGGAACCTCATAATGTGCCTGATTTAGGATAGACTCTAGTGTGGGGATAGACTACTCAGATAGATCATTAAATATAACCAAGTCTTCTTCTGATACACCATGCATATGTCATAGTCAATCTTTGATGGGACTAGGGTCACCAAAAATTGCTTTTCACATGGCTTGGAGAGAGATGAAAATCCAATTTTGGAAATGAGTAAGACAATGCCAAGATCATCTTATTTTCTAACAGATGCTATAAATAGTACCTAAATTTCATTCTTCATGAACATACCATGTTTTGGCCCATGTATGTAAGGTGCCACAAAGATAATGTAACCAAAGGTACTTTAGCAAGAAGGATTCTTCAACCCTCTACATGGTTTCACAAAATTATGTGTGGTTTTGGTGACCAAACTCCATTATAACTAATTCTAACTTAGATGTAGTTGTCATGATGAAACTAGTGATGTAAATTAGAGCATACTTGATCCCAATGAATAAGTTGCTTGTTATGGGTTTATCACCACCATCCAATCATGTCATCAAAAAGGTGAACCAATGAATTCATACGATCAACATCAAATTCATAGAAGGCTTTAAGTCACTATATAAAGTTGTAAACTTTCATTTTCCCATGAAATTGAAGATCTTCATCAAGTTTCGTTAGTGGTGTAGCCATAACTAGTCCTCGCATGACTTGTCTAGAAATAAGGTGAACAAATCTATGGAGTTAATGGTATGAGCATGAAATATTCTCACAACTACCAAGGTCATCACACACTCTTCCAATGAGGTCATAGTCACCATGAGCCCAATAATTATAGGCATTACATGTAGTATCAAAAATGGATTATGTGTCTATCCATCAGAGAAAGCCATCAGGAGTAGGGTCATAATGCTCACCATCTCTAATTATAAAATTGTATAAGTGATTAATATCTTCATTCCCACTAATAGGTTCTATGTATGGGGTCCCATGTGCTTTATCCAATGGGATAATGACTCATTGATCAACATTTTCAAAACTTATATAGAACTTTTTGAAACTCAAGTCTGTGTTATTTGAATAGCACCAAGGTCGACCGAATAGAGATGGAAAATCATCAATTCTAGCCAACATTAGAACTTCAAAATCAGCTTTTAAAGGCACCCTAGGGATATCAATAGTTGCATTATTAAGAGTGAAAATTGGTAGAGCATAGGTTTTACTAGCCATAAAAAACACATGAGGTGATGGTTGTAATGCTGGGATAGACACATTATGACATGCATCCTTTGTGAGGACATTGACCTCAACTCTAATATTAACAAAAATATCTTTGATTACCCAACTATCAATGGTAGCATTCATCAGTATTTCTTTGTCCTCTTGAGGGCTAGGAGGAACAAAAGTATCTTATTGTCAAGCATGGTTTAATCAATGATATTCAATTGGCCTTGGAAAATAAGGTTGATCACTACTTGGACTTGGTGCTTGATTTTTAAGATAATTACTCAATTTTGGGACAATGACTTCATCTAATAGACATTTACAAAGTTTATGGAAATTATCCTATGCCACATTTTGAATTTCTATGGCATTTTTAAAATTAGTAGGTTGAGTGGCTTCTCAGTCTTCAAGAAACTAAATTTCCCCTTTGTATTTCATGTACCAAGGTCATAGTATCCTAGAACAAGTCTTTTTGTTGCTATACATTAGGATACTTTAGTGTATGAGGCTTTCTATGTTGTATCTTCTCAATAGGTGGAATAGATGTGGACCGAGGTTTTCTGCTACATGTGGTGATATTAACCTATTAGGATTTTGGAGTGATAGAGTGGGGTTTCCAGTGAGTTTTCTGAATGTGAATCATACTATCACCTTATATATTTATTTACTTAGTGATGGATGTGTACAAATCAATGCACTCCTCCAACTGATGCTCCTTTTTACAAAAAGCACATGTTGGATAGACTAGACAATCTCATTGATAGTGATCTAGAGATCTACACTTATAACATGTTTGTGGTGGAAAATAACCACCTCCTCATCATTATCCTTGGCATCATCTATGATATCCTCCATTATCCTAATTGTTTGAGACAAATATTTGACACATGTCATGGACACATGCTTCATGTATATCACTAATTAGTTAGAAATCATTTCTGTCATGATTATAGGAATCACACATCTTGTAGTATTCACACTTTAGAATGTGTAGCCCTATATAAGAGGGGACAAGAGTGCACATCATTCTCTTCATGGAAAATTTCACATGACTACTTTAGTATAGCACAAATGTTCTTATAAGGGTAGTTGCTTCTATTATTATCTTAAAACTCATAATTTGTACACCAAAGACCATTACAAGTGATGTACACATTATTTTTAGTCATCTTCTCTAATTGTGATGTCATGGAAGCTATTTTAGATTCCATAAAAGGACTAATCATAATGTCAATGCTACCAATATTTTTAGCTTAACGCGCAGCTTCTAGGGCCTCATATGGGTTGGTAAAGGTCCTTTGAGATAGTGTTCATATAAAATGAAGAAATAAACCTCCCACAAACCATTGGGCATGCTAATTAGCATTAGTCTCAAATAAGAGCTTAGACAAGAGTGTTTTGAATCATGCATCATACTCACATAGACTTTCTGTAAGCTCTTGTTTTATATTTTTTAGTGCAACAGTGCTTTGTTGCTTAAATTTGAGAATATCAAATTCTTAAAGAAAAGTCATCTTCTCAATAGGTGGAATAGATGTGGACTAAGGTTTTCTGCTACATGTGGTGATATTAACCTATTAGGATTTTGGAGTGATAGAGTGTGGTTTCCAGTGAGTTTTCACAATGTGAATCATATTATCACCTTTTCCATTTATTTACTTAGTGATGGATGCGTACAAATCAATGCATTCCTCCAAATGATGCTCCTTTTTATAAAAAGTACATGTTGGATAGACTAGACAATCTCATTGATAGTGATCTAGAGATCCACATTTATAACATGTTTGTGGTGGAAAATAACCACCTCCTCATCACTATCCTTGGCCTCATCTATGATATCCTCCATTATCTTAATTGTTTGAGACAAATATTTGACACATGTCATGCACATGTGCTTCATGTATATCACTAATTAGTTAGAAATCATTTGTGTCATGGTTATAGGAATCACACATCTTGCAGTATTCACACATTAGAATCTGTAGCCCTATATAGGAGGGGACAAGAGTCCACATCATTCTCTTCATGGAAAATTTCACATGACTACTTTAGTATAGCACAAATGTTCTTATAAGGGTAGTTGCTTCTATTACTATCTTAAAACTCATAATTTGTACACCAAAGACCATTACAAGTGTCGTACACATTATTTGTAGTCATCTTCTATAATTGTGATGTCATAGAAGCTATTTGAGATTCTATAAAAGGACTAATCATAATGTCAATGCTACCAATATTTTTAGCTTAGAGCGCAGCTTCTAGGGCCTCATATGGGTTGGTAAAGGTCCTTTGAGATAGTGTTCATATAAAATGAAACAATAAAGCTCCCACAAACAATTGGGCATGCTAATTAGCATTAGTCTCAAATAAGAGCTTAGACAAGAGTGTTTTGAATCATGCATCATACTGACATACACTTTTAGTAAGCTCTTGTTTTATATTTTTTAGTGAAACAATGCTTTGTTGCTCAAATTTGAGAATATCAAATTTTTGAAGAAAAGTCATCTTGATCTGATCATAGTTAATTACCACTTGTTGAGGGTCAAACTTCATATACCACTTGTGTACTCTTTCCAAAAGTGTGATTGCAAATTGTGTGTTCTTTCACTCAGAATAATTTATACCACATGCCCTCTAAATGAGTTCACACTTATAAACATGCTTTGCACCATTCTCCATGCCTTTATATTTAGATAAATGCAGCATCATTTCATAATACACCAACAAAAATTAAGTTACTTATGACAGTGACTGTTGAGAACACACAAGTCCTGTTCCTAGAGGAGTAAGTCCACGACTTCCTCCTATGCCACCTTCTAGTCCTCCTGCACTTATAGTAGTAACACCTAAAATGTTAGGCATAGTAATAGGTTAATTTATAATATTCATACCAGTACTTTATGTACTATTAATGTCAAGTCCTCCAGGAATACCAAGTTGGGCCATGAAATTTCCTTGAAATGGAAGAGAAAGTGTCAATTCACTATGAGTTAAAATTGGCTCAGCTATAATTTCTGTTAGGGGATTAGTTTTTGAATCTACACTATTTGTATCCAAGTTGTGTATGACTAAATCATCTGGATCAAAAAAATGAGCATGCATTATGGTTGGGGAACTGGGTAGGTTCAAAAGTGGTTCTTCAGTCTCTTATATCTAGCTAGTTTCTCCCTCTTAAGATAAAACTAACATTGGTCATGGTTTGAAACTTGGTGAGTCATCTTGTACCCTTCTGCTTCCTTGTGGATCCTAACATCACTTCTAAGTCCTCCTATACCATTCCTATTATGATTCCACATGTAATCCTTTGTCAAGATTCATCATATTTACATTTTTTTAATTCCCACTGACTGGCTACCATTTTGACCCAAAAATTCTTTACCAACACCTTTGCATTCCCATACCAACTATGCGGCTCATGAAAGGGTGGATTTATCCCTCCCTAGGAAATTTTTTGAGTCCCAAATTAATAAACAACTTCTTAAATTCTACTGGGAAGTGTCTAATATATAGAAGTCATGGTTCTCAAAGAAACTGGAACTTGGCTTCTTTAAGACATAAGTGGTTACAACATATTACAAAATGTATCTATTCAACACCCTTTTCTACCAGATATTAACATCCCATGTCCACATTGTTCCCAAACGTGCTAAATCCCATTGATGTTCTATCATCCAATAGTGCCCCCTTCCAATAATTTATGACCAATCTTGAGCATAGGTGGAGAGCCAAGCATGCAAGTGAACAGGGAATTCAACAAATAAAGTTTCATATAATGAAGTCTAGAGATGTTGTTTAACCCTTGAATGGGAAGAAACTCTTAGTTCAAGATAGGGAATCATAAAATTATCTTCGACCATGGTAATCCATTATTCAATACTTTCAAGGGATAAACGTTCGAGTATTTTCCATTGTTATTCAACAAGTGTTGTGGGTCCTGACCATAAAACCAAAATGTTGTTTAATTTATATCACATTTTCCTTAAGGTGTTTAAGTGTCCTATCCCAAAAATCTTGTCCATTGGATTTTAAAGCAAGACTAAGCTCTTTCATGCTTACTTGAGGCATGCAACAAGAAAATTATTGTGGTTTATGTTGTGTAGTAACACACTTGTCATATACTTGAGTTTGTTCATATATCCAATTAGTGATTATATAGAAGAGGAAACACATGATTGTGGACCTTGTCTCATCAATGCAAAAAAATAAAAACACAAAGATAACTCTCATGAGATTCAAAGTGTTGATTACACAAGCTCATACAAAGCATATTCTATGTATCATTGTCAATTATAAGCCATATATTACTAAATGAAAAATTATTGTTACTCAATATTTTAACTATTACTAAACTGAAGAATAACACCATAACTAATAGTAACTTCCATAATTCTACTATTTCCATAATAATTCATCATATAATACCAATGTTTAATCATCCCTTACACATCTCTACACAAGAATATATATACTTGTTTCTTTCCCTTACCAAGTAGTTACATTATTAAGTATAATTAGGTGACTGACCAATGATCTCTAGTAGACTAAGAGTCATGGTAGTTATTTACTTGTTTTCTCCCAACATCCTAGGCCTTCATGCCCACTATATTCTTGTTTGGTGATAGATCCTTCCTTCCAAATGTCCTTTGTGCAGGCTGGTGTGAAACTGATGTGATGATTAAATTTCAATTTTTCCTTAAGAATCGTTCCTCAACTATTTCCTACTTCCCTCATGCTCTCCATATATTCTATTGTTGTATTGAGTCCTATGCTCTTAGGTTATTCATTAGTTATGTTTCATCTTTGATTGGGTCTTATCACGCTATTATCTTTTGTGTCATGCTCCTCTCACAATGTGATTATTTCATGCCTTAGTCTTCTTGATCAATGTTCCTATAATTCCATGCTAGTTTCATTCCATGGTCTTATTGCATTATGCTCCTCTCCTGTCGTCATGGTTCGTCAGCAAAATCCAAACTACTTAGTCAAAATTTAGGGTCCAACAATTCCTATATCTAATTCCATATATTTTTGTATGAACTGATAAGTGGGATTGCTAAGTTGCATTTGTAAAATTGGCTTTATTCCATAGATAATAAATAAAGGATACTTGTTTATGCCTTATTCTAATATCTCATAGGTTGTATTTGAGCAACACTTGGCAATTACATGGAATCTGATTAATTACTTTATTTATGGAATTTAGAAAATTCTTATTGGTTGACTCTACCAATCCATTTCATTATGTATAATAGTTTGAAAATAATTTAATGGTAATTTCATTATGTTAGGCTCACTCAGTCCTTTCTACTAACTAGAAAGCAGGTCTATTGTCATAAAAAAGTGACATAAGAGACCCAAATTGAGTCATAATATATTCTTCCAAAAATGCAATATTACTTCTTCATTTTTACTATTCTTTATTACTTTAGTTTTATTCCATTTTGTAAAATAGTTGGTGGCAGTGAAAATGAAATTATGATCAAATGATAAGTTGGGATGTATGATTCCAATAAATTCTAATTCCCACTAAGAAAATGGGTGTTCTTATATCAATGATTATAGAAGCATGGGAACATGAATATCCATTTTACCAAAGATTTGGAATGAATGACATGTACTCACATGTGCATAAAAATCCTTGATTAATGTTGGCCACTAATAGCCAACTCTGACAATAATGTGTGTTGTGACATTATTTGAAGAATGACCATTTCCTTTCTTATCATGAAATGAGTTCATCACCTTTTGTACTTATTTATAAAAACATCTCAAGTAATTCCCCTCACTATTCTTGTGGTAAAACACTCCTCTTTGACATATAACATGTGGCCTTCAACATCAAGGCTCTTCTCTACATCTTATTGAAATAGGTTGGACTCCTTATATAAATTAAATAATGTACAATTAAATCATACTATGGGTCAAATTGAACCTCGCACTAATTAAATTCCATAATGAATATTTTGTGATCAACTTATAAAATTAATTTGGATAAACATTAACCATGTATTATTTTTTTAGGTTTCACTTCGATGTGATATTCTTGAAGCTTAGTAACTTGGTGTCATCTTCTTTCAACCCTCTTGTTTTATCCTATCAATTTCTTGACCATGATATCTATAACTATGGCATATACTTTACTCTTAAATATGTAATGATAAAAGTTTCTAAATTCCTTCACCAATGCGTAGGAATCGTAATCTAGTACAGGGTACTTCCATTTGGCCTCTTTTAAATATGTACTAATAGATGCTATGGGGTGCCCTCTATATTGAAATAATTTGTCAAAATAACTACGATCATATGATCAAAGGAAAGAGATTACAAATATAAATATTTATCATAATCCAAACTAGCAAACACATGATCTTGGATAATTGCATTCTTGATTTCTTGAAACACACTTTTAAAATAAGCATAAAAATATACTTTAGCTCCTTGTTTTAACATGCCATTTAGAGGTTTAGTTATCTCAAAAAAATAAGAAATAAACTTTCATACAAAATTATTTTTTCCAAAAAACATTTTAGCTCTTTTCTAAAGTTTGACATCTAAATTTTTGAAATAGCACTAGCTCATTCTAGGTCAATTGACATACCTTCTTTGGTCATAATGTGGCCTAAAAGCTTACCTTACATTTTAAAAAAGACACATTTTTTGTGGTTAAGCGATATACAAAACCTTATATAGTGTTCAAATACCTTGTCTAGATGACTCAAGTAAAATAATCTATGCTTGGAAAATAAAAGAAGATCATCCATGTATACAAGTATATATTTATTGATTAAGCCTTTGAAAGCAATGTCCATAACTCATTGAAATGTGGTACCAACATTAATCAAAACCAATAGCATTTTATTGTAGGCATGGTCCATGACTTAATGAATCTACTAATGGATGACTAAAATATCAAAACCATTAAAAGACTGAATCAATTCCCAAGCACGGTGTTTTTATTTATTTAAATAAGAAAGATTTTAACAAAAAAATTTATGTACACCTAGTTTTTGACCAATTTATAATCAATAAAAAATATTAATTGATGGACATCAAACCTAATTACAAATTACAAACCCAATATTAATGCTTCAGACTATGTCATGTTATTAGTATAAGGAAACTATAATCTAAGAATTGTAACATGTATTTTAACATTAGGATCAATGAGTAGAATAATAGCCCCAAATCTTTGCTTAGAGCATGATCCATCTAAATACAGTGACCACATACCTAAATATTTTTCATGATCAAACCTTTTCTTCTTTATCAGTTTGGTAATGAAAGTATAGGCACCTACATCTATAGAAGTAAAATTAACTTATTCATTGATTGCAACATGTTACATGATTATCATCTTAATTCATGGCTCTTAGTCAATTTTGATTTGATTTGGTACTCCTCTCCATGGTAGTCACATATGGGGAAAACCTATTACCATATATTTATTGAGTGATCTTGAGCAATCTCTTCTTAATAACATGCCATATGCTTACGATATCTTAACTACTTGTATATCTATGAAATGATGCACTATTGGTTGAACTTATAATTACATATAGACATTCAACAACTCTCCTCAAACCTTGAATTTTGACTTATCTAACTAAAATACCACTTTATCTAATTTCAAAGGAACCAATCCTAACATATTACAAATCTTTATAGGAATAAAATTAACTGATGTACTAGAATCTACAATACAATTACGGAGAATCTTAGAAAAATTATTATTACAATAAAGAATGGTGGAACTTCAATCCTAGTCTTACGTATTCAACATTGGTATTAGCAAGGTTCTTTGGTTTGAGCCAACCACTCTTATCTTTAAAATACTTGAATAGGAAATCCCTTTGTTTAGTGATTTTTTCTAATTAATGGAGGGTTATGCTAGCTTTCATCCTTTTCATATCTTCCGCAATGTTGTAAATTATTTTTCTAGTGGAGGGATGATTGTCACTTTATTTCAGTGGAGGTGGATCATTTATAGCCTTAGGATTAGGTAGTGTAACAATAGTTTTTGGTGGAGTTGAGGTAGTCAGAAGATAATGTGTTATACTCCTAGGAGTATAGTTTCCTCTTTGGTACTATTGGAAAGCCTAAATTTCATTGGTGTCATCTCAAGTTCATTGTCTTCTAAATTAAGAAAGACTAAAGTCTCTAATACAATCGTTTTATTGCAAGTTTTTGATGAACTAAAAACATCACAGTGACTTGAAATATTCTAATCATTTGGGACAACCTCATATTATTCAATTTCCTTTTACAGAATGTATAAAACTAGATAAAAATCAACACAGTCAAATTCTCCATGTTAGACCACATTATGTAGATGACATCAATTGGGAAAGCTAATATCCATGATTTTAATATTAGGTAGTTTGCTGGATGAAGACTTATCTTATTTACCAGTGCTATTGATGTTGCTAAGTAAAATTTAGGGCATTATTTACACTACTAAAGCTACCTACTCATTTTTTTCATGTTTATAAAATCATTGCTAAATCTTTGAAACATTATTTGGATTACATATAATTTAAGTTTCACTTAATTTTTAGGATAATTCTATGTTTTGTTGGTTATAATTTGAACTAATGTTCACTTATAAGTCTGAGGCATTTATTCATTACCCACTAGATTTAGATTTCTTAAATTCTAATTAGGGGTAACATGTGTTAAAGGAGTTTATTCGTAATTGGAAGAGGATGCAAACATGGAACATTTTGATTTTTAGGTAGGATTAAGTTTAACATTGGCATATTTGGGAGAAAATTGGGAATGGGACCTAGCATTTACCCTTGTGGATTGAGTTTCCTATCCACTTTTATTTCTTCTACATATGTAAGGAGTAGGTCAGTGATGCTTGGATGTCTCCTTAAGAAAGTGGTAGTCCAAGGATCCAAAGCATTCTTGAACATTTCTAAGGCTAGCAAGGCATTTGGTCTATACAAATATGTTACCCTACTATACATATTTTGAAAATATGCATTGAAATTATATATAAGCTCTTTGAATTCCTTTCTCATGCAATAAAATTACTAGTATAATATTCTTGGATTAACTACTTAACCAAAATAGGATAAAAATGTTTTACTTAATTGATTCTATTTTTGAATAAATTCTTAGGAAGGTTAAGGAATCAGTCATAAGCCTAATCAAAGAAGGTGAAGGAAAATAACGTACAAGATACATCTTCATTTTTAACATTGAGCAACCTGAGAGATGTTTTATTTGATGTAATGTGATCTTCTCCAGTTCTTCCAATGTTTGGAGGGAACTTTAGATGATAATTATTAGTGTTTCTAGGTAAATCATGCACATCACCAAGAGCATTTATAGTTGATCTAACTAATCAAGATGTAGCCATTTAGACTAGGCTATTGGTGATATATTGTGGAGATGGTGTTACTGGGTAAAATCATATTCAGGATCTACGTTAATAAGATCTAATATTCCTATGATCTTGAAGATGAGAAATAATTAATATTGTATGATCAATCCTAACTCTAGATCATGTGATCCTTGAAGAAGACTCCCAACTGAAAAACACTAATTTTTTTTTAGTATGGGTTTTATGAGTATGACAGACGGAAATTAGTGTTTGTCACTCATAAATAGGTGTTCCAAAACTCAAAAATTAGATTAGTATGGGATACAATAAATAATTGGGCATCACGTCTAGCTACTACACAAATAAAACAATACAATGAGCAAGACTCAAAGAAAAAATGTGCAAAAATAAAATATAAAACTTTATTTAAAATAAATCCATTACACAAGCCTATATTTATGTACACACCATGACTAATGTAATCCTAAAAAATAACTAGAATGAGATCTCATATCTAATTAAATCGGAGTTACACAATCTAATTGTATATCCACTTATACATCAACAACATCAAAAAAATATTTGCATAGATTACTTCTCAAATAAGGATCTTTGATAAACAATCAAGAAAAAATAAAGAGGAAGGACAGATGTAGTCCTAACTCAATCGCAACATAGTTTTGGTAATCAAATGTGTCCACATTTACAATAGCAAGTAATGTTTGTCTTATAGACAATTCTAATCAGTTGATTAATTATGACAGACAACCAATCTTAGTTACTACTAATACAAACGTTAAATGATTAATTAATCATAGTTCAATTTCCTATGTTAACACATCAAGGAGAAAGAAGATAGGATAATCTAGTCATGGCACAACTCCTAAATCATATCAAATTCTTGACTGAGAGGGATACAATACTAATACATTGCGAGCTCCCACAACCCAATTAAATTTTGAACCATTCTCCATTAGTTGATTTTCGATTCAAATATAGAAAAAAATCTCATTACAATCTAATCATAATAATAATTTTTTTATAAATACTGATGAATAAACAATATTAGAACAATGAGTTATTCCAATTCTATAAATAAATGCATTTAGTTCATAATGAGCATTTCTATTGATTTCATTTTGTTTTCCTCCATACAAATTATGTGACTTTGACTTTTCCCAATTCTACCAATGTTGTTGTAGAAAGATATCTCGGAAAAAAATCCCTTCCAAGCTGATTCCATGTATACTTGCAAATCAATGTCTCAAACTATCAATTTTGCCCCAACTTTTTGTTTAATGCTCTTGCATTCACTAGAGGTTGTGACATGTTATACTACGATCAATTCCCATATCTATATTTTAATGATTTGACCTTGTAGATCTGTAGTTTCCTAGGTAAACATCTTTGACTTTGATTATGCTGGCCATTATATCTAAGGAATATAGTCAAATTGTCATCCACCCATCTTTTTCTTGGCCATCAAATTTGGGCTCGTTGTTTACCACTTGTCATTCATCTTGAAAATTATTAATGAGACAGGCTACTCGCTTTGTTCATCGCTCTTTGGGATCTGAATGCCTCGAATGTCACCACATGATGACATCTCCAACCTTCAGGGCTTAGAGGTCATTGATCCTCCCAAAACTACTCAGGGCTCATGAATCCTCAAATACCCATGATGTGACCACATGTCACAATCACGATAGTGAGAGGCTCGAGACATCTTGACGATGAAATATATCCCCCTGGTATACGACTTCTTATGATACAACAATGTACCACAATCATGACAGTTAGAGGTTCAACAAACATTAAACTATATAACTGACAACCTGGACTCCAAGTTCACCACCTATTCTGTTGACTATGACTTGCCATGTTGAGTCTTGCCACCTTGCATTTTGATCTATTCGATCTTTGGTGATTTTGACAGTCTGCATCTCTTGGGTCTTTGATATTATTTGAATGTTGGCTTTATATACCCCACAAGATCGTGCCATGCAACATGATCCCGGGACATCGGGAGATCCTTAATGGTTAGAACTATGTATTGTCCCCATGCCCTGAGGTCTGATAAAATGATAATTACCAAATGAATGGCCTGCGGCTCTTGGGTCTTTGCAACATTTGACCATGGATAGCCTCCCTCCAGACCTTGACTACCTGAGATTGTCCTACATGATGAAATATCAGTAAGTTGGGCTCGGGATGACTTCAGACTATAGACCTATAGTTTCCAAATCCTGGGTGACCATATTCATCCACGTGGTAAATATCAATGGCTCTAGGAGGCTACGGGACTTTTGATTGTCTAAATACATTACGAATTGATTAAATTTGAAGACTCGATCTGTTAAAAGATGAGAGCCATAGATTTGAGCTGCCAAACCAAGACAAAACAAAAAGATTGATAGATGATTACTATTTTAGTCAAAGCTAAAACCTGTCTAAGCATGAATAAAACTTGGGTAAAGCATATAATGACATGTATTCAACCATATGAAAGGCAAATCTGATTCAATCAGATATGAAATTTATTTCAAGTAAATCCTGAAAACATAGAAAACCCCTAATTTTAGGAAAGACTTAGACTAAATAAGCACCAATCTAAATGAAACAAAATGATTGAACAGTTAAATGAACATTTCAAAATGATAACATGATCATTTAAATAAAAAATTAGATTGAGTGTGCATTAATTTAGACCATAATTTAGAGGATAATTTCAATAATGAAGCACAAGGAAAATGTTTCAACAAAAAAAATTCTTGAATAAATTAAAAAAAAACATTAACTTGGTTTCTAGGGTAGGCCAATGATCATACAAGAATCCACAATTTATTTAACACTTTGAAACTGCATGAGGTATGTAGCTCGGTGATGCAATAAAAAATAGAATCACTTAAGAAAATTTCAAAAGGTTAGTTTATGTTGCTTGAACTCTTGACAAGGATTGGATAGTCATTGTGAATGAATGATTAAGTGAAACTATGTCAAAGTTATCAAACAAGTCTAGATCATGAGTTAAAGACTAAAGGAAATAGAACCCGATCTTTATAATCTAAGTGGAATTTATAGTGAAGTCATATTAGTATGCGAGAACATGAAAAGAATATAACTATCTTAAAGCAAGAGGGTCCCCATATGAACAGCAAACTTAGTGGGTCATGTTAGACTTAATAGGTCATGCATATAATCTCTTTGGGATTTTAAATTGAATCTTATGATTTTAGAATTATGGACAACAACAGACCCAAACCTCATCTGCATATGGGATAAACGAAGCTTTATGTAGTATATTAAATAGGGCCATATCAATTTTGATGCCAGGTCTGAATTAAGCAAAGGGGACCTTTTTCTTCATGACAAACATTTTAGGATTATAAGCTCATCCTATCATGTGATTTTGATGTTATTATCTTTGTACCAATGATTAAATATTGTCAAATTGTATGGGACGTTTATTTGTGGTAGTCAATAGAATTTTTAAAATGCTAGGCCAACTACATATGTTATAGGCTATGCATTATTGTTATTATGAAATATTTTTCTTGTGAAAGTGCTTTATGTAAATAAACTGAATATTAGATTAGTGCAAGGAGATACTTATAGTTTCACAACTGCTTTGTGAAATCCAACAACTCTAATTGATATCAAGTCATCTATGTACCTCATTTTATCCAGGGGCAAGTCATATTCATCCTTGTAAGGTTGAAAAACCTCAAACTCTATGTAGATTTATGAATAGTGCTTGAACACTCCATAGAAGATGACCTTATCGAATTTTATCTTTAAACTTCCACTTGGTCCCAAAATAGAATGTCAAATGAGCAGGTTCCTAGTTTTCCACCTCCATTATTGAGTAATTCAATCTTTGTGTTACTTTTGAAATTTTGGGATTTTATTTGATATGAAGCTCTAGATATTAGTCCATAGTTTGGAAATTGGAAAATATAATTTGATTTAACTTGGGTATAATTCATAATCCATTTGTCTATCTTATGAATTCATTGATTGAATCCTTTATGCATGATAATTAATTACAAGATAACGATCATTTTCAAACATGCATTAAATTTTACTTTGATTATATGATGTTAGCTTTGGTTGATTTACTTGACACATCGTGCCTCATAACTATCTTTAACTACTTAATTATTTGTTAAATACCTTTTGATATGCTTTGGCCCTTTTACATCTATCACATATCAGATATTTGTGGCCATTTACTCTTAATAATATGTAGCTATATATATAACTATAAGATGCATGGCATATTTCCTCTTAGTCACTTAATTTTCACCTATCATCAAGTCTTTGGGTCATGTCAATATATGGGGCAATAATGTTATGAAACATGGCAGCTAACCGACTATCATAACCACAAGGCACAATTGAATTGTGACATGTGGTAGTTGATTATATAGAGGATGTTACATAGAATTCTATCATTTAATTACTTAACTTGTATCTTGTCATGTTGTCTATTGGCTTCTATGTATTGAGATGTTGACACATGCTGTGATATCTATCAAGAAGTTGGTTGGATATTCTATAATTTTATCTTTTTGTCTCTAAGATTTTGATCAAATAAGATTGAGACATGTAAATTAATGTTGGTTGCTCAGGTGGCCACTATATTTTATGATTTATGACTCTAGACTAGGAGGGAAAATGTAGTAATATGAAGACACATGGTCTAATCTTGTTGATTTGGCTAGTCATGAGATTTCATGGTTTTGTAATTTGTGGCTGATTGTGATTAACCAAGGTAGTGACAGTTGGCAAACATGTAGTTGACTGGTCATTAGGTTGTGAGACTTGTAATATTTAACTACATTTGATATGATGAGGATACAATGCATGCCATTATCTTATTCACTCAAAATACTTGAAACTTTATAGTTTGAATATTCATCGATAATCTATGAAGCTTATGCCAATGAATAACACTTGTTAAAAATACACCAATTTATAGAATACAAAATTGACAAGCCTAGATAGTAATGATCAGCTAAGTTGGTTGAATAAATCAAAAATAGAAATTAAAAACTGAACTAGTATTTTGATTTCCATCTGAAATTCATAAAATGAAAAGTGAATAAATGTAACTAGGTTTTAGTATGAAATCATTGTAGGGCTCATTCATGTCTCAATAGAGACTAAACATAAAAATTTTAGGAAAATGGTTCCCTATTTAATTGTTTTAAAATGGGACATGTTGGTCACAATATATTCTTGATTACCTCAATGGATTTTCCCTTATTGTATATATCCAAATTAGTCCTCCAAATTTATTCATTAAATATTCAAAACACCAATTAGGATTTCCAGTCTTGTTTTCCTGAATAAACTTCTTCTCACTTTTTTGTAACTTTGGAGTGCAGATTCTTGACACCAAAATTTTTTAAATTTAATGTGTGTAATTGGAATCAATTGACATTGTCCTCATTCATTTGACTGCACGCTTCTTTTTTCATTGAGTGCCTATCATATTTTCCCCTTATATGATGTTTATTTTAGTGCATCTTGCACACAATTTTTATTTTTTATTTTTTTATTCCCAAGAATCTTTTTTATGGGATGATTTTGTATGCAAAAGTGATATATTTTTTTATTTATTAAAATAATTTTTATTATATGTCATGCCTTTGTATCCTACATAGTGATTTTATTTTATATGAAATGATTTTGTATTTGAGCAAGAGATGAAAATTTAAATTTATCATAATATTTTACTAATTTATATAAACTAGGAAAGATTCGCCTTTACGCTTAAAAAAATTATCTATTGTTTCATTTTTACGATATGAATGGTATCCATATTTTTTGAGATTTTCAACCCCAAAAAATATCGTTCCATTAGGATTCCCCACCATTTATATAAAGACAAATTTCATGGGGTACTTAAAAAATTTCTTAGAAGTTTCAAGAACCGGTTTGATCCATGGCATCAACTTTGGACTTGCAAATGGTAGTTTCAAGGTGCTACTATTTAGATAGAGTTAATTTTTATTTCCAATTTGAAATGACCATTTGATCCAAATACAATCTTGAGATGAGTTTTTAGTAAATAAATTTGAGGGTAAAGTGATCTAATCTACTATTTTTAGGCCACCTATAGTACTTCACAAAGTTATTTTAAACAATAGTGAACATCTTAACAAGAAATAATTTAAGAAAGAGTTCTAAAGTTATAATTAAATTAGTCATATGTGTGTCCTATAAGTTAAAAATATCATTTAAAATAGGCCAATGTTTCCATTATAACGATGACAGGAACTATAGATCTTAATATTTATGTATACCCTTTTTAATTAGGCATTTAATTTTTTGACTTAAAGCAAAGAAAAAGGGACAACCTATTTATTATCACATCTATATTGCACCAAATGGAGGAAGTGAGAAAGCTAATACCATGTTAAAGGGAGTTTCCTTTCCACTCCAATAACTTAAAAAAAATTTGCCAAAGTTTCCACATGCAATTAGGCGTGGTAAAGGTTGAGTGTTTGAAGCATTCAACAAGAAAGATCCTTTTATGTATATTCACTTATTTCCATTGGATTTTAGAAGTAGCAGTGGAAACCTAATGACAAATAATAATTTTATATGGTTCAGGGTCATGTAGAGCATGGATGATCCAATTTAAAATTAAATAATTTCCTTGCATCTAACGATCCACAAAGCTAATGTCTCCTCATATTTTAGTTGAAATAATTAATTTCAAGAGATGCCTTACATACCCTTACTACTTTCCCACTTGGCGAAATGAAAAATTTAACAAGTTTTATGAACACATTGTAGCATGCTTTAGAATGAAACCAACATGATGAGTAGTAAACAAGAAAGAACTTGTTAGCAACTTTGATGCTACTAGCAAAGAATAGGAATTCGGATTCCCAAAATTCAATCATTTTTCCAATATTTACTCAAAAACCAAATCCACATGTCACTAAGGGAGACTTCAAGACCCATTAGGATTGAACAAATATCGTTCAACTTGTTCATGCTAAAATCGATGCCACTTAGAAAGAATCCAATGGGGATAAACTAGGATAACATTGAACCATGATATATTATATTTATGCGTAAAAAGTTTAGAGCCTAAAATAACATATTACAACTCAAGTACACTCATGGCATGATTAATTTCCTCTTCATTGTTGTGAAGTAAAATCATACTATCATCAATAAAATGAAATTTAATAACACAAGTGTGATTAGGAAAATTAATCCCTTTAATAATATTTATGTCATGTGTTATTTATAGTAGGCATTCAAGAGCATATGTGATTAAAACATACATATAAGGAGCAAAAGGATAACCTCAATAGATGGATCATTGAAGAGCAAAAGGTTGAAATAGAGAATCATTGATTGACAGTTTGTTTGAGGCACCATTAAACAACATTTTGATGTGTTTAATAATTTACCCCACCAAATCCCAACCATACTAATGCATTGGGGATAAACACCCACGTTATACTTTTATAGGATTTGTCTTGGACTATCTTGATGATAACTGAATTTTGAGATGTTTTATGGAACCCTTATATAGATTCCCAAGCCAAAACCATGTTATTTAGAATGTGCCTTCCCCAAATAAACATTTTTTTCTCGACTTTAAGGAACTCATAGGCTATAAATTTAATAAATTTGGTTGAAGTTTTTATAATGATCTCGTAAGAGGTATTAAGATTCATGATCAATCTTCAACCATATATGTTATCTGTATTGTTGCTACCATTAACAATTAAGTATTATCATGCCTTGATTGATATAAATGCCAAAGGAGCCAATTTCTTCAAACATAAGATATACTTGGTAAAACTCCTCACAAATTTTTGGCCACATCATCTTAAACAACTCAGCTAATAAACCATCCAATATAGAGATTTTTTTCATCCACCATAAAGAAGAGTGCATATTCTTATTCTTAGAAAGGATAAACCCATCAAGATAATCACAACGCTCTTACATGATCTTGCTGGAAATATATTATCTCACTCCTTTGCTCATTCCAATATACAAAGCATCATAAACATTCTCCTAAATGAAAAGGGATTTTAAATAGTGATAAAAGGCAATCTTAAGATTTTAATTTTATACCAAGAAAACCTTCACAATACCTCAATTATAAATAATAAAATTTCATAAATTTTTTTATAAAATAAATAATATATGTAACTAAATTTAAAACAAATGATTAGACCTCGTTGTTTCTTAACATGTTGTCCTCCTAATATAAATTCTATGTACAAGAAGCTATTATCAAAACCTTCAAATATAAAGTATAAAAGACTTTCTAAAGGTTGTGTTTTTAGTCTTGCAATGTTGTAAAATATATACATCCTACTCTGTTTAAATGAAAAAAGTCTAATTAAAAAGTGAGAAATATAAGTTTCTTAAGTTTTTTCAAATAATTTTGATAAAATAATGTAAAGATTAATTTTGTTTTAATTGATTAGTGTTTTAAATAGTAATTTTAAATTATGAATTAAGGTTTGAAGGATATTCATTTTTGAAGAACATGATCTCGATTTTATCTCTTTTATTATATCAAATATTATTAACAATAAAAATTGATGCTAGATAACTTTTTATGAACCAAACAAAAAAATAAATCTCTAAAATATAATATAATATTTAATAACTTTTCAATATAATTATTACTGCTACATGATGAACAGATCTAAATTTAAGTAGTGATAACTTTTTTTAAATAACCATTATTTAGTTATCATTACTTTTTAAATATTAATATAAAAGAAAGAGAAATCATTAAAATATGTATACTAATGAAATGCTTTCAGTATAATTAAAAAGTCGCAGGATAAAACTAAAACCAAAAAGGGAAAAAGAGGAGACGCAGGAAAAGAAAAAAAGAAGAGAAACAAAGAAAGTCGGATAAGATACGGCTCAAAATCCCAAACCAAAACAAACTAATGCCGCAGCATCAAAGGGAGGATGGCTGGGTTTTATATCTGATACAAACTTAAAAAAAGATTGTGTATATGACTTATTACAGCATGCTGTGTTTCAATCAACTGCAACAACACGAGAATATCGTGATTGCAATGTCCGGCAATTCTTTCCTGAACTTCCTGAACTTGGTACATTTGCATGAATACTCTATATTTTGGCATATCGTACAATCCTTAACAAGCGCACAAAACTCATCATGGCTATCACCGATGGAAGCTCCGGGTAAGAATGTGCCACTCCTGCTAAAAACGCTTCCGGCTGTGTGTCACAACACAAAAAATAAACATTACATACACAACGTAATATAAAACATAATTTGTTTCTTCCATACCTGCACTAGCAATGATAATCATCGTTACGAAAATTAGAGTTAAGGATCGTGTGGTTAATTGAAAACCTGCCATCTTCAACTCTTGTTTACTAAACCCTAAACCTTTGTCTCACTGTAGTGTGAATGGATGTGTGAAAATGATGGTATGGATCAGAAGGGCCTTTTATAAGAAAGAGAGGGCCTGTACAGACATCCTTATCTTTACTCGTCAAAAATAAGGTGTGATGTAAATAAATTACATGTTTCAGAAAATAAATTCCAGATGGAGAGACTCCATGCATACCTTACATTTTAAGGATTTCCTCTATTATTCTGATCTAACTTTCCTATTTTTCAGCTGCCTGTGTCTGTGCAGAGTTTATATTTAGGGGAAATCTGTCTTCTCACCTCTTACTACATTTATTGAAATTACAGTATTGATTTTATTGCAAATATGTAAGATGATTGGCTTTCTTATTTTTATCGTACTTTCCCCATTTCACGAATGACTGTATTTATATTATTTTAAATATATGACACTAAATTCGAAAGGAAATCTTTAAAATAAATTTTGAGTTTTAAATTACAAAAAGAAACGAAAGTGTTTATATTCATAAATAAAAATATAGAGGATTATCTAATTTATCACTTTTAACTTTTTCAATTATTAAAAAAAATTATATTATTAAAATACGTATCATTTAAGATTGGGCAACACCACCCCTACCATTAATATGAGGGTCCAAAGCTTCCTCTAATGGTCCTGTGGCGAAGAGAATATCAAAGTACCAATTCTTTCTAATATTCATCAATATAATTTGTTAATTTTTCAATAAAAAATATTGGATAGGAAATTTGCATTTTGGTTGCATAAAAATTTAAATGAGATTATTTTCTTTATTTTATTTGGATTGATCTCAATAGTAAATTTGAGATTATAAGTTGCATATAAACGAAGTAATCTTAATATTAGAAATGTTTCATCATGGTGAAGGGAATTATTTGAGATAACATGGACAACTTATAAGATATTATTGACATAAAATATCTTATCCAGTAAGCATTTAGTCATACAAAAGTCTGGTATTGCTAAAGTGCATGATCCTATAAATGTCTCATATTCTCAAATTGTATATATTTATATTGACAGCGTGCAATTGTTGGAGTGATCCTTCTAGGCCGTACTCAATCCACGGTTGCCTTATGAAGTTGGAATCTGAACAGAATTAAGATGCTCGGTTGCTGACCCATGGTTTTTTGTGAGGGGTTAATAAAAACCAAGCTTATTTTATACATGTTTATCTGTTATGTTTAATAGTATTAAAAAAAATTGTTTTAAATTTTAATGTGTATGTGAATATGTAGAAGTTTGATTCTATGTCAACTAATCTTGTCATTAATAACAATGTAAGTTATATATAAACATGTTGTTTATAAGAGTAAGTTTGATGATTTTTTTTTATAGTTTAAAGTGCATAGGTTAGAGAATGGATATGCAATCATTGTAAAGTGGTGAATATAAAAAATAAGTCTATTATGTAAAAATTTAGTTGTTATGTTCAATAGCATAAAATTCATTTGTATCATATTTTAGTGTGTATGTAGCACGAGAAGATTGTTTATAAGTCAATTAATAGTGTTATTAGTGATATTCTGCAAAAATATAATTTATATTTAAACACATCATCTATGAAAACAGTTTTGATAATTCTTTTTGATACTTCAAAGAGCAGAAAATAAAGATTGGACATGCAATAATTTTAAAGTAAATTAAACTCCATTCAATACCTCTCAATAAATGCTACGAACATAATTTTTATATCTATTTTATGTTGGAAGTATGGATTTTTGTTCACAACTACTGGATGACCTCTCCCTTATATTCCACCAGACCTCTCGTCTTCCTCTATAAACTAGTTAGAGTTTATTGTTGTCAATTTCTATATGTGTGTGGCTTGATTTGACTTTGGTTTTATAGAAAATATAAATTGATGGAAGAAATTATAGCGATAATCACTGAAGAGAAGGCCAAGAAGCATGACTTGCATGAATCAAATGCACCAAAAGGCAATGGTGGTTCGTATTTTAACCCCACAGCGATGGGTGGCATCAGGGACAGCGTTTGTGGAAGGATTCTTCTCTGCTTAAAGATTGACCTTTTTCATGCTTATAAATGTACAGGTGAATTTTTTTCCTAGAATTGGCGACGTAATCTAATAATCCCCTTTAGGTGTTGTCGAATATTGGTGAAATAAATGATCCTCTACTCTCACCATTTTGAATGTTTTCTCTCTTTTTTTAATGTTCTCTTTTTACCATAAACCTTTGTACGTCTGTATAGAGTGACAATTTTATTTTTGCCAAATACCTCTTTTGTCATTATTTAGTAAGATCATGTTCCTTGTTTTGAGTTGTTAGAGTAGTATGGTACTATGTTCCAAGGTTAAGTTCGAATTTGTCTCTCTATGAATGTGGTAAGAATATTTTTTATATTTAATTTTTTTTTGGTTGATATGGATATAATTTTTTATTATTTTTATAATAAAATTCGTAGTGAAAAACATGTGTGTGTTTTTTTATATTTTTGTGGTACACATCATCAGTTTGTAAATGGGAGACTACTAAACTTAAATATGATTTGTGGTTGTGATTTAATTTGTTAGTAGTTAGTAGTGTAATATTTTTGTTTTTAATGATGATAAATGAGACTGAAAAGGGTATGTAGATATTTTTTGTTGCATGTTATTTATGCATTTTTGATAGATCAACATGCATACCCTAGAGTTTGGGAACTTTAAATATTTTTCTTTAATTTTGTTGTAGGTCCTAGAAATATATTTGATGAGGTTAGAATATTATTAGACTAAGACAATTGTTGAATTTATTGGAAGAACCTATGTAATAGACACACCCTATTGGTTTAAAATATGGGCTTGTGGGGGAGAGGGCAAGGGGAAGGGGAGTAGGTGGAAAAGATTGATTGAGATATAAGATTCTCAAAAAGTGAACTGGTGACTATTCTGTTTAATTCAAGTTTGAGAAAAATTGGCTATGTATTAGAATCCTGGGTTAGAATTTTCATAAATATATTAATTGATGTATCTACAATAGTCATGGGGTTAGTATTAGGAATCACATTAGTCAAAGAATCTAATTTTTTAGTATTTTCCATACAATTTGGATCTAGAGAACTTGTGGCAATTAAGAGAATTTTTGCTTAAACAAAGGAAATGGTGACATGTGATGAGCCATGTGGAGAAGCTACTAAAAGGACTACATATTGGGTAATTTAAGTATTTGGTGTGACCATCATAGTGTTGATCGTCATAGTTTCTTGATCTACGACTATGTCCAAATACGGATCATGATCCTTTTCTTCAACTTGTTCTTGTCTTCTACCCTGAGTGCGAGGAGAATTGGTACTTGAAGTCTCAAAATTTATCTATAAGGGTACCTTATGAAATATATCCAATGTTACTTCTTCCTCTAGGTTCCCTCCATGGTTTACTTCTAATTCCCCTTCTTTTCTTTGTTCATCTAAAGATTCATCTATCTCCCCTTGTTATGCAATAACATGAGCTTGTGGGAACATAGCAAGAGACCTTCTCAAATAAGTTACTATAGAAGAGGTTATTATCACATATAATGAAGGATGACAAGATAAATAAATTATTATCAGATCTTATGATGGAAATACTATTGTAACTGCTAGAGTGAATGTAATTATGACATTTGGTATTAGGGGTTCACTTATGTCTAGAGTTGTTTTGTTTCACCCACTTTGCTTTGGGACACTTTCAAGAATCCTTTCCCTCTATTGATCATCAATTTCTTCTTTTATTTCTTCCTTTATTTGAGGTTGGCTAATTTTTTTAGATTTATTTTCCTCATCTTCAATCCTAACTACATCTTCTCTTATTATATATGAATCATATTTGATCATATAGGTGATCTTCATAGACATATGATCCTTTCTCATTATCACATAAAAATCAAAATCATCCTCATGATCGAGAAAGATTAGGTTGCACTCATAATATTTATGTCCATAATCCTAATATAATTCCATGTGAAACTTATTTATTTATTGCATTATCACCTTTCTAGGATCCCAATATCTGTATTCAACTAGCCAAAACATAAATGAATGCATGTGATTTAAAGTCTTGGCCATCTAGTCATAGTTTTAGAAATGTTGTCTCCTAATGTTGAGGGGTGTTTTATGTTATTTGGTCAATCTGGCATTCCTTAGATCTCATCCACATTGTTGGATAGTTGACTTGCTATCTATTACGTGGCCAATTTATCTGGTACAACTCTAGGTAATAGTAAGGGAGATTTCAAAGTTCTTTCAAGTCTAATGATAGTATGATCTAGATAGAACCAACAATCACCCAATGACTTGAGTGATATCTTTATCTAATCAAATAACCCATGCATTGATTTTCATTTATTGCTCTATATATGAATAGGTAAAAGGTGTCTTCTATTTTTTACATATGGCCCATATATATATGTGTATATGAATATGATTTTTAATAATCATAGATATGTTTTTTCCCCTTTATATCCCAAGGAAGAATGTTGGTAGGGGTGATAATACCACAAATATCATCTACCAAATATGAAATCATATAGAAGTTGGCATCTACTTGGTCATGTTAAGTTGAAATCATGACACACTCAAACACAATGATTGAATTAATTGTTTTGAGTGGACAAGATCAACTTAAAGCACATAGGACAAAAGCCCCCTATTTTTTAGGATTATATTGGTAATCCAAGGTTCAAGAAATTATAAATTATATAACATGGGTATGTTGTGTTTTTTTCCACTAACGGTTCAAATGGTTTCCTTAAGATATTTAGGTTCTCACTATTGGCTCATTTACAAAATGGGCTATTTACAATGAAATGGGTAAGATGTTACTCATTAAAAAATATATAAAGGGGAGAGATTACGGCATAAAATATATAAATCCCTTAATGGAGTCAAGTATTCCAATACTCATATATTATATTGGTATGGGCTACAATAAATCACTGGGCATCAATTCTAGCTACTACATAAACAAGAACACCACAATGAGCAAGACCTAAAGAAAAACAATGTGAACATGAAATATAAACTCTATTAAAAAGGAAATTCATTACACAATATTCCAACTATTTACCCACCATGACTAGTGTAAGCCTACAAAATAACCAAAATGATCTCTCAAATCTAATAAAATCAACTATTGCATAATCTAATTGTATATATACTTGCACACCAACAACATCAGAAACTACCTTGCATAGATTACTTCTCAAATCAAGATATTTAGAATATAATAAACATAAAACAAGGAGAAAGAGTAGATGCAATCTTGGGTCAATCTCAACAAAGTTTTGGTATGAAAATGTGTCCACCTTTATAATGGCAAGTAATGCTACTTTTATAGACAATGCTAGTTAGTTAAAAAAAATTTATTGATAACCAATCTTGATTTTTCTTGATTTAAATATTAAATGAGTATCTGTTGTAGTCCAATTTCCTATTACAACACATCAAGAAACAAGAAGATAAGGCTAATCTAGTCATAGCACAACTACTAGACAATAACAACTTCCTAGATGAGAGGGATATAATCCCCAACACACTGCGAACTCTCATCACCCATTTAACTTTTTAACCATTCTCCATTAGTTTATTGTTGATCTGAATAGGAATGAACACCTCATTGAAGCCAATCCTAATGATATAGCTATTGTAAATGCTAATGACTAGTTAATATTGAAAAATTGGATTTTTTTGATTCTATAAATAAATGCATTAAGTTCAAAGTAAACATTTTTGTTCATTCCATTTTCTTTTCCTCCATCTAATATCTATTATTCTAACTTTTCCCAATTTCACCAACATTATTATAAAATAATATTTTGAAGAAAATAACCTTACATGCTGATTATTTGTATACTTGTAAACCAATGGCTTAAAATATCTATTTTATCTACCTTTGTGTTTAATCCTCTTGCATTAAATAGAGTTTATGACATGTTATGTTATGATCAATTCCCATATCTATATTTTAGACATTCAACCTTGTAGCTCCTTTGTTGCAAAATCAATCATCTTCACATTTTAATCTACCTGGACATTAAAATTGGGAAATATAGTCAAACCCATCGACCTATCTTTTTATTCTTCACTTGGACATCAAATTTAATCTTGTTGTTTTCCACTTGCCATTCATATATCATTTATCAATGCTATAAGCTGCCTACTTTAATCATCACTATCTCTGAGATTTGAATGAAAGGGATGTCACCATGTGGCTATGTCCTAGGCCTTTGAGGCTTGGAGGTCATTGGCTCCCAAATATTAAACTACCTATGATGTGACCACATCTGCAATCCCAAAATTCAATGGATCAATCTAGCTTTTGTCCTAATTATGATAGTTTGGGGCTCGACAAACATTGAAATATACAATTAGCTTCCCAGACTCTGAGTTAACCACCTATCTTGTTGACAAGACTTGTCATATTGAATATTTCCACCAGGAATTTTTACTTTGCTCAATCTCTAGACACATGAATTTTAAAACTTGTCATGTTGACTATTGTCAAGTCTTAAAGACTATTTGAATGTTAGATTTATATTCCCCATGGGCTAAGTCTATGAGATCCCTACACTTTGAGTTTTGATCAAAAAAGAAATTGCCATCTGAATGATAACACTTGGGTATTTAGGACATCTCAATCATGGACTGCCTCCATTTGGGCTAAAACTACCTAATATTGGGTCGTGGTGCACAATCTCAGTAAGTCAAGCTTAGGATGATTGGAGACTACAGACCTATAGTTGCAAAATCCCAAGTGCACCAGATTATTCCAAGTGGTGGAGATCTATGGTTGTGGGAGGTTGTGGGAATTCCAATTGTCTAACTTCATTATATATTACTAAATGCCAAAGACCTTATTTGCAAAATGCTAAGATTCAAAGACTTAAGCTAACAAACCAAGATTCAACCATATAAAAGGTAAATCAAATTCAACTATACATGATTTTTTTATAAGTAAAGCCAAAAAACATAAACAAAACTTGATTTTAATGAATACTTAGATCAAATAAGCACCAATATGAATAAAAAAAAATGGTTTAACAGCTAAGAAACATTTCAAAATGATAACATGATCATTTAAATTAGAAATTTAACTAAGTATGCATGATTTACGACCATAATCCAAAGAACATGTTCAATAATAAAGAATAAGGAAAAATTTTCAACTAAAAAAAAAATAGTTTTAATAAATGACAAATAACTTGAACAAAATTATACATTAGAGGCAAATGATTCTAGGATAGGCCAATGACCATACAAGGATCCACATTTTACTTAACACTTGAAACTACATGAAAAATGAATCATGGTGATGCAATAAATGATAAAATCATTTAAAAAAACTTTAAAATATTAGTTTTTGTTTCTTGAAATCTTGACAAAGATTTTATAGTCATTATGAATGAATGATTAGGTGAAGCTATGTCAAAGTTATCAAATAAGTCTGGCTCATGAGTTAAAAATTAAAGGAAATAGATCAAAATATTTGTAATCTGAATGGCATTTACAATGAAGTCATTTGTTATTCAAAAACATGAAAAGAATACAACTACTCTAAATCAAGAAGATCCCCATATGAAAAAGATTAACTAAGTAATGGGGTTTGTTTGACAAAAAAAAATGAAAAAAAAAATTTGTGGGGGGAATGCTGTTCAACATTCAAAATCTAGACTATACATCATCAAACCTAACAAGAGACATAAAACCATAAACAAGTTTTCCAAACACAACCAAAGAGTTGAAAGAACTAAAGTATACCTCAATATGTGACATACTAAGTTTCAGATCTGCCTTAGACTAGTGGTGTGTGCTGAAATTGATTGATTCTTTTATATTTCATGCATATAAATAAATTTAAAAGCATCTAAAAAATCATAATTTTTTATAAGGACAATTTTGGATGTTTTTTTGTGGGGAATATCAAATAAATTACTCTACTACCATCAACACATCTATATCCCCAATAGAGATACCTGTGTTCTCACTCAAGGCCTTGTTTCGTTGTCAACCAAATTAGAAACCCTGTGATGTAGATTGCCAAGATCACCCTTTCGAGGAATGAATTTGGATTTTGCATTTTGTTAAATTTCCTATTAATTTATTTATTTTTAAAATATTTCATTATTTATTCCATTAAGGATTGGGGACCATTGATGGGTGTAATGATAGACTTTGTAAATTCATAATCACTAAGAAGAAGTTAAATCAATTCAGTGTTTGCCTTTTAATCCAAATATCATATTAAGTGTAGTTTGATGGCTTTAACAAAAAAATGAAATATTCTAAAATTCACATATTCTATTTTGAATCACAAACCTTTAAATTCTACAAATGCACAAATAAAATTGTGGTGTATTATGTGATTATTCAAGGATGATTCACATTCTAATTTTCAAAAACTGAAAAAATCTCATACTTTATCATCAATCATTTTAATTTCTTAGCCTATAGGATCATAAGGAAACAACATTGATTTAGCATATTGTTATCTAAAATTTTGCTTATTTCATGTCAGATTATCCTATCATTTTGATTATCTAATCCTTATAAAAGGAAGGAACACGATATAGTAGGGAAGATTGAATAATGCCAAAGCTACCCTTTTAGGCTTTGATTTCCCATAGAAAAGCATGTGACATAGTCCAATCAATTTTTGAAAGGCATACTAAAAAACACCATAGGACCAAATTGACAAACCAACTTTAAACAAGCCAAAGCCAAAAGAAAACTAAACTAAATCAAACAATAAAGAAAGAAACACTAGCTATCAAAACAAAACTGTTTACAAAATATTTACATAGAGGAACCTCAATATCTTTTTTGAAAAATAGTATTAAATGAAGAATCCATGAATAAATTATTCAAGTATTAAATGTTAGTGTCATGTCCTTGCCTTAGATATATATCAATTTAAATGCATTTTTTCCCAAAAACTTAGATACCTAGTAAGGAACAATCCATAAAGGATTGAACTTAGAATGTTGACCCTTTCTCTCATGGAATTATCCCATAAAAAGACAAAGTATACAACATGGAAGGATTTCAATTGTGCTTTATTATCAAACCATTTATTAAAATTAGTCTAATATTTACTAAAACTTTATAAGGATTCATCATATGTATATTATAATTGGATTAGGTCCAACAATCTGGATTGCCTTCCATTAACTACTTCTATGTATTCCTATATGAACTGATATATGGGCTTATTAAGCTACATTAGGAGAATTGGCTCTATTCCATAGACAAGAAAAAAAGGGTAATTGTTCAAGCTCTATTTATGCCTTGTTCTATTAGCCCATAGGGTGTATTTGAATAAGAGATGCCAATTGCATGGAATCTAATCATTTTCTTTCTTTATAGAATTTAGAAAATTCTTATTGGTTGCCTCTAATAAACCATTTCGTTGTGTATAATAGTTTGAGGATAATTTAAAGGTAATTTCATTATTTTAGGGCCACTTCGTCATTTCTAATAATTGGGAATAATGTATGTTGTAATAAAAATGTGACATAAGATTTCCAAATTGAGTTGCAATATATTCTTCCAAAAATTCAATATTACTTCTTTAGTTGTACTATTCCTAATTACTTTAGATTTATTCCATCTCATACAATTGTTTGTGGTGGTGAGAATGAACTTATGATGTAATGATGAGTCAGAATTTATGACTATAATGAAGTCTAATCCCCAATAAGTAAACGGATGTTCTTATATCATTTATTATAAAGCCCTAGGAGCTTGAATATCCCTTTTATCAAATATTTGGAATGAATGACAAGTACTCACATGTACATAAACATCCTAGAAAAATGTTGGCTAATAACAGCTAGCTCTGAGAATCATGTGTATTGTGACATTATTAGAAGAATGACCACTTCCCACATTATCAAAAAATGAGTTCATCACCTCTTGTACTTATTTTTTATACAAACATCTGAAGTAAATCCCCTCATGAGTCTTGTTGTAAAACACTCCTCTTTGTAACATATAGCATGCGGCCTTCATCCTTAGGGATTTTCTCTACATCTTATTGAAATGGGTTAGTATCCTAAATAAAGAAAATAATGTACAATTGAATCATAAAATGTGTCAAATTGAACATTATACTAATTAAATTCCATAATGGATATGTTTTTATCATCTTCTAAAATTAACTTGGATAAACTTTGGCCATGTATAAATATTTTAGGATTCACTTTCATGTGATATTCTTGAAGCTTAATAACTTGGGGTCCTCTTCTTTAACCCATATTAATTTATCCTAGAATTTTATTGATCTAAATATCTATGTTTATGGTGTGTAATTTATTCTCCAATGCGTAATGATGAAACTTTCTAATTGCCTTCATAAATGTGTAAGAATGGTAATCTAGTATAGGGTACTTTAGTTTGGCCTCTTTTAAATATGTACTCATTAATGATATGGGGTGCTCTCCATATTCAAATAATTGTGTCAAAATAACTTCAAGCATATTATTTGAGGCAATAGAGTAGAGATATAAATATTTAGCATAATCTAGGCTGATTCACATAGGATCCTGGATAATTGCATTATTGATTTTTTGAAACATCATTTTATAATAAGGATGAAATTATAATTTATATCCATATTTAACATATAATTAATATGTTTAGATATCTCAACAAAATAATAAATAAACTTTCATACAAAATTAATTTTGCCAAAAAGACATTTTATCTTTCTTATAGTTTGACAGCTAATTTTTTAAAATAGCACTACCTCATTATAGGTTAATTTAAATACATTATTTATTGATAATGTGACCTAATATCTTACCTTAAATTTTATTTAAGACACATATTTTGTAATTGATCAATATTCAAAACCTTTTATAGTGTTCAAATACATTTTCTAGATGACTCAAGTAAACTAATATATGTTTGAAAAATATAGTAAGGTAATCCATGGATAAAATTATGTATTTATTGATTAATCCTTTGAAATTGGTGTCCACAAATCATTTAAATATGTCACCAATATTAATCAAACCAAAAATATATATATATATTTTAGGCATGGTCCATGGCTCAATGAATCTGCTAACGGTTGACTGAAATATCAAAATCATTAAATGACTCAATCAAGTCCCAAGCATGGTTTTTTTATTTAATTAAATAGGAAATATTAAACTAAAATATGTTATGTATACTTGGTCGGTGACCAATTCTGAATCACTAAAAAAATTTAATTGATGGACATCAAACCTGATTACAAACTACAAACCCAAGATTAAGGTTTCAAACACTATCATGTTGTTAGTACAAGGAAACTATAATCTAAAAAATGTAACATGTACCTTACCATTATGATCAATGAGTAGAATACTAGTTCCAAATACACTGACCACATACCTAGATTTTGATCATGATCATACCGTTTCTTCTTTACTAGTTTGGTAATGAAAATAAATGCACCTATATCTATAAAAGCAAAATTAACTTGTTCATTGATTGCATCATGTTATGTGATTATTGACTTCATTCATGGATCTTGATAAGTTTTCATTTGATTCACTACTCATCTCCATATTAATCACATATGGTAAAAACATATTGCCATATAGTGATTGAGCGATCCTAACCAATCTCTACTCAATAACATCTCATATGCTTATGGCATAGTAACTATTTGTATGTATATGAACTGATGCACTCTTGGTTGAACTTGTAATTTCATATATACATTCAAAAAATATCCTATAACCTTGAATTTTGACTTATCTAACTAAACTACCACTTTGTCTAATTTCATGGGAACCAATCCTAACGTAATGCAAATCCTTACAGCAATAAAATTAACCAATGTACCAAAATATTTAGGAAAATTATGGAGATTCTTACAAAAAATATGATTATAAATAAGAATTGTAGAACTTTAGTCCTAGTCTTATGTATTCAACAGTAGTATTAGCAGGGTTCTTTTGTTTGAGCCAACCATTCTTATCTTTAGAAGACTTGAGTAGAAATCCCTTTATTCTGTGATTTTTCCTAATACATGGAGGTTTATGTTCATTTTTTTTTCTTTTCATATTTTCCACAATCTTTTAACTTGTTTTTATAGTGTAATTTTTATTATCACTTTATTTTGGTGGAGGTGGATCATTTCTAGTCTGAGGATCAGATAGTGTAACAACATTTTTTAGTGGAGTTGATGTAGTTAAAGGCTGATGTGCTCTACTCCTAAGAGTATAGTTTTCTCTTTGGTATTGTTAGAAACCCTGAATATCATTGGTGTTATCTTTAGGTTCATTGTACTCTAAATTAGGAAAGACTAAAGTCTCTAACACCATGGTTTTATTCTAGGATTTGATGAACTAGAAACATCATAATTACTTATAATGTTTTAATCATTTGGGATAACCTCATATTCTTCAATTTTCTTTTAAAAAGTGTATAAGGCTAGATGAAACTCAACACAATCAAGCTCTCCATGTTGGACTGCCTTATACACATGACACCAATTGGAAAAGGTAATATCCATGATGTTAATCTTAGGTAGTTTTTTGGATGAAGACTCATCTTATTTACTAATGATATTTATTTTGTTAAGTGAAATTTGGGGCAATATTTACAATACTCAAGATGCCTACTGATTTTTTCAAGTTTAGAAAATCATTGCTCAATCTTTGAATTATTATTTGGGTTGCATCTAACTCAAGTTTAGGTGAATATTGAGGATAAATATATGTATTCTTAGTTGAAATTAGAAATAGTGTTTGGTTATAAGATTGAGGTATTGATTCATTACTCACTGGATTTATAAATCTTAAATTTTTATTAGGGGCAACTGTTATAGAGGAAATTAATTCATAATTGGAAGAGGATGCAAAAATGGAACATTTTGATTTTCACGTAAGATTAAGTTTAACGTTGGCATATTTGGGAGAATATTGGTAACGGGAGACAACATTTTCCCCTCTAGATTGAGTTTCCTATCCACTTTTATTTCTTCTACATATGTAAGGGGCAAATCAGTTACACTTTGATCTCTCCTTAGGAAAGTGGTAGTCCAAGTATCTAAAACATTCTTGAACATTTCTAAGGAAAATAGGGCATTTGGTTTATACAAATTTGTTGCCATATTATACATATCTTGAAAATGTGTATTGAAATTGTGTATAAGCTCCTTTAATTTCTTTCTCACATAATAAAATTATTGGTATAATATTCTTGGATCAACTACCTAACCAAAATGGGATTAAAATGTGTTATTTAATTGATTCCATTTTATGATTAATTTTTTAATAAGGTTAACAAATCAGTCATAAGCCTGATCAAGAAAGATTAATGGAATTAACCTAAAATCCACTTCTTCATTTTTAGTATTGATCAACCTAAGTGATGTTTTATATGTTGTAGTGTAGTCTTCTCCAATCTTTCTATTGTTTGGAGTGATCTTTAGAATATAATGCCTAGGGTTTTTGGGTAAATCATGCATGTCATCAAGAATATTTATAGTTGATCTAACTAATCAAGATATAGCCATTTAGACTAGTCTATTGGTGATATATTATGGTGATGGTATGTCTAGGTAAAATAATCCTAAGTATCTACCTTAATAAGATCTAAGATTCCTATGATATTGAACATGAGAAATAATTAATCTTTTTATGATCAATCTTGACTCTAGATCATGTGATCCTTGAAGAAGACTACCAGGTGACAAACACTAATTTCTATTAGTATAGGTTTTATGAATATGACAAATGAAAAGCTTGAGGATGAACTATTGGTATTGATTCATGAATAGGCTCAGAATATGTAGATATTTAAGATTAAAAAGACCACAATATAAGAAATATTATGGTGGCCCTCATTCTAATGTCAATTTCTATCACACTAAAATTGTGAACCACATAGAGATAATTATTGAATTAATTTTTATGTGTGGACAAGATTAACTTGTAGCACATGGTAAAAAAGGTCCCCTTTTTTTTTGGATTATGATGGCAATCCAAGGGCTAAGAAATTCCTAATGATATAACATGGGTAGGCTATGTTTTCTTCTACCCAAGGTTCCAATAGTTTCCCTAATATATTCAAGTTCTCACTATTGGTTCCTTTACAAAATGGACAATTTATAATGTAATCGGTAGGAAATGACTCATTAAAAATATGAGAGAGAGAGAGAGAGAGAGAGAGAGAGAGAGAGAGAGAGAGAGAGAGAGAGAGAGAGAGAGAGAGAGAGAGAGAGAGAGAGAGAGAGAGAGAGAGAGAGAGAGAGAGAGAGAGAGAGAGAGAGAGAGAAGTTACATGAAAATGAAATATAAAACTCTATTCAAAATAAATCCATTACACAAGCCTTTATATATTTTCACACCATGACTAATTTAATCCTAGAAAATAACTATAATGAGATCTTAAATCCAATTAAATCAGATGTTACATAAAATAATTATATATCCACTTGTACACCAACAACATCAAAAAATTATTTGCATATATTACATCTCAAATCAGGATCTTTACCAAATAATCAAGAAAAAACAAAGAGGAAGGGTATATGTAGTTTTAAATCAATCCCAATAGAGTTTTAGTAATCAAATGTATCCAAATTTATAATAACAAGTAATGTTGATCTTACAGATAATCCTAGTCAATTAATTAATTGTTATGGAAAACAAATCTTAATTAGACTTGATATAAACATTAAATGAATAACTAATCATAGTTCAATTTCCTATAATAACACATCGAGGATAAAAAAATATAAGGATAATCTAGTCATTACACAACTCCCAGATCATTTCAAAATCTTGGATGAGAGGGATATAATCCCTAATACATTACAAGATCTCATGAACCAATTAAATTTTTAACCATTCTCCATCAATTTATTATCGATCTAAACAGGGGAAAAAATCTCATTGAAATCCAATCCTATTTATAAAGATTTTGTAAATGTTGATGACTAGCTAATATTAAAATAATGGGTTATTCTAATTCTATAAATAGATGCATTTAGTTCATAGTAAACACTTCAATTGATTCCATTTTATTTTCCTTCATCCAAATTATGTTCTTTGGATTTCCCCAATTCTACCAATGTTATTATAGAAAGATATCTTGGAAAAAAATCCCTTCCATGATTATTTTGTGTATACATGCAAATCCATATCTCAAAATATCTCGTTTACCCCACCTTTTTGTTTAATCCTCTTACATTCATAAAATTTTTAACATGTTATACTATGATCAATTCCCATATCTATATTCTAATTATTTGACCTTGTAGATCTATAGTTTCCCAAGTAAACATATTTGAATTTTATTATGATAGGCTATTATAACTAAGGAATATATTCAAATTGTTATCCACCCATATTTCTCTTCTTCACTTGGCCATCAAATCTGGGCTTGTTTTTTACCACTTGTCATTCATCTAGAATTTATTAATGAGGTATGATACTCAATTTTTTCATCTCTCTTTGGGATCTAAATGAATAAAATGTCACCATGTGATGACATCTCAAACCTTCAAGGCTTAGAGGTTATTAACCCTCTCAAAACTACTCAAGGCTCATGAAGCCCTGAATACCCACGATGTGACCACATATCACAATCATGATAGTTAGAGGCTTGAGACATATTGAATATGAAATATCACCCTATGGGATGCAATTTTTTTATGATTCAATAATTTGCCATAATCATGCCAGTTAGAGGATCGACAAACATTAAACTATATAACTGACAATGTGGACTCCAAGTTCAACACCTATTTTATAGACTATGACTTATCATTTTGATTCTTTCCACCTTGTATTTTGACTCTATTCAATCTTTTAACATGTTGACAATCTGCTTCTCTTAGGTCTTCAATATTATTTGAATGTTGGCTTTATATACCCCACAAGCTAAGTCCATAAGATTGTACCATGTGGCATGATCTCGCGACATTAAGAGGTCATTAATGGTTATAACTATGCATTTTACCCATGCTATGAGGTCTGATAAAATGATAACTCGCCATATGAATGACTTGTGGCTCTTGGATCTTTTCAGCATTCAACCATGGATAGCCTCCCTCTAGACCTTTACTACCTAATATTTTCCTACATGATGAAATATTAGTAAGTTGGGCTCGGGATGACTTCAAACTATAAACCCATAGTTTCCAAATACTAGGTGACCATATTAATTCATATGGTAAATATCAATGACTTTAGGAGGTTACGAGACTTTTGATTATCTAAATACATTAATAATTGATTAAAGTTCAATACTTGATCTATTAAAAGTTGAGAGCTAAAGATTTAAGTTGCCAAACCAAGATAAAACAAAAAATTAAGAGATGATTACAATGTTAGTCAAAGCCAAAACCTATCTAAGCATGATTAAAACTTGAGTAAAGCATATAATGACATGTATTCAACCATATGAAAGGTAAATATGATTTGATCATATATGAAATTCATTTCAAATAAAGCATAAATACATTTAAGAAACCCTTTTTTTAGGGAAAATGTAGAATAAATAAGCACCAATATAAATGAAACAAAATGATTTCACAATTAAATGAACATTTCAAAATGATAACATGATGATTTAAATAAGAAATTGGACTGAGTGTGCACTAATTTAGACCATAATATATAGGATAATTTAAATAATGAAGCACAGGGAAAATGGTTCAACAAAAAAATGTGTCGAATAAATTACAAATAATACTAATCAACTTATAATTTAAAGGAAAATGCTTCTATGCTAGGGGAATGATCATAGAAGAATCCACATTTAACTTAACACTTGAAATTGCACGAGGTATGTAGTTCGGTGATGAAATAAAAAATATAATCACTTAAGAAAACTTTCAAATGTTAGTTTATGTTTACTTGAACTCTCGGAAAGGATTGTATAGTCATTGTGAATGAATGATTAAGTGAAACTATGTCAAAGCTATCAAACGATTCTGGATCATGAGATAAAGACTATAGGAAATAGAACCCAATCTTTGTAATCTGAGTGGAATCTATAGTGAATTCAAACTAGTATGAAAGAACATAAAAATAATATAACTATGCTAAAGCAAGAGGGTCCCCATATGACAAATAAATGTAGTGGGTCATTTTGGACCTAATAGGTCATGCATACAATATCTATAGAATTTTAAATTGTATCTTATGATTTTAGAATTATGGGAAACAACAAACCCAAACCTCATTCACATATGTGATAAACAAATCTCTATGTAGTCTATTAAATAGGGCCATATAAATTCTGATGCTAGGTCTGAATTAAGTAAAGGGGACCTTTTTCTACATGGCAAACTTTGTAGGATTCTAAGCTCATCCTAACATGTGATTTTTATGTAATTTTATTTGTACCAGTGATTAAATATTTTCAAATTATATGGGATGTTTATTTATGGTAGTCAATAGAATTTTTAAAATACTAGGCCAACTACATATGTTATAGGCTACGCAAGTTATTGTTATTATGAAAAATTTCTCTTGTGAAAGTGCCTTATGTAAATAAATTGAACACTAGATTAGTGCAACGAGATAATTCTAGTTTCACAACTGCTTTGTAGAATCCAATGACTCTAATTGTTATCAAGTCATCTATATACTCCATTTGATGTAGGGATAAGTCATATTCATCCTTATAAGGTTGAAAAGTCTCAAACTCTATGTAGATTTATGAATAATGCTTGAACACTCTTTGTAAGACAACCTTATTTAATTCTATCTTTAAACTCCTACTTGGTCCCAAAATAGAATGTCAAATGAGCAGGTTCTTGATTTTCTACATTTATTGTTGAGTAATTCAATCTTTGTTCTACTTTTCAAATGTTAGGATTTTATTTGATATGAAGCTCTAGATAGTAGTCTATAGTTTAGAAATTGGAAAATGTAATTTGATTTAACTTGGGCATAAGTCATAATCCATTTGTCTATCTTATGAATTCATTCCTTGAATCCTTTATGCATGAGAGTTAATTATGGGCTAACAATCATTATCAACCATCCATTATGTTTTATGTTGATTCCATGACATCGGCTTTGGTGGGTTTGGTTGACACATGGTCCCTCTCCACTATATCTAACTACTTAACTATTTTTTAAATAACTTTTGATATTTTTTGCCCCTTTTACATTTGTCACAATATCATATATTTGTGGCCATTTACTCTTGATAATATGTGGCTAGCAATATAACTATAAGATGCATTGCATATTTCCTCGTAGTCATTTAATTTTCACCTATCATCAAGTCTTTAGGTCATGTGGGGTAATGAGGTTTTGAAATGTGGTAGCTAACCGACTACAGTAAACACATGGCATAATTAAATTATGACATGTGGTAGTAGACTATATAGAGGATGCCACATGGAACTCTATCATTGAATTACTTAACTTGTATCTTGTCATTTTGTCTATTGGCTCATGCGTAATGAGATGTTGACACATGGTGTGATAGTAATCAATCAGTTGGTTGTCTATTTTATAATTTTATCTTTTTATCTCCAATATTTTGATCAAATAAGATTGAGACATGTAATTCAATCTCACTTTCTTAGGTTGCCACTATAGTTTATGATTTATGACTTTATACTAGGAGGAATGATGTATTAAGATGAAGACAGATGGTCTGGTCTAGCTCACTTGGTTGGTCATGAGATTTAATGGTGTCATAATCTATGGCTGATTGTGATGAACCAAGGTAGTAACAATTGCAAAACATGTAGTTGGCTTGTCACTAGGTCCCAAGACTTCTAATATCTAACTACCTTTGATATGATGAGGATACAATTCATGCCATAACCCTATTCAGTCAAAATACTTATAACTTGATAGTTTTAATACTCATTGGTAATCTATGAAATTTAAGCCAATGAATAACACATGTTAAAAATACACCAATTTGTAGAATGCAAAACTAACAAGCCTAGAAAGTAATGATTAACTAAGTTGGTTGAATAAATTAAAAAAAGAAATAAAAATTTGAATTAGTATTTTGATTTCCATCTAAAATTCATAAAATGAAAAGTGAATATATTTAATTAGGATTTAGTATGAAATCATTTTAGGGCTGATTCATGTCTCAATAGGGACCAAACATAAGGTTTTTAGGAAAATGGTTCCATATTTAATTTTATTAGAATGGGGCATGTTGGTCACAATATATGCTTGATTACCTCAATGGATTTTCCCTTGTTGTATCTATCCAAATTATTTCTCCAAATTTATTCAACAAATATTCAAAACACCAATTAGTATTTCCACTTTTGTTTTCATGAATAAACTTTTTCTCACATTTTTATAACTTTGGAGTCTATATTCGTGAAACCTAAAAACTCGAAATCTAATATGTGTAAATGGCATCAATTGATATTTCCCTCATTTTTTTTACTTTACGCTTCTTTTCTCATTCAGTGCCTATCATATTTTCCCCTTATATGATGTTTATTTTAGTGCATCTTACATAAAATTTTTATTTTTATTTTTTGTGATTCTTTTTTTATTCCCAAGAACTATTTTTATGGGATGACTTTGTATGCAAAAATCATATATTTTTTATTTATTAAAATATATTTTATTATATGCCATGCCTTTGTATCCTATATAGTGATTTTATATTATATACAATGCTTTTGTATTTGAGCAGGAGAGGAAAACTTAAATTTGTCATAATATTTTACTAATTTATATAAATTAGGAAAGATTCACCTTTACATCTATAAAAAAAAATTATCCATTGTTTCGTTTTTACTATATGATGGTGGCCATATTTTTTAAGATTTTCAACCACAATGAATCTCTTTCCATCAAGATTCCCCACCATTTTTATAAAAAAAAAATCATGGGGTACTTAAAATTTTCCCTAGAAGCTTCAAGCAAAGGTTTAATCCATGGCATCAACTTTGGAATTTCAAATGGTAGTTCCAATCTACTACTATTTAGATTGAGTGAATTTTTATTTCCAATTTGAAATTATCATTTGATCCAAATACAACCTTGAGATGAGTTTATAGTAAATAAGTTTGAGGGGGAAGTGGTCTATACTATGTTTTTTAGGCCACTTATAGTACTTCACAAGGTTGTTTTGAACAATAGTGGACATCTTAACAAGAAATAGTTTAAGAACAAGAAATAATTTAAGAACAAGTTGTAAAGTTATAATTAAATTAGTCATATTAGTGTCCTCTAAGTTTAAAATATCATTTAAAAGAGGCCAATGTTTCCATTATAAACATGATAAGGACTATAGATCTTAAAATTGATGTCTACATTTTTTAATTAGTCATTTTCTTTTTAACATAAAGCAAAGAAAAAGGGACAACCTATTGATTTTCACATGTATATTGCACCAAATAGAGGAAGTGGGAAAGCTAATACCATGTTAAAGGGAGTTTCCTTTCCACTCCAATAGCTTAGAAATTTATTTCCAATGTTTCCACATGCAACTAGGCATAGTAAATGTTGAGCATTTGAAGCATTCAACAAGCAAGAACCTTTCATGTATATGCAGTTTCTTCCATTGGCTTCTAGAAGTAGTAGTGGATACCTAATGACAAATAAGAACTTTATATGATTGAAGATTGTGTAGAGCATGGATAATCCAATTTAAAATTAAACAATTCCCTTCCGTCTAAGGATCCATGAAGCCAATGTCTCCTCAATATTTTATATAAATTCATTGATTACAAGACATGCCTTGCATACCATTACTACTATCCACTTGCCCCAAATAAAAAATTTAACAAGTTTTATGAACATATTGTAGCATGCTTTAGAAGGAAACTAACATCATGAGTAATAAACAAGAAAAACCTTGTTAGCAACATTGATGCTACTAGCAAAGAATAGGAATTTGGATTTTCAAAATTCAATCTTTTTTTGAAAATTTATTCAAAAAACAAGTCCACATGTCACTAAGAGAGATTTCAAGACCCATTAAGATTCAGCAAATATCTTACAATTTATTCATGATAAACTCGATGCCACTTAGGAAGAATCCAATGGGGAGTGGGATAACCTTGAACCATGATAAATTATATTTACGCATAGAAATTTTAGAGCCTAAAATAACATATTACAACTCAAGTACACTTGAGGCATGATTAATTTCCTCTTTATTGTTGTGAAGTAAAATCATACTATCATTTTTTAAAAAAAATAAAAAATAATGACACAAGTGTTATTAGGAAAATTAATCCATTTAATAAGATTCATGTCATGTGCTATTTATAGTAGGCATTCAAGAGCATATGCGATTAAAACATGCATATAAAGAGCAAAGGGATAACCTCGATAAATGGATCATTGAAGGGTAAATGGTTCAACAAGAGAATTATTGATTAAAAGATTGTTTAAAGCATCATAAACAACATTTTGATGTTAAATTCCACCACCCCGCCCCTCCCCCACAACACCCCACCCCTCAATCCCAACCAAACTAATGTATTGGGGATAAACAACCACTTGATTCTTTTATAGGTTTTGTCTAAGACTAACCTTTTAATTAAAAAAATATAAATAATAGAATTTCATTAAAAAAAATTATAAAACTAAAATTAAAAAAAATGATTAGATCTCGTTGTTTATTAACATGTTGTCCTCATATAAATTCTATCTACAAGAAGCTATTATCAAAACCTTCAAATATAAAGTATAAAAGACTTTCAAAGGGTTGTGTTTTTACTTTTGCAATGTTATAAAATATACACATCCTCCTCTGTTTTTAATGAAAAAATTTTCATTAAAGAGTGAGAAATGCATGTTTAGTAAGTGTTTTCAAATAAATTTGATAAAATAATGTAAAGGTTAATTTTGTTTTACTTGATAATGTTTTAAAAGGTGATTTTAAGTTATAAGTTAAGGTTTAAGGGTAATTCATTTATTTAGCAGTACGATTTGGATTTTATCTCTTTTATCATGTCAAATATTATAAACATCAAAAAAATGATACTTGATAAATTTTTTATGAACTAAACTAAAAAAAATTCTTTAAAATATAATTTAATATTTAATACCTTTTCAAATATAATTATTACTAATATACAATAAACAGATATAAATTTAATCAGTGATAACTTTTTTGTTATGATAGTTATTTGTTTATCATTATTTTTAAAATATTAATATAAAAGAAAGAGAAATCATTAAAATATGTACACTATTGAAATGCTTCAGTATAATTAAAAAGTTACAGGATAAAACTAAAACCAAAAAGAAAAAAGAGGAGACGAGGAAAAGAAAAGAAGAAGAGAAACAAAGAAAGTCGGATAAGATACGGCTCAAAATCCCAAACCGAGATCCTGATGGCTGGGTATATATAACACTTTATATCTGATACAAACTTAAAAAAAGGTTATGCAAATGACTTATTACAGATATCCTTCCGTGCCCTAAACACGCAGCTATATTGCTTTGTTTCAGTCAACAACAACACGTGTTTGATGATTGTGCATGGACTTCCTGCCTGGTGGCATGTCTTACAATCCTCAACAAGCGTACAAGGCTGATGCTCCGGTTATGAATCCGCCACTCCTGCTAAAACTGCTTCCAGCTTTGCGTCATAACAACAACGAAAACAAAAAAAAAACACATTACATATAGAAGAATTACCAATACATTCAACGTAACATAATACATAATTTGTTTCTTACATACCTGCACTAGCTATGATAATCATCGTTACAAATATTAAATTAAGGATCGTGTGGGTAATTGAAAAACTGCCATCTTCAATTCTTGTTTACTAATCTCTGAACCTTCCTCTCAAACAAACAGTAGTGTGAATGGATGTGTGAAAAAGATGGTATGGAGAATCGGCATTTTACAAGAAAGAGAGGGCCTGTACAGACATCCTTATCTTTACTCGTCAAAAATAAGGTGTGATGTAAATAAATTACATGTTTCCGAAAATAAATTCCAGATGGACAGATTCCATGCATACCGTACATTTTAAGGATTTCCTCTATTATTCTAATCTAACTTTCCTATTTTTCAGCTGCCTGTGCCTGTATCTGTGCAGAGATTCTATTTAGGGGAAATCTGTCTTCTCGCCACTTGCTACATTTATTGAAATTACAGTATTAGTTTTATTGCACATATATAAGAAGATTAGCTTTCTTATTTTTATCGGACTTTCCCCATTTCACGAATGGCTCTCTTGACATTTGCACTAGAAGAAACTGGATACGGTATTTATATTAATTTAAATGTACGACACTAAATTCGAAAGGAAATCTTTAAAATAATTTTTGAGTTTTAAATTACAAAAAAATTGAAGTTTTTATATTCATAAATAAAAATATAAAAGATTATCTAATTTATCGTTTTAACTTTTTCAATTATTTAAAAAAATACCTACCATTTAAGAGTGGGCAACACAACACCTACCATTAATTTGAGGGTCCAAAGCTGCCTCTAATGGTCCCATAAAGAGAATCAGTGTCGAAGAGAGTATCAAAGTACCAATTTTTTCTTATATTCATCAATGTAATTTGTTATGTTTTGAATTAAAAAATATTGGAAAGGAAATTTGCATTTTCGTTGCATAAAGTTCAATTGAGATTGTTTTCTTTATTTTGTTTGGATTCATCTCAATAGTAAATTTCAGATTATAAGTTGCATATAAAAGAAGTAATCTTAATATTAGAAAGGTTTCAGCGTGATGAAGTGAAATTATTGAGATAAGATGGACAACTTATAATGTATTTTATTGATATAAAAAATTTTACAAGCTAAACATTTAGTCATACAAAAGATTGGTATTGCTAAAGTGCACGGCCCTATAAATGTCTCATATCCTCAAATTGTGTTATATATTTATATTGACAAACGTGCAATTGTTAGAGTGATCCTTCTGCGCCGTACTCAATCCACGGTTGCCATTTGAAGTTGGAAGCTGAATAGCATTAAGTTGCCCGGTTGCTGAGCCTTGGTTTATTATGAGTGGTTAATAAAAACCAGATCTATTATATAGATACTTATCTGTTATGTTTAATAGTATTAAAAAAAATGTTGAATATTAATGTATATGTAAAGATGTAGAGGTTTGTTAATTGCAACATTACTAATATTCTGAAACAATGTAATTTATATATAAACACATTATTTATGAGAGCAAGTTTGATAATTTTTTTTGATAGCTCCATAAGTTAAACATTGGATATACAATCATTGTAAGGTGGTTAATTTTTAAAAAAAAAATTAATGTGTAGAAATTTATTTGTTATGTTTAATAGTATAAAATTCTTTTGTATTGATCTTTAGTGTGTATGTAAGGATCAGAAGTTTATTTTTATGTCAAATAATGTTCTTATTAATGATATTTTGAAAAAATCTAATTTATATATAAACACGTCATCTATAAGAACAATTTTGATAATTCATTTTGATACCTCAAAATACATAAGATAATTTTTTTTTTTTTTTTTTTTTTTTTTAAAGGGGTAAAAACTTTATTAAACTTAAAAAATTAGATTACAAAAGCCTCCAAATAGCCCAAAAGACAAGCAAACCAAAAACAACAGCCTCAAACCTCAACTCCACCAATATCTCTAGCAAGAATGGGTCCCAGTCCCTGACGTAAATAGCCAGGTAGCTGCTCTCATTCATCCGCCTTGCGGCCTTCTCCCTCTTCCAACGCCCATTTCGCCAAACAATCAACCGCCCTATTCCACTCTCGTGGAATGTGGGCATAGGATACCGACTCCATGCAAGAACCCACCTGTAAAATCTGTTGCACTATCGTGGCCAAGTGCCAGCTCACATCAAAAAAATTTCTTTCCAGGATCAAGTTAATCAAGACCTGAGAATCAATGTCGCAGATCACCCTCCTCCAACCCAAAGCATAAGCTCTCCTTAAAGCATATAGGATAGCCAAACCTTCCATCTTATTAACCGTCTACACTCCCTGATATGCCGAGAAAATAAAAACCACAGATCCCAAAAAATCTCTAGCAATCCCACCAATCCCAGCCGCCCCTGGGTTGCCCATGGATGACCCATCCATATTAATTTTCAAAAGCCTAGTAGGTGGAGGCCTCCACTTCCCCAACCATTGAACTTTCCACTGCCCCTGTGTAACACGTCTGACACAAGCTAAGATCGAAGATAACTCTCTTATGCCAAATCATTTAGCACCTCAGCGTCCCCTTTCGTCAATGGCAGCATAACTTTGCTCTTCACTTCAATAGATTCCTGGATCATTCCCTTAATTTTACTCTAGACCTGCCGAGTCACCAATTTTTTTCCTTAAAAATCCTTTGATTTCTTTCCAGCCAAACTTGCCAGAGCACGAACACAAGGCTAGTGTACCACGCATCCTGCAAGAAGGAAGTCAAAGAAGGGGGATGGCCCACTCTAAACCAAAAATCTATCAAAGAGACAGCGTGGATGCACTGACACCACCACGCGTCCCACCAGAAATGCCACAAATGAAGAGTGAAGGGACAATGAAAGACAATGTGAGAGGAGTCTTCCTCCTCTCTATTACAGAGCACACACCTTGAAGAACTAGCAAATCCCCGCTTCCAAATATTTTCCCTTGTCAAACATCTGTTCCACACTAAAGTCCATGTAAAATAGTTACACTTCGGCCACGAGAAACCATTCCAAACTTTCTTCCACCACTGAACTTCCCCTCTATCCTCATACTATTGGGTAACCAACTCCTGATAGCCATAGGACACCGTATACTTCCCCTTGGGGTTCAGGGACCAGGCTAACACATCACTATCCATTAGTGCATTGCAACTACGTCAGGACAGAATATTCTATAGGTCCGCACACTCTGCCTCCAAACCAAGAACCGGCCACTCTTTCAGGGACTTCCATCTGGCAACCGCCACCTGCCCTTGAAAAGAAAGGGATTTAAAGTCGCACACCCTTTTCCAACCAGCTTCACAAAACCTCTGGTCCAAAGTACTCAGCTAAGGATATTGGCAGATTATAGTAGGGAAACCATCCCACGAGTCATGTCAAAACTGGACCTCCACCCCACTCTTGCATATCCAAAAAAGACCCCTCTTAATCAGCATGGCTCCTTTCTTGAGAGTCGCCCAAATCATCGAGCCTTTAACAACCAAATCATATTGTGGAATATCCCTCCAGGGAATCCTAAAAAAATACTTGTGGAACAACACTCTAGCCCATAGCCAATCTTGCTCCACGCACCATCGCCAGTATAGTTTGGTAGCTAAAGCAGTACCAGATAGCATAGACTATCGTAATCCTAACCCACCAAACCTCTTTGGGTTGCACACCGTCTCCCACTTAATTAGGCTCCACTTGGTCGAAGATAAATTCTCAGCCCATAAAACCTATCTTGTTAAGGAGTCCAAGTCTTTAACAAATCTCATCGGTGCCACCTGGACCATATACCTATAGATAGGGAGAGCCTGCACCACTGACTGAATCAGTTGAACCCAACCCACAAAGGATAACCAACGGTTGGTCCAATGATACACCTTGTCCCAAAATTTGTCTAGGATCGCCTACCACAACTCTTTAGCCATCTGGCCAGTAGAGATAGGAATCTTTAGATAAAGCAGTGGAAGGCTCCCAATTTAGAACCTAAGGATAAAAGCCACTCTATGATGTATGGCCGGAGGAGTGTTAAATAAAAAATAAATGATTTGTCCTCATTAATTACCTATCCAGAGGCAGCAAGGTAAACATCCAAGCTCTTGCATATGTTAGATGTCTTCCTAATAGTAGCCCTACCCATCAAAGCCACATCATCCACAAATTGGAGATGGGATTGTACACAAATTTCCTCTCCCCACTGCCAACCCTGAATAGCATCATCATCCACATTTCTTTTGATCAATCAACCCAAGCCTTCCACCAACAGAAGGAACAAGTAAGGAGAGAGAGGGTTGCCTTACCTCAATTCACGAGAAGTGCCAAAGAGATTAGAGTGCTCACTATTAATCATAACTGAAAAGGAGGTCAAGCTCACACAACTCAAAACCTAGTGAATCCAATCCTCTACAAAACCAAAGGCACCCAAGACCTTCTAGAGGAAGGACCACTGAACTCTGTCATAGGCCTTTGACATATCCAGCTTGATAAACATTGCCTTCTCATTAGACTAGGCCATGGAATGTATAGTCTCAGTAGCCATCACCACCCCATCTAAAATCTATCAGCCCTCCACAAAGCCACCTTGCTCCTCTGAGATAAGCGTAGGCAACCACTTTTTTAACCTCTCAGCGATCAACTTAGAAATAATTTTATAAGCGACATTGCAGAGAGAAATGGGCCTAAAAAAACTCAGCCTATCGGCCCTAGCACCCTTAGGAATGAGAGCTAAGAAGGTGGAGTTCAAAGCCCGAAGCATTTGCTTGTTCCTCTGGGATTCTTGAACAACATCCAAGAGGTCAAATTTAATAATTTCCCAAAATTCTAGGAAAAACTCAATTGAGAAGCCATCTAGACCAAGCACCTTTCCTTTTTGCATCATTAAGACTATCTTCCTTAACTCCTCCAAGGATATATCCCTCATCAAATGCTCATTCATATCCCTGGTCACCAAAGAGGGAATACAAGATAGGATTTGGATCTCTTCAGCCGAGTCCTTCTACACTTCCTCTTTGAATAATGAAGCAAAATACTACACTGCCTCATTAATGATAGAACCGAATTAAAGAAAAAAGTTGTGTTCTTATTCCCTTCTCTAAGCCATTCAATCCGGGCCTTTTGTTTCCAAAAGATGTTCTCCCTTAGTTCCCATTCCTCCAAAGCTTCTAAGGCCCTGGCTTCCTCCCTCAACAAAACCTCAGTCATTCCCTCATCCCGAATGGTTCTGGTAATGACATTCAGCTTCATCTGCGCCTAATTTTTCTTTTGGAAAATGTTCTCAAAACTTTGTCGGTTCCACTTTTTGAGTTGGTACTTGATGAATTGTAGAAGCTTAACAAAAGTATACATTGTTGTTCCTACAGCAAGCCTGCCCCTCCACCAATCCACCACTCATTCAAACAGGTCTGGGTCCCTTAACCACATAAGCTAAAACTTGAAAGGTGCCTTCAGAGGCTCATGGGTAGAAGAAATAACCAATTTTATTGGCCAGCGTTCCGAGCCCCTCCAATCAAGAATCTCAAGGTAGGAAGACCACGAACCCCCCACCCAGTAATAGGAGGTCATGAATCTAGCTATACGCTCCGCAATGCCCCTGTCCCCCACTCTTCGATTGTTTCAAGTAAATCATCCATTAACTGGCTTGATATCCACTAAATTGAGTGCCTCAATATTATCTCAGAGTAGGAGAGAAGAAGGTTCCAGCCATGCATTACCTCTCTTCTCCATTAAATTAAGAATATCATTAAAGTCTCCCGCCACAATCTAAGGCAAATAGGGAAATAATTGACGAAGAAAGTCGATGTTTTTCCAAACAAGAATTTTACCTTGGAAATCTATAGGAGCATAAACATTGGAAAAAAGGACTGATTCACCCGACTCAAGACATGAAGCCACCATAGATAAAGAGGATTTAAAGGAAATCCATGACACAGGTTGGATCTTATGCAGATTCCAAAAACAAGCCACACACCCTAAAGATCTATGAGCTCCAATGCACTGCCATGAACCATACCTCCATAACTTAGGTGCTATATTCCTCATATCATCCATAGAAACTTTAGTTTTTTGCAAAAAGAGAATATCAACTACTTGACATCTGACTAATTCCCTGATAGCCTTTTGTCTGGGACCGTTGTTTATTCCCCTTACATTCCACGAGATAATGATCATTTTGGAGGAGTTAAGAAGTGCAATTCTAAGGTCTTAACCGCACCATACTCCACCAAGGTCTCCCCAATCATCTTGAGTCTGTCTATGTCCTTCTTGCACCCCACTTTAGCACTTTTTTCTAATGTCCCCTTCTTTCCCTCCCTCTAGAGAATACCCAGGTGAGGAGAATATTTTCCTTTCTTATCTACTTCTGTCCCCACAACCCTTGTCAAAGGGTATAGGTCCTCTTCATTCTGTTCCAGGTCCCTAACTGTCACCTCCCCCCTAATTCCTCTATTTGCCCCTCAATAGCCATGGGTAAGGCTAACTCTTTCTGAAGAACCATCGAAAGATTGACTAAATTAATCTCTGGTACTGAACCTTCCATGACTTGCTCCCCACTCATTAATCCCAAATTTACTTCTTGCTGGCCCAATTCATCCAATATTTCAAACTTGTTGAAAGAGTCATCATCATGCCTCTCCCTAAGGGTCCTCTTCTAGCCCCTGTTATGGCTTCAATCTTTCACTTGTACAAAACCTTCAGCATCCCTGCTCTCCCCAACCCCTGATTTCTTCCCTTTATCAGCTATGGGAATGTTGCTAGATGACAGTTGGGGATGTTGCTCCATTGGCTTAGCCTTCAGACATCTATGCACCAGGTGTCCATAATCATGGCAAAGGTGACACCTGAAGGGAAGGGTCTCATAGTCCAATTGTTGCACCCAGGAGTATGAACCCGCACTCACCTCCAGCGCATTAGGTAATGGTTTGCTCAAATCAATTTCCACATAGATTCAGGCAAAAGTCATGACTTTCTTACCTAAAGTCTGAGTTGAAGACCCCACTGGCCTTTCAAGTGTCAAAGCTAACATTAGGAGAACGTCCTCACAATAGCATTCAATAGGAAGTCTAGGGAGCCTAACCCATATTGGAACCCAAGTTGGTAATTCCTCAGAAGGATTAAAACTAGCATGCCAAGGTTTAACGAAAAGTCCAACCTGATTGTAAAAGTATGGCCCTCCCTCAAAAATCCTATTGTGGTCAGCCAGACATACAAACATGACCATGAAGTAGTTATTTTCCAATAACATGACCTCCATTTCTCCTTATGGCTCCCACACTCTCCTGGCCCAACCCTCCAAAAATTGAAGGGAAACTTTCAGACCCAAAAACTTACAATACAAAGAATGCTTGGAATAATATTCCACATCCTCCGAGATCATATCAAAAGGAATTACTATTTTCGGTCATTCCTTGCATTTCTCCATGCAACCATTAATCTTCATAATCTTAGATCCCCCGTGCAAGCTCTAATCCATTGCTCCTAAATTCTGGGAAGAAAACTCATGACCTACTATTTTACCTTGCTGCTCCTGCCTATTCATGCCCACATCTACACTAAAACTTTTGCCAAATGTGGTTTTTAAAGGCTCTTGTTGAGCCATGATCACGCCCTCCTTGGTCCAACGTGACCCTTCGATGCCTCTGTGTGATGCCTCAGCCCTTCGTCACTCCCTCACTCCCCCGCACTACACCTGTGCACACCAACCCACCACTTTGAACAGGCTAGGGCATGGCTGCCATAGCTTGGCTGTGACCTACACACACTACAACCTGTCATTCTCTCTACCGCATCCCTCTTACAAGCAATACATTTTCAAATATTACATAAGATAAAAATTAGACATATAATCATTGAAAAAATTAAATTCCATTCAATACCTCTTAAAGAATATGATGAACATGCTTTTTATATCTATTTTATGTTGGAAGCATAGATTTTTGTTTACAACTAGTGGATGGCCTCTCCCTTACATTCCACCAGAACTCTCGGCTTCCTTTATAAACAAGTTTGAGTTTATTGTTGTCAATTTCTATATGTGAGATTTGATTTGATTTTGGTTTTGTATCTAAGAAAAAAGATAAAATGTAAATTGATGGGAGAAATTATAGCGATAATCGATGAGAAGGCCAAGAAGCATGACTTGCATGAATCAAATGCACCAAAAGGCAAAGGTCGTTCTAATCCCATTTTGGTGCAGTCGAATATAGGTGAAATAAATGATATTTTGGGTGTAGCTCGATCCTCTACTCTCACCATTTTGAATGTTTTCTCTCATTCTTTCATGTTTTCTTTTTACCATAAACTTTTCTACGTCTATGTAGGGTGACACTTCTATTTTTTCCAAACACCTATTTTGTCATTATGTAGTAAGATCACGTTAATTATTTTGGTTTTTTAGAGTGCTATGGTACTATGTTACAAGGTTGAGTTCAAATTTTTTTCTCTATGAATGTGGTATGAATATTTTTTATATTTGAATTTTATTGTTGATATTGATATAATTTCGTGTTATTTTTATAGTAAAATTTGTGGTGAAAATTTTGTGTACATGATTTTTTATATATTTGTAACATATATGATTGGTTTTTAAATGGGATAGTCCTAAATCTTGAAATGATTTATGGTTGTGATTTAATTTGTTAGTAGTTAGTAGTGCAATATTTTTGTTTCTTTATGATGATAAAGGAGATTTAGATAATTTTTTACATGTTATTTGTGCAATTTTGATAGATTGACATGCATACACCAGAGTTTGGGTATTTTTAACGTACTTATTTAATTTTGTTGTGGGTCCTAAGGACATATTTGATGAAGATAGAATATTCTTAGACTGATACAATTGTTGAATCTATTGGAAGACCTTATGTAATAGACACAATCAGTTGGTTTAAGATATTAGCTTGTGGGGGTGAGAGCAAGGGGGAAGGGAGTGGGTGGCAAAGATCGCTTGGGATATAAGATCCTCAAAAAGTGGGCTGGTGACTATTATATTTAATTTAGGTGTGGGAAGAATTGACTATGTAATAGAAACCTATGCTAGACTTTTAATAAATATATTAATTGATGTATCTACAATAGTCATGGAGTTAATAGTATGAATTTCATTCGTCAAAAAATATAATTTTTTAGTATTTTCCATACAAGTTGAATCTAGACAAGTTTTGGCAATTAGAATTGTAGCTAAAAAAATGGAAATGGTGATATGTGTTGAGTCATGTGGAGAAGATATTAAAGGCGGAATTTAGTTTTAATACTGAAATACTACCAATAACTCCTCTTATTTAATGATCCATAAATAGGTAGATTTCCTACTTTGAAAATTTTACTTATTTGATCATTATAGGAAGATTAGTTTTAATACCAAAATTCAACTCCAAAAATATATTAAACTAAAAATAATGCAATGCAAGTAATAATGAACATTGCAAAAATTGAGTTTGGCAGATGCCTACCTCTCTGTGTTCTCTAAATGACAAACCAATTCATTATAAAAATCTGTTTACAAGTATAAATTTAAAACTTACAAAAATATAATGAATCCATCACAAACTCAAGTGCCAATTGGTCCTACAGAGACCCAGACTAGTCTTGGAAGCCTTGCACAATGTTCCGGCATGGCCTCCCTACTTCACACCTTCTTATTGACTTCCCATTTGTTGCATGGCCTTCAAGAGCTTCTACACAGAGCTATGTCAGAATAGGTGTCAGTCATTGGCTCCATAAAATGATCCTCCTTCATGGCCTCTAAATAGTGTTAACTCCTCTAATAGATCTATTATTACTATAATCGACTTAATAACACCTTGTGAATAATAGAGATTCAGAGCTTTCGTAGTCTAAGAATGCAATCCTAGTGAGATCTTGCTTCTCAAATAGTTGCAATGAGATCTTTGAGTGATCTTGGAATGAGTTTACAAATGAGGTTCATGTGCTTATAGAGTTTTTCAAAACCCACCAATTATGGATTTAGTCATTATCCATCCCCATGTACAAGCCTTAATTTAAGCTCCTTAGCCTTATCTCCTAGAATGGGGTGTGGTAAGTTGATGAGGGTCAATGGGTCGAACCATCATTCATATCTTGATTTTTGGATAAACCTCCCATGCATTTCTATGGGAGATATCTCAATTTCTATGGTAAATATCCCATATTTATGGGGAAAGAGATATTCATGGAGTTAATCCCATTTCTCAAGCCTTAGGAAGTGGGATTTGTCTAAAATCTTGGAGAATATTTTAGAGCTATAATGGACACTCTAAATGTGAGGATTTCATTGGTCCATATGTCAAGAATCTATTGGAACACATGCATGTCCAATCATCATATCTGGATATGTTTTCTCTATTGCCTGAAAACTTCAACAAGGCATAACTTCTACATACAAACTTAAAATTGGTTTGTTTAAAATGCATCAAAAATCTTGTGATGAGTTCCATGCCATGGAACTGATTCAAAAAAATTATAAGACCCTAAATTTTTCTATTTTGACCAATTTTGACTATCTATTAACCAAATTTTGACCAATGATAACTGGAGCATATGATATCCATTTTTCACATTCCAACAATTATCGAAAAGCTCTTGATGATCTCTACACAATGGACCACATTTAAAGAAAACCTGGGAACATCTAAAAATGGTTTGTAGAAGACCTAATAATACTACCAATAACTCCTCTTATTTAATCTCCAAGACTTCCACAAGACAAGATTCCTTCGAGACAAGAATCTAGACCTAACTCTATCAAATATGACTCAAGGAAAAAGTGCAAGCAAAAATAGAGCACATATGGTGTATATGATATGTTTGGAAATGAAATATGATGTATATATAGTGCCCTAATACCCAAGACCAACCCTAAACACGAAGCTGATAGCATCAACCAAGTCAATATAACTAAGAGATGTCAATTGGAATTGAATGGAAGGTTGATCAAATAGAGCTTGTGATACCTAATGTTCAAGTAGTGACCAATGGATTTACAAACCTAGAAAAGGGGTGCCTATGTCACAAATTCTAAATGGGAAGGGTTCCAAAGCTTAATCCTATGGTAAAATGAAATAGCTCTAACTAGACATCTATGAAGTAAATGATTGCAAATAAGCAATGTAAGTAGTTGTACAAGTAAATTTAGTGGATTCTAGACTCAAACAGGAATGTTTAGATGTAGTTCAATGGGCCTCATGCCTGGGTGGAGTCATGTCTCATGGTAAGTTAGTAGCTGGTTTTATGGGGGTGTCTCTGTTGGATGCAAGTGGTTCAAGTTTGGTGCATGACTTGGCTAGTTTTGATGGTGGGATAAGTGGTGAGGAGGTCTTGTGTCTCAATGGTGGGGCTCGGGTGGATAGTGTCTCAGATTCAAATTAACATTTTATTAGTTTGGTTGTGTTTTGATGGGTTTATTAGACATTATTTTAATTCCCCTATTTTATCAGGTTCTCTTGGGTGGTGGTTTTTATTTTGGGATGTGCTTCCATGACATTGCTTACTTTTTCATTTGGTGGGGTTTGGCCTATTTTGTTGGTCTTAGACCAAGTTTTGTTGGTTTTTAAACTATTATTCTTAATTGGTCTTGTTGTGAGCAGTTTTAAATTTCAATAAATATGGGAAAGGGACCTATCAACCCTAGTTATCAATTTTATATATATATATACATATATATATATATATATATATATATATATATATATATATATACATACATATATATATATATACATACATATATATATATATACATACATATATATATATATATATATATATATATATACATATATATATACATATATATATATACATATATATATATATATACATATACATATACATATATACATATATATATACATATATACATATATATATATATATATATACATATATACATATATATATATATATATATACATATATATATATATATATACATATATATATATATATATATATATATATATATATATATATATATATATGTATATATGTCTCTCAATATCTTTTGGTGAACTCTATTACCAACTTCTAGAGGGAATGTTTTAGCTTGACTCTATATATTTTATCCTACTAGTCTACATATCTTAGATAAATATATGTAAAATATGTCATGATATATCATTCTCAAGGTTCCTATATTTGATTCATGACATAAATAGAATATGCACTTCATTAATAATATCTTTCAACGTCATTTGCATTAATTTATCTAAAATATATATACTAGATAGTATATAATATTTTATTATTTAATATTATAAGTAATAAAGAATATAACTATATACTATAATATAATATTTTATGCCTCTTTTCAAGTTCCTAGTAAACTAGGTAAAAGTATTGAACAAATTTAGAAAATATTCTTATGGTTCAGGACAAGAGAGAAGATTATAATTCTTCATGTGGCCTGGGAGAAAACTCACTTACCCAAATCTCATTAGATTTTTAGTCTAATAAAAATTAAAGGGATGAATAAATCCCTCATAGAAAAAATGGGTTGGAGATTAATGACTCAAAATATCTTGTGGATTGATATTATTAAGGCCAAGTATCTGGAAAATACGAATCACATTAGTCATGAGGCCCATTGATGCTAGATAAATTTTTATGAACCAAACAAAAGAAATAAATCTCTAAAATATAATATAATATCTAATAACTTTTCAAATATAATTAATACTGGTACATGATGAACAGATCTAAATTTAAGTAGTGATAACTTTTTTTTAATGACCATTATTTATTTATCATTATTTTTTTAAATATTAATATAAAAGAAAGAGAAATCATTAAAATATGTATACAATTGAAATGCTTTCAGCATAATTAAAAAGTCGCAGGATAAAACTAAAACCAAAAAGAAAAAAGAGGAGACGCAGGAAAAGAAAAAAAGAAGAGAAACAAAGAAAGTCGGATAAGATACGGCTCAAAATCCCAAACCAAAACAAACTAATGCCGCAGGATCAAAGGGAGGATGGCTGGGTTTTATATCTGATAAAAACTTAAAAAAAGATTGTGCATATGACTTATTACAGCATGATGTGTTTCAATCAACTGCAACAGCACGAGAGTATTTTGGTTGGAATTTCCGGCAATTCTTTCCTGAACTTCCTGAACTTGGTACATTTGCATGAATACTCTATATTTTGGCATATCGCACAATCCTGAACAAGCGCAGAAAACTTTTCATGGCTATCACCGATGCAAGCTCCGGGTAAGAATGTGCCACTCCTGCTAAAAATGCTTCCGGCTTTGTGAAACAACACCCACAAAACAAAACAAAACAAAAAAAAAAAAAAGAAATAAAAAGAAAAAAAAAAAAAACAACAACAACATTACATACAGAAGAATTACCAATACACAGAACGTAATATAAAACATAATTTCTTTCTTCTATACCTGCACTAGCTTTGATAATCATCGTTACAAACATTAGAGTTAAGGATCGTGTGGTTAATTGAAAACCTGCCATCTTCAATTCTTGTTTATTAAACCCTAAACCTTTGTCTCACTGTAGTGTGAATGGATGTGTGAAAATAATGGTATGGATCAGAAGGGCCTTTTATAAGAAAGAGAGGGCCTGTACAGACATCCTTATCTTTACTCGTCAAAAATAAGGTGTGATGTAAATAAATTACATGTTTCAGAAAATAAATTCCAGATGGAGAGATTCCATGTATCCCTTACATTTTAAGGATTTCCACTATTATTCTGATCTAACTTTCCTATTTTTCAGCTACCTGTGTCTGTGCAGAAATTCTATTTAGGGGAAATCTGTCTTCTCGCCTCTTACTACATTTATTGAAATTACAGTATTGATTTTATTGCAAATATGTAAGATGATTGGCTTTCTTATTTTGATCGGACTTTCCCCATTTCACGAATGACTCTCTTGACATTTGCAGTATAAGAAACTGAATGCTGTATTTATATTATTTTAAATATATGACACTAAATTCGAAATGAAATCTTTAAAATAATTTTTGAGTTTTAAATTACAAAAGAAACGAAAGTGTTTATATTCATAAATAAAAATATAGAGGATTATCTAATTTATCACTTTAACTTTTTCAATTATTAAAAAAAATTATATTATTAAAATACGTACCATTTAAGATCGGGCAACACCACCCCTAACATTAATTTGAGGGTCCAAAGCTTCCTCTAATGGTACAGTGGCGAAGAGAGTATCAAAGTACCAATTCTTTCTAATATTCATCAATATAATTTGTTAATTTTTCAATTAAAAATATTGGAAAGGAAATTTGCATTTTCGTTGCATAAAGTTCAAATGAGATTATTTTCTTTATTTTATTTGGATTGATCTCAATAGTAAATTTGAGATTATAAGTTGCATATAAAAGAAGTAATCTTAATATTAGAAAGGTTTCAGCATGATGAAGAGAATTATTTGAGATAACATGGACAACTTATAAGATATTATTGACATAAAAGATCTTATCCAGTAAACATTTAGTCATACAAAAGTCTGGTATTGCTAAAGTGCATGATCCTATACTCATATTCTCAAATTGTATATATTTATATTGACAGGCGTGCAATTGTTGGAGTGATCCTTCTGGGCCGTACTCAATTCACTGTTGCCTTTTGAAGTTGGAATCTGAATAGCATTAAGATGCTCGGTTGCTGACCCATGGTTATTTGTGAGGGGTTAATAAAAACCAAGCTTATTTTATACATGTTTATCTGTTTGTTTAATAGTATAAAAAAAAATTGTGTTAAATTTTAATGTGTATGTGAAGATGTAGAAGTTTGTTTTTATGTTAATTAATGTTGTCATTAATAACAATCTAATTTATATATAAACATATCGTTTATGAGAGCAAGTTTGATGATTCTTTTTGATAGTTCAAAGTGTATAATTTAGGGAATGGATATGCAATCATTGTAAAGTGGTGAATAGAAAAAATAAGTCTATTATGTAAAAATTTGTTTGTTATGTTTAATAGCATAAAATTCATTTGTATTAGATTTTAGTGTGTATGTAAGGACCAAAAGATTGTTTATAAGTCAATTAATATTGTTATTAGTTATATTCTGCAAAAATATAATTTATATATAAACACATCATCTATGAGAACAATTTTGACAATTCTTTTTGATACTTCTAAAAGCAGAAAATAAAGATTGGACATGCAATCATTTTAAAGTAAATTAAACTCCATTCAATACCTCTCAATAAATGCTACGAACATAATTTTTATATATATTTTATGTTGGAAGTATGGATTTTTGTTCACAACTACTGGATGACCTCTCCCTTATATTCCACCAGACCTCTCGTCTTCCTCTATAAACTAGTTTGAGTTTATTGTTGTCAATTTCCTTGATTGGATTTTGGTTTTATAGAAAATATAAATTTATGGAAGAAATTATAGCGATAATCGCTGAAGAGAAGGCCAAGAAGCATGACTTGCATGAATCAAATGCACCAAAAGGCAATGGTGGTTCGTATTTTAACCCCACAGCGATGGGTGGCATCAGGGACAGCGTTTGTGGAAGGATGCTTCTCTGCTTAAAGATTGACCTTTTTCATGCTTATAAATGTACAGGTGAATGTTTTATCTAGACATGGCGGCGTAATCTAATAATCCCCTTTTGGTGCAGTCGAATATTGGTGAAATAAATGATCCTCTACTCTCACCATTTTGAATGTTTTCTCTTTTTTTTCATGTTCTCTTTTTACCATAAACTTTTGTACGTCTCTGTAGGGTGACAATTTTATTTTTGCCAAATACCTCTTTTGTCATGATTTAGTAAGAACAAGTTCCTTATTTTGAGTTGTTAGAGTACTATGTTCCAAGGTTATGTTCGAATTTGTCTCTCTATGAATGTGGTAAGAATATTTTTTATATTTAAATTTTATTATTGATATGGATATAATTTTTTATTATTTTTATAATAAAATTTGTGGTGAAAAATATGTGTGTGAGTATTTATATTTTTATAGTACACATGATTAGTTTGTAAATGGGAAAGTCTTAAACTTCAAAATGATTTGTGGTTTTGATTTAATTTGTTAGTAGTTAGTAGTTTTAGTTTCTTTATGATCATAAAAGAGATTGAAAAGGGGATGTACATAAAAAAAAAATTCATGTTATTTGTGTATTTTTAATAGATCGACATGCATACACCAAAGTTTGGATATTTTAAACATTGTTCTTTAATTTTATTGTGGGTCCTAAAAACATATTTGATGAGTTTAAAATATTATTAGACTAAGACAATTGTTGAATCTATTAAAAGACCCTATGTAAGAGACACACCCTATTGGTTTAAAATATGGGCTTGTGGGGGAGAGGTCAAGGGGAAGGGGAGGGGGTGGAAAAGATTGATTGGGATATAAGATCCTCAAAAATTGGGCTGGTGACTGTTGTGTTTAATTCAAGTGTGAGAAGAATTGGCTATCTAATAGAATCTTGAGTTAAAATTTTCATAAATATATTAATTGATGTATCTACAATAGTCATGGGGTTAGTAGTAGGAATCACATTATTCAAAGAATCTGATTTTTTAGTATTTTCCATACAAGTTGAATCTAGAGAAGTTGTGGAAATTAAGAGAATTGTTGCTAAAATAAGGGAAATGGTGACGTGTTGAGTCATGTGGAGAAGCTACTAAAGGGACTACAAGTTGGACAATTGAAGTATTTGATGTGAAAATCATAGTGTTAATTGTCATAATTTCTTGATCTACCTCTTCTCCACATAAGGATCTTGATCCTTTTCTTCAACTTACTCTTGTCTTGTACCCTAAATGCGAGGATAATTGGTACTTTAAGTCTCAAATTTTATCTATAAGGGTACCTTATGAAAGATATCCAATTTTACTTCTTCCTCTAAGTACCCTCCAAGGCTTACAACTAATTCTCCTTCTTTTCCTTGTTCATCTAAAGATTTATTTATCTCCCCTTGTTGTGCAATAACATGATTTTGTATGAACATAGGAAGAGACCTTCTCACATAAGTTACTATAGAAGATGTTGTTATCACATATAATGAAGGATTAGAAGATAAATGAATTATTATTAGAGCCTAAGGTGGAAATACTATTGTAACTGCTAGAGTGAATGTAATTGTGACCTTTGGTATTAGGGGTCCACTAATGTCTAGATTTTTTTTGTTTCACCCACATTGGCTTTGGGACACTTTTAAGAATCCTTGCCCTCAATTGATCATCAGTTTCTTCTTTAATTTCATCCTTTGTTTGAGGTTCGATAATTTTTTTAGAGTTATTTTCCTCATCTTTAATCTGTACTACATATTCTCTTATTATATATGAATCATATTTGACCATATAAGTGATCTTCATAGACATATGATACTTTCTCATTCTCACATAAATATCAGAATCATCCTCATGACTAAGAAAGATTAGGTTGCACTCATAATATTTGTGTCCATGATCCTACTTGAATTTCATGTGGAACTTATTTATTTATTGCTTTATCACCTTTCTAGGATTACAATATTTGTATTCAGCTAACCCAAACTTAAATGAATGCATGCGATTTAAAGTCTTGGCCATCTGGTCATAGTTTTAGAAATGTTGTCTCTTAATGTTGAGGGGTGTTTTATGTTATTTGGAAAATTTGGCATTCCTTAGATTCTCATCCACATTGTTGGATAATTGATTGGATGTCTATTACTTGGGAAATTTATCTAGTACAAGTCTGGGTAACAAGAAGGGATCTTTCAAAGTGCTTTCAAATCTAATGATAGTATGATTTGGATACAACCAACAATCACCCAATTACTTGAGTGATCTCTTTATCTAATCAAACAACCTAGGCATTGATTTTCATTGATTGCTCTATATATCATTGAGTAAAAGGTGTCTTACATATGGTCCCTATATTTGTGTATATGAATATGATTTCTTATCATCATAGATATGTTTTTTTCCCTTTACCTCCCAAGGAAGAACATTGGCAGGGGTGATAATACCACATATATCATCCACAAAATATGAAATCATATAGAAGTTGGCATCTACTTGGTCATGTTAAGCTAAAATTAGGACCCACTCAAACACAATTATTGAATTAATTATTTTAAGTGGACAATATCAACTTACAACACATGGGACAAAAGTCCCCTTGTTTTTAGGTATATTGGTAAGCCAAGGTCCAAGAAATTATAAATGATATAACATGGGTACGTTGTGTTTTTCTCAACCGAAGGTTCAAATGGTTTCCTTAAGATATTTAGGTCCTCACTATTGGTTCATTTACAAAATGGGCTATTTACAATGTAATGTGTAAGATATTCCTAATTTAAAAATATAAAAAGGGGAGAGAGTAGACCATAAAATAAATAAATCACTTAATTGAGTCAAGTATTCCAATACTCATAAATTATAATGGTATGGGCTGTAATAAATCACTGGGTATCAATTTTAGTTACTGCATAAACAAGAACGCCACAACGAACAAGACCTAAAGAAAAATTGTGTGAACATGAAATATTGAACTCTATTAAAAAGGAAAGTCGTTACACAATCCTACAACTATCTACCCACCATGACTAGTGTAAGCCTACAAAATAATTAAATGAGCTCTCAATTCTAATGAAATCAACTCTTTCACAATCTAATTGTATATCCACTTGCACACCATCAACATCAGAAAATTCCTTGCGTAGATTACTTCTCAAATCAAGATCTATAGAATAAAATAAAGATAAAACAAGGAGAAAGAGTACATCCAATCCTAACTCAATCTCAACAAAGTTTTGGTACTAAAATGTGTCCACCTTTACAATGGCAAGTAATGCTATTCTTATAGACAATGCCAATTAGTTAATTGATTTTGATGAATAACCAATCTTAATTTCACTTGATATAAATATTAAATGAATATTTATCGTAGTTCAATTTTCTATGACAACACATCAAGGAGCAGGAAGATAAGGCTAATTTAGTCATACCACAACTCTTAGATCATAACATCTTCTTAGATGAAAAGGATATAATCCCCAATGCACTGCGAGTTCCCATCACCCATTTAACTTTTTAACCATTCTCCATCAGTTGATTGTTGATCCGAATAGGAATAAACACCTCATTGAAGCCAATCCCAATGATATAGCTATTGTAAATGCTAATTACTAGTCAATATTGGAAAAATGGATTTTTTTAATTTTTTAAATAAATGCATTAAGTTCAAAATAAACATTTTTATTGATTCCATTTTCTTTTCCTCCATCTAGTTTCTATTATTCTGACTTTTCCCAATTTTACCAACATTGTTATAAAATAATATTTTGGAGCAAAATACATTCCAAACTGATTATGTGTATACTTTTAAACCAATGACTCAAAATATCTATTTTGTCCCCCTTTGTGTTTAATCCTCTTGCATTCAATAGAGGCCCTTGACATGTTAGGCTACGATCAATTCCCATATCTATATTTTAGACATTCAACCTTGTGTCTCTGTAGTTGCACAAGCAATCATCTTCACATTTTAATCTGCCTGGACATTAAAATTGAGAAATATAGTCAAACCCATCCACCTATCTTTTTATTCTTCACTCGGCCGTCAAATTAGGCTTGGTGTTTTCCACGCGCCATTCGTCTATCATTTATCAATACTGCAAGCTACCTACTTTGTTCATCACTATCTCTGAGATCTGAATGAAAGGGATGTCACCATGTGGCTGTGTCCTAGGCCTTTGAGGCTTGGAGGTCATTGGCTCCCAAAGCTAAAACTACCTGTGATGTGACCACATCTGCAATCCGAAAAGTCAAGGGATCGATCCAGCTTGCATCATAAGTGTAATAGTTGGGGGCTCGACAAACATTGAAATATGCAACTAGCTTCCTAGACTCCGAGTTAACCACCTATCTTGTTGACGAAGACTTGTCATGTTGACTATTTCCACCTAGAATTTTAACTCTGTTCGATCTCTGGACACATGGATCGCCTATAGATCTCAAGTTTTAGAGACTGTTTGAATCTTAGATTTATATTCCCATGGGCTGAGTCCATGAGATCGTTCCATGTTAAATGATATCAGGACTTCGATAGGTCTTGTATGGTATGAACCATGCATTATCCCTAGGCTTCGAGTTCTGATTAAACAACAACTTGTCATGTGAATGACATGCAACTCTTGGGTCTTCAGGACATCTCGACCATGGACTGCTTCCATTTGGGCTAAAACTACCTGATATTGTGCGACAGTGCATAATCTTGGTAAGTTGAGCTCAGGATGATCTCAGACTGCGGACCCATAGTTTCCAAATCCTAGGTGCACCAGTTGTTCCATGTGGTTAATATCAATGGTTGTGGGAGGCTACGGGACTTCCAACTGTCTAACTGCATTACAAATTACTGAAAGCCAAAGACTTGATCTGCAAAATGTTGAGAGTCGAAAGACTTGATATGATAAACCAAGATAAAATAGACGCTCGAGAGATTATTAGTACGTTAGTCATCCAAAACATGTCTAAGCATGAATAATGCCTTATCAAAGCATATAACGACTTAGATTCAACCATATGAAAGGTAAATCAAATTCAAATATACATGAAATTTTTTATCAGTAAACACTAAAAACATAAATAGAACCTGATTTTAATGAATACTTAGACCCAATAAGCACCAATCTGGACGAAACAAAATAGTTTAACAGCTAAATGAACATTTAAAAATGATAACATGATCATTCAAATTAGAATTTGAAGTATGCATGAATTACGACCATAATCTACAGGACAAGTTCAATAATGAAGCATAAGGAGAATGTTTCAAACAACAAAAAAACTATTGAATAAATGACAAATAACATGAACCAAATTATACATGAAAAGCAAATGCTTCTAGGCTAGACCAATGACCATACAAGGACCGACATTTTACTTAACACTTAAAACTACATGAAGTATGAAGCTTGGTGATGCAATAAAAGATAAAATAACTTAAGAAAACTTCAAAAGCTTAGTTTTTGTTGCTTGAACTCTTGACAAGGATTTTATAGTCATTGCGAATGAATGATTATGTGGATCTATGTCAAAGTTATCAAACAAGTCCAGCTCATGAGTTACATACTAAAGGAAAAAGAACAAAATCTTTGTAATCTGAATGGCATTTATAATGAAGTAATACTATTATGTAAAAATATAAAAAGAATACAACTATTCTAAATCAATAAGATCCCTATATGAAAAAAATAACTAAGTAGTGGGTGTGTTTGACGCAGAAAATAATAATTTATGTGGGGAGAATGTTGTTCAACATTCAGAACCTAGACTATAAATTATCAAACCCAACAAGAAACATAAAACCATAAAAAATTCTTCCAAACAAAACTAGAAAGATGAAATAACTAAAGTTTATCTCAATATGTGACATACTAAATTTCAGATATGCCTTAGACCATCAGTGTGTGGTGAAACTGATTTATTCTTTTATATCACATACACAAAGAAATTTAAAATCATCTAAAACAATCATAATTTATGAGAAGGACAATTTTGAATGTTTGGCTTGGGGGAAATGGAAAGGGCATTGCTCTATTACTATCAAGACATCTATATCCCCGACATAGATACCTATGGTTTCATTCAAGGCCTTATTCCATTGCTAACCAAGTTGTAAACCATGTGATGTTAATTTTATGAATCACCTTTTCGAGGAAAGAATTTGGATTTTCCATCCTATTAATTTATTTCTTTTTAAAATATTTTAGTATTCATTCCATCTAGATTTGGGGACCAATGCATGGGTGTAATGATAGACTTAGTAAATTCATAATCACTAAGACAAATTTAAATGAAATTAGTGTTTACCTTTTGATCTAAATGTCATAGTAAGTGTAGTTTGATGTCTTTAACAAGAAAAAAAAAACATTCTAAAATTCACATATTCTATTTTGAATCATAGACCTTCAAATTTTGGAAATGCAAAAAGAAAATTGTAGTATCTTATGTGATTATTCAAGGATGATACACATTATAATTTTAAAAAACTAAAAAAAAATCATACTTTATAATCAAGAAATTGAAGTTCTTGGCCTATAGGAGCATAAGCAAACAACATTGCTTTAGCATATTGTTATCTAAAATCTTTCCCATTCGCTCATGTTTTAATATACTATCATGTTGATTTTCTAATCTTCGTAAAAGTAAGGAAAAAGATATATTAGGTAAGATTCAATAATGTCAAAGCTACCCCTTTAGGCTTTGATTTCTCATTAAAAACATGTGACCAAATGTAATCAATTTTTCAAAGGAGAAATTAAAAAACCAACTTTAAACAAGATGAAACCAAAAGAAACCAAAGACCAAAAAAACTAAACTAAATCAAACAATAAATTAGGAAACACTAGCTATGAAAAAAACTATGTACAAAATATATACATAGAGGAACCTCAATATCTCTACATAGAAATAGTATTATATGTAGTGGTCATGAAGTAATGCTTCACGTATTATCCATTAAATGGTAGTGACAATTCCTTACCTTGGAGATCTCTCAATATAAATGCATTTTATCCTAAAATCTCAGATACTTGGTAAGGGGCAATCCAAAAATGACTAAACTTAACATGTGGACCCTTTCTCCCATGGAATTATCCCATAACAAGACCAAGTCTTAAACATGGAAGGATTTCACTTGTAATTTATTGTCAAAATATATATTCATAGTAGCCTAAGATTTACTAAAAATTGTAAGGATTCATCATGTCTATCTTCTAATTAGATTAAGTCCAATAATCTCGACTGACTTCCCATATATGCTTCCATGTATTCCTATATGAACTGATAAGTGGGATTCTTAAGCTACATTCATAAAATTGGCTCTATTACATAGACAAGAAAGAAAGAGGAACTGTTCAATCTCTATTTATGCCTTATTCTATTATCCCATAGGGTGTATTTGACAAACACATGCCAATTGCATGGAATTTGATCAATTGATTTCTTTATAAAATTTAGAAAAATCTTATCGATTGACTCTACCAAACCATTTCCTTATGTATAATAATTTGAGGATAATTTATAGATAATTCCATTATGTTAGGCCCACTCAGTCATTTTTACTTACTAGAAAGTAGGTATGTTGTCATGAAAAAGTGACATAGGAATCCTAAACCGAGTTACAATATATTCTTCCAAAATGCAATATTAGTTCTTTAGTTGTACTATTCCTTATTATTTCAGATTTATTCCATCTCATACAATAGTTGATAGTGATGAGAATGAATTAATAACTGAATGATGAATCAAGATTTATGACTCCAATGAAGTCTAATTCCCACTAAGTAAATGGATGTTTTTAAATCACTGATTATAGAATCATGTGAGTATGATTATCCCTTTTATCAAATATTTAGAATGAATGACAAATCCTCACATGTTCATAAATATCCTTGAATAATGTTTGCCAATAATAGCCAACTCTGAGAATCATGTGTGTTTTGGCATCATTGGAAGAATGACCATTTCCCAGCTTATCATGAAATGAGTTCATCACCTCTTTTAATTATTATTTATACAAATATCTTAAGTAAATACCCTCATGATTCTTGTGGTAAAATAGTCCTCTTTACAACATATATCATGTGGCCTTCAACCTTGGGGCTCTTCTCTACATCTTATTGAAATCAGTTGGTGTCCTTCTATAAATAAGATAGTGTACAATTGAATCATACCATGGATCAAATTCAGCCTTATACTAATTAACTTCTATAATGGAGATGTTGTGATCAACTTATAAAATTAACTTGGACAAACCTTGACCCTGTACTCATTTGTTAGGTTTCACTTCGATGTGATATTCCTAAATATTAGTAACATATTGTCCTCTTCTTTCACCCATCTTATTTTATCCTAAAATTTAATTCACTATTAGATCTATAACTATGGCTTGTACTTTATTCTTCAATATGTAATGATGAAAGTTTCTAACTGCCTTCACAAATGCATAGGAATGGTAATATAGTATAGGGTATGTCAGACTGGCCTCTTTCAAATATGTACTCATAAATGTTATGGGGTGCCTTCTATATTCAAATCATTATGTCAAATTAACTACAATATTATGTTCAAAGGAAGAGAGTATAGATAGAAATATTTATCATTATCTAGATTGACCAACACAGGATCTTAGGGAATTGCATTCTTGATTTCTTGAAACACCCTTTTATGAGAATCATATAATTATACTTTAGATTCATGTTTTAACATGGCATTTATAGGTTTATTTATATCAAAAAAATAAAAAAATAAACTTTCATACAAAATGAATTTTTCCAAAAAATATTTTAGCTCTTTACTATAGTTTGATAACTAAATTTTTAAAGTAAAACTAGATTGTTCTAGGTCAATTGACAGACTTATTTAGTGATAATTTGGCCTAAAATATTACCTTACATTTTATAAAGACACATTTTTTATGATTAAGCGATATACAAAACCTTCTATAGTGTTCAAATACCTTTTCTAGATGACTCAAGTAAAATGATCTATTTTTAGAAATATAGTAAGATCATCCATGTATACAACTATGTATTTATCAATTAAGCCTTTGAAAGTAGTGTCCACAACTCATTGAAATGTGGCACCAACATTAATCAAACCAAATAGCATTTTACTATAGGCATTGTCCACAATTCAATGAATTTGCTAATAGATGACTAAAATATCAAAATCATTAAAAGACTCAATCAAGTCCCAAGCACAGTGTTTGTATTTATCTAAATAAGAAAGCTTTCACAAAAATTTGTAAAGTACACCTGATTGATGAGCAATTCAAAACAACTTAAAAAAATATTAATTGATAGACATCAAACCTAATTACAAACTACAAACCCAAGATCAAGGCTATAGACTCTATCATGTTGTTAGTACAAGGAAACTATAAGATAAAAATTGTAACATGTCTATTACTATTAAGATCAATGAGTAGAATACTATCCCCAAATCTTTTCTTAGAGCATTTTCCATCCAAATGTAGTGACCATATAAATTAATTTGGATCATGATTAACACTTTTCTTCTTTATTGGTTTGGTAATGAAAATATAGGCACCTACATCCATAGAAGTAAAATCAACTTGTTCATTGATTGAATCACGCTATGTGATTATCAACTTCATTCAGGGCTCTTGATCAATTTTTATTTGATTCATTACTCCTCTCCATTGTAGTCACGTATGGGAAAAACCTATTGCCATATAGTCATTAAGTGATCTTAAACAATCTCTACATAATAACATGCCATATGCTTATGCTATCTTAACTACTTGTATATCTTGAAATGATGCACTCTCAGTTGAACTTGTAATTGCACATTAACATTAACTAAATCTCCTACAACCTTGAATTTTGACTTATATAACTAAACTACCACTTTTTCTAATTTTATGGGAACCAGTTGTAACTTATTGAAAATCCTTGTAGGAATAAAATAATGTATTAGAATCTACAAGACAATTATGAAGATTCTTTTTGAAAAAATGATTATAAGCAAGAATGATGGAGCTTCAGTCCTAGTATTACGTATTCAACATTGGTATTAGCATGGTTAATTTGTTTCAGCTAAACACTCATATATTTAAAAGAGGTAAGTAACAAATACCTTTATTTAGTAATTTTTGCTAATTCATCGATTTTTATGTTAGCTTTTATCTTTTTCATATCTTCTATAATGTTGTAACTTATTTTTCTAGTGGAGCACTGATTGTCATTTATTCTAGTGGAGCTGCATCATTTCTAGCCTTAAGATCAGGTAATGTAACAAAATTATCTCGTGAAGTTGAGGTAGTAAACATATGATTTGCTCTACTCCTAAGAGTATAGTTTCCTCTTTGGTATTGATGGAAAGCCTAAGTGGCATTGGTGTTCTCTTCAGGTTCATTGTCTTTTACATTAGGAAAGACTAAAGTCTTTAATACCATGTTTTTATTGTGTGGTTTTGATGAAATATAAGCATCATAATTATTTGAAATATTCTAATCATTTGGGATAACCTCATATTCTTCAATTTTCTTTCACAAAATGTATAAGGCAAGACAAAACTCATCACAATCAATTTCTCCATGTTAGACCATGTTATGCACATGACATAATTGGGCAAGGTAATATCCATGATGTTAATTTTAGGTAGTTTGTTGGAAGAAGACTCGTCTTATTTACCAATGCTATTGACCTTGGTAAGTGAAATTTGGGGAAATATTGACATAACTCAAGCTACCTACTCCTTTTTTTGAGTTTAAAAAATCATTGGTCAATCTTTGAATTATTATTTCTATTGCATCTAACTTATGTTTGACTGAATTTTTAGGAAAGTTATATGTATTTTTTTTGTAATTGGAACTAATGTTCAATTATAAGGTCGAGGCATTGATTCATTACTCACTAGATTTATAAATCTTAAATTTTGATTAGGGGCAACATTTTGTAGAGGAATTTTATTTGTAATTGGAAGAGGATACAAAAATGCAACATTTTTTTTTGTAGGCAAGATTTTAACATTAACATATTTGGGAGAAGATTAGAAATGGGAGCCACCATTTTACCTTGTGGATTGAGTTGATTATCCACTTTTATTTCTTCTACATATGCAAGGGGCAAGTCATTGATGCTTGGATCTCTCCTTAGGAAAGTGGTAGTCTAAAGATCTAAACCATTTTTGAACATTTATAAGGCTAGCAAGGCATTTGGTCTATACAAATCTATTACCCTACTATACATATTTTGAAAATGTGCATTGAAATTGCATATAAGCTCATTGAATTCCTTTATCATGCAAGCAAATTATTGGTATAATATTTTTGGATAAACTACCTAACAAAAATAGGATTAAAATGTCTTATTTAATTCATTTTATTATATGATTGAATTTTTATAAAGGTTAAGGAACCATTCATAAACTTGATCAAGAAAGGTGAAGGAAAATAACCTACATGCCACATCTTCATTTTGAACATTCAGCAACATGAAAGATGTTTTATATGACTTAATGTGATTTTATCCAGTCCTTCAAGTGTTAGGACTGAAATTAATAAGATAATTCTTAGGGTTTATGGGTAAATCATGCACATCACCAAGAACTTTTATAGTTTATCTAACTTATAAAGATGTAGCCGTTTGGATTGGTCTATTGGTGATATATTATGGAGATGGTGTGGCTAGGTAAAATAATATTTGGGATCTACCTTAATATATAAGATTCCTGTGATCTTTAAAATGATAAATAATTAATATTATATGATCAATCCTAACATTATATCATGTGATTCTTGAAAAAGACTCCAAAGTGACAAACACTAATTTATGTTAGTATGGATTTTATGAAGATGATAGATGGAAAATCATGAGGATGGACTATTGGTCTTGATTCATGAATATTCTTACAATATATAGATATTTAAGATAAAAAAAAGACCAAAAGATAGGATATATGGTGATTAACCTCCTTCTAGTGACAATTTATATTAGGCTAGAATTATTACTGACCCAAAGATAATTATTGAATCAATTATTATGAGTGGACAAGATCAGCTAAGAGCACATGGGAAAAAATGCCCAATATTTTCAGGATTATGTTGGTAATCTAAGGGCCAATAAATTCCAAACTATATATCATGGGTAGGCTATGTTTTCTTCAACCAAAGGTCCTAATAGTTTCCTTAAGATATTCAGGTTCTCACTAGTTATTCCTTTACAAAATGGATTATTTATAATGTAATGGGTTAGACATTCCTCATTAAAAATGTAAAATGGATAGAGAGAGTAGGGCAAAAAAGAGGTAAATACCTTAATTGAGATAGGTTTTCTAATACTCAAAAATTTGATTAGTATAAGATATAATAAATCATTGGGCATCATGTCTAGATATGACAAAAACTAGAACATAACAATGAGCAAGACTCAAATAAAAATTATGTGAACATGAAATATAAAACTCTATTCAAAATAGATCCATTACACAAGCTTGTATCTATTTTCATACCATGACGAATATAATCCTAAAAATAATTAGAATGAGATCTCAAATTTAATTAAATTAGACATTACACAATCTAATTGTATATCCACTTGTACACCAATAACATCACAAAATTATTTGCATAGATCAATTCTCAAATTAGGATATTTGTCAAAAAATCAAGAAAAAACAAAGAGGAAAGGTAGATGTAGTTAGAACTCAATCTCAATAGAATTTTGGTAATCAAATGTATCCACATTTATAATGGGAAGTAATTTTATTCTTCTAGACAATCCTAGTCAATTAATTAATTGTGATGGATAACCAATATTAATTACTCTTGATAGAAACATTAAATGATTAACTAATCATAGCTTAATTTCCTATGATAACACATCAAGGAGATAGAAGATAAGGATAATATATTCATGGCACAACTTCTAGATTATATCAAATTCTTGGATGAGAGGGATATAATTCCCAATACACTTCAAGCTCCCACTACCCAATTAAACTTTTAACCATTCTCCATCAGTTTATTATTGATCTAGACAAGTAAAAAAAAATCTCATTAGAATCCAATCATAATATTAAAATTTTTGTAAATTTTGATGACTAGGTAATGTTGGAATAATGGGTTATTATATTTATATAAATAGATGCATTTATTTCATAGTAAACATTTCTATTGATTCTATTTTCTTTTCCTCCATCGAAATTATGTTACTTTGTCTTTGCCTAATTATGCTAATTTTGTTGTAGAAAGATATATTTGAACAAAATATCTTATAAGTTGATTATATGTATACTTTCAAATCAATGTCTCAACATATCTATTTTTCCCCTCCTTTTTGTTTAATCCTCTTGCATTTAGTAGAGGTTGTGACGTGATATACTATGTTCAATTCTTGGTTCTATATTTTAACTAATCAACCTTATAAATTTATAGTTACCTAGGTAAACATCTTTGCATTTGATTCTTTTTGGGAATTGTAATTAAATTATATAGTCAAATTATCATCCACCCATATTTTTATTCTTCACTTGGCCATCAAATTTGGGCTCATTGTTTACCACTTTTCATTCATCTAGCCTTTATTAATGACATAATCTACCCACTTTGATCATCCCTCTCTAGGATCTGAATGCAACATATGTCACCACGTGATGACATCTCGAGCCTTCGAGGCTCAGAGGTCATTGATCCTACCAAAATTACTTAGGGTTCATAAAGCCCTAATCACCCATGATGTGACCACATGTCACAATCATGACATTTAGAGGTTTGAGACATCTTAAATATTAAATATCTCCCTCTAAGATGCGACTTCATATGATGTAACCATGTGCCATAATCATGATAGTTGGGGTTCGATAAACATTAAACAATACAACTGATGACCTAGACTTCAAGTTAACCACCTATCGTATTGACTAGGACTCGTGATGTTGAGTATTTCCACCTAGAATTTTAACTCTAATCAATCTTGAGACATAGTGACAATCTATAGCTCTTAGGTCTTTGAGATTATTTGAATGTTTGCTTTAGATATCTCATAGGTTGAGTCCACAAGATCATGCCATATGACATGATTGCAGGACATCATGAGGTCATCGATGGTTATAACTATATAATGTCCTCATGCTTTGAAGTTTCATTAAATGAAAACTCACCACATGAATAACTTATGGCTCTTGTGTCTTTAGAACATATTGACCATGGACTACCTCCCTCCAGCTCTTAACTACCTCAGATTTTCCTAGATGATAAAATATCAATAAGTTGGGCTCAAGATGACTTCAAACTACATACCTATAGTTTCCAAATCATGGGTGACCATATTGATCCACATGGTAAATATCAATGGCTCTGAGAGGTTACAGGACTTTTGATTGTCTAAATGCATTATAAATTGCTTAAAGTTGAATAGTTGATCTATTAAAAGTCTAAAGCCAAATATTTGAGCTACCAAATAAAGACAAAACAAAAAATTGAGAGATGATTAGTATGCTAGTCAAAGCTAAAAGCCATATAAGCATGAATAAAACCTAAGTAAAGCATATAATGACATGTATTCAACCATATGAAAGGTAAATTTGATTTGATCATATATAAAATTTTGTTATAAGTAAAGCCTAAAAACATTTTAAAAAACCATAAGTTTAGTGAAGACATACACCAAATAACACCAATCTAAATGAAAAAAATGGTTTAATAGTTAAATGAACATTTCAAAATGATAACATGATCATGTAAATAAGAAATTAGACTGAGTGTGCACTAACTAAGACCATAATCTACAGGATAATTTCAATAATGAAACACAAGGTAAATGTTTCAACAAAAAAAACCTATTGAATAAAGGACAAATAACATTAACCAAATTATAATTTAAAGGAAAATGTTTCTAGGCTAGGCCAATGATCATACACGAATCCACATGTTACTTAACACTTGAAAGTACATGAAGTATTTAGCTCAATGATTCAATAAAAATAGAATCATTTAAGAAAACTTCAAAAGGTTAGTTTATGTTACTTGAACTCTTGACAAGGATTTTATAGTCATTGTGAATTAATGATTAAGCGAAACTATTTCAAATTTATCAAACAAGTATGGATCATGAGTTAAATACTAAAGGAAATAGAACCCAATCTTTGTAATATGAGTAGCATTTATAGTGAAGACACACTAGTATAAAAGAACATGAAAATAATTTAGTTGTGCTAAAGAAAGAGGATCCTCATATGAATAACCAACTTAGTGGGTCATGTTGTACCTAATAGGTCATGCATAAAATCTCTCTATGATTTTAAATTGAGTCTTATGATTTTGAAATTATGGGTAACAATGAACTGAAACCTCATCTATATGTGTAATAAATGACATTCTGTATAGTTTATTTAATAGGGCCATATCAATTCTAATACTAGGTCTAAAATAAGAAAAGGGTACCATTTTCTTCGTGGAAAACATTTTAAGATTCTAAGCTCATCATAATAGGTGATTTTAATGATATTATCTTGGTACCAGTGATTAAATATTGTCAAATTGTATGGTATGTTTGTTTGTGGTATTTGATATAATTTTTCAAATACTAGGTGAACTACATATGTTATAGGCCACATACTATTGTTATTATGAAAAAAAATCTCTTTTGAAAGTGCCTTATGTAAATAAATTGAACACTATATTAGTGAAAGGAAATAACTCTAGTTTCACCATTGCTTTGTGGAATAAAATAACTCTAATTGCTAACAAGTTATATATGTACTCCATTCAATCCAAGGACAAGTCATATTCATCCTTGTAAAGTTGAAAAACCTCAACCGCTACGTAGAATTTATGAATAATGCTTGAACACTCCATGTAAAACAACCTTATCAATTTCTATATTTAAACTACTACATGGTCGCAAAATAGAATGTCAAATGAGTAGGTTTCTGATTTTCCACCTCCATTTATGAGTGATATAATCTCTATGCTAATTTTAAAAAAATTAGATAATATTTGATATGAAGCTCTAGATAATAGTCCATAGTTTGAAAATTTAAAAATGTAAATTGATTTCACTTGGGCATAAGTCATAATCCATTTGTCTATATTATGAATTCATTTACTAAATCCTTTGCACACAAGAATTAATTAGAGGGTAACGATCATTGTCAACCATCTATTAAATTTGATTTTTATTCTATGACATCATATTTGGTGAGTTTACATGACACATGGTGCCTCGTCACTATATTTAAATACTTAATTATTTATTTTAGCTTTTGATATGATTTGGCACTTTTACATTTATCACAATATCATATATTTATGGCCATTTACTCTCGATAATCTATAATTAGATATGTAACTATAATATGCATGGCATCTTTTCCCTTAGTCTCTTAATTTTCACCTATCATCAAGTCTTTAGATCATGTCATTATATGGGGCAATGAGGTGATGAAACATGGTAGGTAACCTGTTATAATAAACACATGGCACAATTGAATTAAGATATGTGGTATTTGACTATATATAAGATGCCACATGGAATTCTATCATTAAATTTCCTAACCTTTATCTTATCATTTTATCTATTGGCTTTTATGTAGTAAGATGTTGACACATGGCATGATATCTCTCAATAAATTCATTGGCTATTTTATAATTTTATCTTTTAATCTCTAGGTTTGCGATCAAGTAAGATTGAGACATGTGAATTAGTCTCACTTACTTAGGTACCTTCTATATTTTATGATTTATGACCCTAAACTTGGAGACACGATGTAGCATGATGAATACACATGGTCTGATCTTGCTCAATTTTTTAGTCATGGCATTTCATAGTTTTATAATATGTAGCTGATTGTGATGAACCAAGGTAGTGACAATTGGCAAATCTCATATAGTCAACTGGTGACTGGGTTGTGAGACTTGTAATATTTGACTACCTTTGATATTATGAGGTACAATGCATGACATATTCTTATTCATTAAAAATACTTAAAACTTGATAGTTTGAATAGTCACCTATAATCTATGAAACTTAAGAGAATGTATAGCACATGTGTTATTAATACACCAACTTGTAGAATTCAAAACTGACAAACTTGGAAAGGAATGATGATCTAAGTTGGTTGAATAAATCAAAAATAGAAATTAAAAAATTGAATTAGTAATTTGATTTCCATCTAAAATTCATAAAATGAAATGTGAATAAACGTAATTAGGATTTAGTATTAAAACATTCTAGGGCCAATTCATGTCTCAATAGGGACCAAACATAAAATTTTAAGGAAAATGGTTTGTTATTTAATTTTCTTAAAATGTGGCATGTTGGTGACAATATATTCCTGATTACCTTAGCATATTTTTATTTTTTAGATCCATTACCCATAGGAACATCCTTTCAAACTTTTTATTTCCCTATTAATGTTGTCTTTAGATTATGTAGGCTTAGCTCTGATCACCTCTTTGGGTGTTTCATTAGCTTGTTTTCACTCCTTCCTTGGTTTTTCTACTTTCTATTTAGGTTGTTTAAATGTTTTTATTACATTGGGTCCTTTGAATAAATTATATCTAAATTTAAGTTTTGAGTTGTACCCTACTGATGTGGTAATTTTTGGAATAAAAATTTATCTATTTATATAAATGGAATTTGATGAGGAAAAATGTCATGTTATGTAACCACAACCCAAGTTTTGTCTCTCATGAATATGACATACATATTTTCTATGTCTTCATCAATAAATATGTTTAGAAATGTGGGGATAATATTGATTATATCCCTCAAATCAATCAATTAAAGTGATATATTATTTTTTTCTTCCTTGTACTATGCATGCCCTTGTTCCTCCAAAAATGCATACAGTCCAAATGTTACTTCAAGATCATAGTTTGGCAAACTAGTCACTTGTCCTTTTGGGGTCTTCTAGTAAACAAATGATATGAAATCTATCAATACAGTCTATTAATTCTTTTTGACATATCTCTATTGATTCAACTATAAAATAGTAAATAATTTTTTTTTTGATGTTGGAAGTCACCATCTAGTGTTAGTTTAGTTGCAATTATACCTATTGGAACTTCCAATTGTTAGTTACAAAGTTATACCATTTAGTTTGAGTTAATTTTTATTTCCAATTTATAATGATCATTTGATCCAAATATAACCTTGAGATTATTTTTTTCTAAATAAATTTGAGGGGGATGTGGTCTAAGCTATTATTCTTAGGCCACATATAGTACTTTACAAAGTTGTTTTGAAGAATAGTAGACATCTTAAAAATAAATAAGTTAAGCACAATTTGTAAAGTTATAATTACATTAGTCATATTAGTGTCCTGTAAGTTAAAAATATCATTTTAAAAAGGTGAATGTTTACATTAAAACCATGATAAGCACTATAAATCTTAAAATTGATGTATACCCTTTTTAATTAGGCATTTTTATTTTAACCTAAAGTTAATAAAAAATGGAAACCTATTTATTTTCACATGTATATTGCACTAAATGTAGGAAGTGGGAAAGATAATACCATGTTAAAGGTAGTTTCTTTTCCACTCCAATAGCTTAGAAATTTATTGCCAAAGTTTCCACATACAATTAGGCATGGTAAAGGTTGAGCATTTCAATCATTCAACAAGTAAGAACCTTTCATCTATATGAAGTTGTTTCCATTGGCTTTTATTAGTAGCAGTGGAACCCAATGACAAAAAAAATGTTATATGGTTTACGATCGTTTAGTGCATGGATGATCCACTTTCAAATCAAAAAATCCCCTTACATCTAAGGATCCATGAAGCCAATGTCTCCTCAATATTTCAGCTAAATGAATTGATTCCAAGAGGTGCCTTGCATACCCTTACTACTATTCCACTTGGACCAAATTAAAGTTTTAACAAGTTTTATGAACATAGTGTAGCATGTTTTATAAAGAAAACAACATGATGAGTAATAAACATGATATATAAGTAAAACCTTGTTATCAAATTTGATGATACTATCAAAGAATAGGAATTTGGATTCCTAAAGGGCAAAAAAAAAATTCAAAATATATTCAAAATCTAATTCCACATGTCACTAAGAGAGAATCCAAGACCCATTAGGATTGAACAAATATATTACAATTTATTCATGTTAAACTTGATGCCACTTAGGAAGAATCCAATTGGGAGTGGGGTAACCTTGAACCATGATAAATTATATTTATGAATTGAAATTTTAGATCCTAAAATAACATATTATAACTCAAGTACACTTATGGTATGATTAATTTCCTCTTCATTGTTGTGAAGGAGAACCATGCTATCATTAAAAAAAATGAAATTTAGTGACACAAGTGTCATTAGTAAAAAAAATACATTTAATAATATTCATATCACATGATATTTATAGTAGGAATCCAATAGCATATTTGATGAAAACATACCTATAAATAGCAAGGGGACAACCTCAATAGATGGATCATTGAAGAGCAAAGGATTCAATAAGAGAATCATTCATTAAAAGCTTTTTTGAGGCATCATTAAACAATATTTTGATGTGTTTAATAATTTATCCTCCAAATCCCAACCAAACTAATTAATTGGGGATAAACACTCCCTTGATTCTTTTATAGGCTTTGTCTAAGACTAACGTGATGATAAGTGAATTTTGAGATGTTTTAAGGAACCATTATATAAATTCCTAGGCCAAAATCATGTTATTTAGAATGTGCCTTCTCCCAATAAATATCATTTTCTAAAATTTAATGAACTCTTAGACCATATATTTAATAAATTTAAGTTTAGCTTTTATAATGATCTCACAAGAGGTATTAAGTTTCATGATTGATCTTCAACCATATATGTTATCTCTATTGTTTCTACCTTTAAAAATTAAGTAGTATTACTCCTTGATTGATATAGGTACCAAAGGAACCAATTTATTCAGCCTTAAGATATACTTGGTAAAACTCCCCATAAATTTCAGGCCACCTAATATTAAATAAAGAAGTGAATAAGCCATCTAAAATATGGAATTTTTCATCTGCTATAGAGAAGAAAGCATATTCCTTTTCCTAAAAGGGTAAACCCATCAAGATGATCATAAAGGTCTTGCATGATCTTGGTGGGAATATATTATATCACTCCTTTGCTCATTTTAATATAGAAAGCATCATAATCATTCTCCTAAATGTATTGGGATTTTAAATAGTGATAGAAGGCACTCTTTATACCAGATAAACCTTCATAATACCTCAAATCTAAATAATATAATTTCATAAAGAAGTTTATGAAATGAATAATATATTTAACTAAATTTAAAACAAATGATTAGACCTCACTTTTATTTGACATGTTTTCCTTCTAATAATATTAATTTACATACAATAAGCTATTATCAAAACCTTAAAATATAAAGTATAAAATATTTTATAAGGGTTGTGTTTTTACTATGAAATGTTGTGAAATATACATATCTTACCCTATTCTTAATGAAAAAAGTCTACTTAAAGAGTGTGAAATGGAAGTTTCATAAGTGTTTTGAAAAAATCTTAATAAAATAATGTAAATCTCAATTTTGTTTTGATTCATTATTGTTTTAAATGGTGATTTTATGCTATAAGTTAAAGTTTGAGTGTTATTCATTCCGTTAAAGTGGCTTGGAGCACGATCCTGACCTCATCTCTTTTGTCATATCAGGGTTTACTAATAATAAAAATTGATCTTTGGAAAATTGTTGTAAGCCAAACAAAAGAAATAAATCTCTATAATATAATGTGACATCAAATAATTTTTCAAATACAATTATCACTGGTATATGATAACCAGGTCTAGATTTAATTAGTGATACTTTTTTTATGACAATTATTTATTTATCATTAATTAATTATTTTTATGACAAGGATTTTATAGTCATTATGAATGAATGATTAAGTTAAACTATGTCAAAATTATCAAACAAGTTTGGCTTATGAATTAAATACTAAGTGAGATAGAACCCAATCTTTGTAATCTGAGTGGCATTTATAGTGAAGTCATACTAGTATGCAAAAACATGAAAATAATATTGCTACGCTAAAGAAAGAGGGTCCCCATATGAAAAACAAACTTAGTGGGTCATGTAAGACCTAATAGGTCATGTATACAATCTCTCTAGGATTTTAAATTGAATCTTATGATATTATATTTATGGGAAACAATGGAACGAACCTCATCTATATGTGTGATAGTTGAATATTTGTGTAGTTTTCTTAATATGGCCATATCCATTATGATGTGAGGTATGAATTAAGGAAAGAGACCTTTTTATTCATGTAAAACTTTATAAGATTCTAATCTCATCCTAATAGGTGAGTTTGATGATATTGTCTTTGTACCAGTGATCAAATATTGTCAAATTGTATGGGATGTTTGTTTGTGGTGGTCAATATAATTTGTCAAATGCTAGGCCAACTACATATTTTATAGGTTACACACTATTATTATTATGAAAATTTTCTCTTGTGAAAGTGCCTTATGTAAATAAATTAAACACTATATTAGTGCAAGGAAATACCTCTAGTTTCACCATTGCTTTGTGGAATCAAACAACTCTAAGTGCTAAAAATTTAACTATATACTCCATTTGATCTAGGGACAAGTCCTATTCATTATTTTAAGGTTGAAAAACCTCAACCTCTACATAGATTTATGAATAATTCTTTAACACTTCATGTAATACAACCTTATTTAATTTTATCTTTAAACTCCTACTTGGTCCCAAAACAAAATGTCAGATGAGTAGGTTCCTAATTTTCCACCCCCATTGCTAACTAATTCAAACTCAATGCTACTTTTAAAATTTTGGTATTTTATTTTATATGAAGATCTAGATAGCAGTCCATAGTTTAGAAATTGGAAAATGTAATTTGATTTACCTTGGGCATAAGTCATAATCCATTTTTCTATCTTATGAATCCATTTCTGGAATCATTTATATGCAATAATTAATTACAATGTAACAATCCTTGTCAACCATCCATTAAATTTGATTTTGATTCTATGACATCACCTTTGGTGGGTTTAAGTGACACATGGTGCCTCATCACTATCTTTAACTACTTAATTATTTATTTTATCTTTTGATATGCTTCATCCCTTTTACATGTGTCCAAATATCATATATTTATGGCCTTTTTCTTTTGATAATTTTTGGCTAGCTATATCACTATAAGATGCATGGTATATTTCCTCTTAGTCACTTAATTTTCATCTATCACCAAGTCTTTAGGTCATGTCAGTATATGGGGAAATGAGATGATGAAACATGGAAGCTAACCTGCTATAATAACCACATGGAATAATTGAATTATGACATGTGGTAGTTGACTATATAGAAGATTCCATGTAGAATTTTATCATTGAATTGATTAACTTGTATCTTATCATTTTGTCTATTGGTTTCTATGTAGTGAGATTTTGACACATGACATGATATATCTCAATAAGTTGGTTGGATATTTTATAGCTTTATCTTTTTGTCTCTAGGCTTGAAATAAAATGAGATTTAGACATGTGAATCAATCTTGCTTGCTTAGGTGGCCACTATATTTTATGTTTTATGATTCTAGATTGGGAGACATGATGTAGAAAGATGGAGACACATGGTCTGATCTTGTTGAGTTGGTTGGTTGTGAGATTTCATGGTTTTTCAACCTATGGTTGATTGTGATGAAACAAGGGAGTGACAGTTGGCAAATCTCATGTAGTCAATTGGTCACTAGGTTGTTAGACTTGTAATATTTAACTACCTTTAATATGACAAGGATATAATGTGTGACATAATCTTATTCAATGAAAATACGTAAAATTTGATAGTTTTAATATTCATTGATAATATATGAAACTTAATCAAATTAATAACATGTGTTAATAATACACCAACTTGTAGAATGCAAAATTGACAAACATGGAAAGTAATAATTAGTTAAGTTGGTTGAATAACTCAAAAATTAAAAAAAAAAACTGAATTAATACTCGTATTTCCATCTAAAATTCATAAAATGAAAAGTGAATAAATATAATTAGACTTTAGTATGAAATCATTTTAGGGCCAACTCATGTCTCAAAAGGGACTAAACATAGTACTTTTAGGAAAATGGTTCCCTATTTAATTTTCTTAAAATGGGGCATGTTGTTCACAATATATTCTTGATTATGTCAGTGAATTTTTATTTTTTGGATCCATTACCCATAGGAACATCTTTTCAAACTTTTTATTTCCCTATTAGCATTTTCTTTAGATTGTGTAGGCTCGTCATCCATTGAAAAAGTAGCAATAAAAAAACATAGCAGTTAAAAACATAGTGTGAAAAACATAGCAAGGATAAAATGTAGTGAGGACAAAAAATTTAAGGAATAAAACATAATAAAGGATACACTCACACATAAGATGACACAACTTTCAACTAAAATTCCAAACTCATGAAATCTAATTTTACTTTTAAATTTGGTGCATTAATTTTCCACCATGAAATGTTAACTACTATCACCAAAATGAAATAGACAACAAATAAACAAGGTGATAATCTCTAAAATGTCCCAATTATGCTCTTCGAGACATTTTTGCAACATTGCCAATACCTCTATGGTTTTTCCTTGCTATGTTTTATCCTCGTGATGTTTTTATCATACTATTTTTTTGTCATACTATATTTTTACCCCTACATTTTTGTCTGCTACGTTATCACATAGAGCCTTAGGCTCAACCCTAGTCACCTCTTTGGGTGTTTCATTAGCTGGTTTTCACTCCTTTGGTTTTTTGAGACATTTTTGAAACATTACCAATACCTCTACATTTTTTCTTTGCTATGTTTTATCCTTGTGATGTTTTTATCATACTAAATTTTTTTCATATTATGATTTTACCATTATATTTTTTACCACTATGTTTTATCCACTAAGTTATCACATAGAGCCTTAGGCTTAACCCTAGTCACCTCTTTCGGTGTTTCATCAGCTATTTTTCACTCCTTCCTTAGTTTTTATAATTTCTATGTAGGTTCTTTAAATGTTTTTATTACATTGGGGTCCTTTGAATAAATTAGATCTACCTTTAAGTTTTGAGTTGTATCATAATGATGTGCTAATTTTTGGAATAAAAATTCATCTATTTACATGAATGGAAATTGATGAGGAAAAATCTCACTATGCTATGTAGCCACAACCCAAGTTTTATCTCTCATGAATGTGACATACATAGTCTCTATGTGTTCATCAATTAAGATTTGTCGTAATGTGGGGATATTAATAATGATATCCCTCAACTCAATCAGTTAAAGTGCTGATTATTTTTTTCCTCCTTATATTGTGCATGCCCTTGTTCCTCCAAAAATACATACATTCTAAATTTTACTTTAAGATCATAGTTTGGCAAACTAGTCACTTATCCTTTAGGGGTCTTCTAGTAAACAAATAATATGAAATCTATCAATAAAGTCTATTAATTTTTTTTCATTATTGTAGCTAAAATATTTTCTCGCATATCTCTATTGATTCAATTGTAAAATACTAAATAAAATTTAATTTGATGTTGGAAGTCACCATCTAGTGTTCAATAACAATTATGGTTGTTGGGACATCTTTCTAATCTTAAATTATATGCCAAACCTCATATTTAATATGTCAAGGAGTTTTCAAACCATCAAATCACTCACATTTCTTGGGAGAATAGTTCTCATTTCCATCTTATATTGATAAATATTCTTGATCACTTCCTAGATTATACACAACAAATCCTTTACCTAGATTAATAATATTTTATTTTATTTTATAAGGAATATTGGTTACCCTAGTCATATTTTTTCCATTGAATAATATAATTAGATTTGTAGTCAACCATATTTTTCCACTAGACATTATTTTTAATACTATTTGTACAAAATCATTCATCAACCAAAATGAGAGTAACCAATGAAGTTTACCCCGATTTGTCTCTTCAATTTTATTGTAATCATTCTTAAATAATTATTTTATTAAATTATTTAGTATTGCACTATCAAGAAATCTCTATGGGAATGGTGGATAATCTGCACCCTAAAGAGACATCAAGGATCTCTCCATGATAAAGGCTCATTTTTGTTTAATCGTCATTTCCACACACTATCACTTGAAATGTTTTTTGAGTTTGTCAATATTATCCTGAATCACCTATACATTAGACATATTCTATAGAAACTCTTCCAACTCTTCGCTATACATGCCATTTCTCTTTTTTTTCCCTTGTTGTAGCAGCCCAAATTAGTCCTCCAAATTTATTCATCAAAGATTCAAAACACCAATTAGGCTTTTCACTCATGTTTTTATGTATAAACTTCTTCTTACATTTTTATAACATTGGATTCTCGATTTGTGACACTTAAAATTTTTAAGTCTAATGTTTGTAATTGGCATCAATTGACATTATCCTCGTTCATTTCAATTTACACTTCTTTTTTTAGTGAGTGTCTATCCTATTTTCCCCTTATACTATGATGCTTATTTTAGTGCCATCTTGCACACAATTGTTTTTATTTTTGTGATATTTTTTTATTCCCAATAATTATTTTTATGGGATAACTTTGTTTGAAAAAGTAATAACTTTTTTATTTATTAAAATACTTTTATTATATGTGATGCCTTTGTATCCTACATAGTGATTTTATACTATATGCAATGGTTTTGTATTTGAGTAGGAGAAGAAAACTTAAATTTCTGATAATATTTTATTGATTTATATAAATTAGGAAAGATTCACCTTTACATTCATAAGAGAATATCCATTTTTTAATTTTTACCATAGGAATAGTAGCCATCTTTTTTTCATTTTCAACCCCAATGAATCTCATTCCATCAAGCTTCCCCACCATTTTTTATAAAAACTAATTTTATGGGGTACTTAAAATTTTCCCTTGAAGCTTCAAGCAAATGTTTGAGCCATGGCATCAACTTTGGACTTCCAAATGGTAGTTCTAAGGTACTACCATTTAGTTTGAGTGAATTTTTATTTCCAATTTGAAATGATCATTTGATCCAAATATAACCTTGAGATGAGTTTGTAGTAAATAAATTTGAGGGGGAAATGATCTAAGCTACTATTTTTAGGCAACATATAGTACTTTACAATGTTGTTGAGAACAATAGTGGACATATTAACAAGAAATAAGTTAAACACAAGTTTTAAAGTTACAATCACATTAGTCATAATAGTGTCCTATAAGTTAAAAATATCATTTAAAAGAGGGCAATGTTTCTATTAGAACCATGATAAGCATTATAGATCTTAAAATTGATGTATACCCTTTTTAATTAAGCATTTTTATTTTAACCTAAGGGGAAGAAAAAGAGCAACCTACTGATTTTCATATGTATATTACAACAAATGGAGGAAGTGGGAAAGCTAATACCATGTCAGAGGGAGTTTCCTTTCCACTCAAATAGCATAGAATTTTACTGCCAAAGTTTCCACATACAAATAGGCATGGTAAAGGTCAAGCATTTGAAGCATTCAACAAGAAAGAAACTTTCATGTACATGAACTTGTTTGCATTGGATTTTAGAAGTAGCAGTGGATACCCAACAATAAATAAGAACGTTATATGGTTTAGGATCATGTAGAGCATGGATGATTCAATTTAAAATCATTGAATTCCCTTGCATCTAAGGTTCCATGAAGCTAATGTATCCTCAATATTCTAGCTGAATGCATTGATTCCAAGAGATGCCTTGCATACCCTTACTACTATCCCACTTGGCCCAAATGAAAATTTTAACAATTTTTATGAACATATTGTAGCATGTTTTATAAGGAAACAAACATGATGGGTAGTAAACATGATATACAAGTAAAAACTTGTTAGCAACTTTGATGCTACTAGAAAAGCATAGGAATTTGGATTCCCAAAAGTCAAACATTTTTTCAAATTTTACTCAAAATTCAAGTCCACATGTCACTAAGAGAGAATCCAAGACCCATTAGGATTGATCAAATATCTTACAATTTCTTCATGGTTAACTCAATGCCATCTAGGAAGAATCCAATGGGGAGTGTGGTAGGTAACCTTGAACCATGATAAATTATATTTATTCATAGAAATTTTAGAGCCTAAAATAACATATTACAACTCAAGTACACTCATGGCATGATTAATTTCCTCTTCATTGTTGAGAAGGAAAATCATACTATCATCAAAAAAATAAAATTCAAAGACACAAGTGTCATTAGGAAAAGTAATCCCTTTAATAAGATTCATGTCATGTGATAATAATAGTAGGCATTCAAGAGCATATGCAATTAAAACATAGATATAAGGAGTGAGGGGGGAAACCTCAACAAATGGATCATTGAAGAGAAAAGGGTTCAACAAGAGAATCATTCATTGAAATTTTGTTTTAGGCATCATTAAACAACATTTTGTTGTGTTTAATAATTTTTCCCCCAAAGCCCAACCAAACTAATGTATTGGGGATAAACACCCACTTGAGTCTTTTGGCTTTGTCTAAGATTAACTTGATGATAAGTGAATTTTGAGATGTTTTATGGAACCATTATATAGATTCCCACACCAAAACCATGTTATTTAGAATGTGCCTTCCCTCAATAAATATTGTTTTCTCGAATTTAAGGAACTCTTAGACCATAGATTTTATAAATTTGGTTGTAGCTTTTACAATGATCTCACAAGAATTATTAAGTTTTATGAACAATTTTCAACCATATATATTATCTTTATTGTTTCTACCTTTAACAATTAAGTATTATCATGTCTTGACTGATATAAGTGCCAAGGGAACCAATTTCTTCAACCTTAATATATACTTGGTAAAACTCCCCACAAATTTTAGGCCACATCATCTTAAATAACTCAGCGAGTAAGCCATTCAATATATGCACTTTTTCATTCACTATTAAAAAAAGAGAGAGAGAACATATTCCTATTCCTAAAAGGGTAAACCCATCAAGATGATCACAAAGGTCTTGCATGATCTTGGAGGGAATATATTATCTTACTCCTTTACTCATTTAAAAATAGATAGTATTATGAACATTCTCCTAAGTGAAGAAGGATTTGAAATAGTGTTAGAAGGCATTCTTAAGATACATAATTTTATACCAATAAACCCTTTACAATACCTCAAATATAAATAATAGAATTTCATATAAAAAATTATTAAATGAAAAATATAAGTAACTAAATTTAAAATAATAGATTAGACCTCGCTTTTCTTTAACATATTTTCCTTCTAATATTAATCTTACCTACAAGAAGTATCATTAAAGCCTTCAAATACAAAGATTTTCTAAAGGTTGTGTTTTTACTTTGCAATGTTGTGAAATATACATATATTACTTTATTCTTAATGAAAAAAGTTTAATTAAAGAGTGTGAAATGTAAGTTTCATAACTGTTTTCAATCAATTTTGATAAAATAATGTAAGGGTTAATTTCATTTTGATTGATTATTGTTTTAAATAATAATTTGAAATTATAAGTTAAAAGTTTGAATAGTATTCATTCCTTTAAAATTGTATCATATTAAAATTTTTTAATAATAAAAATTGATTTTTTTTATAAAAAAATTGTGAACAAAAAAAAAAATATCTTTAGAATATAATATAATATGGAATAATTTTTAAAATACAATTATCATTGATATATAATGATCAGATCTAAATTTAATCAATAATTTAAAAAAAATAAAAAAATTATGATTTATTTATTATTAATTTTTAAATATTAATTTTAAAAAAAAAAAAAACATTTAAATATGTATACTATTGAAATGCTTCAGTATAATTAAAACGTTACAAGATAAAACAACCAGAGAAAATAATAATAATAATAATAATAATAATAATAATAATAATAATAATAATAATAATAATAATAATAATAATAAAAGAAACGAACAAACTCGGATAAGATAATTCCCAAACCAAAAAAATAAAAAAATAAGGCCGCAGCATCAAAGGCCTTATTAAAAAGATGACTGTGCATATGACTTATTAAAGAGATCCTTCGGTGCCCTAAACACGCAGCTATATTGGATACAGCATGCTGTGTTTCAATCAACAACAACACATGTGTTCGAGTCTTTCCGGCGATTCTTTCCCGCCACATTTGCATGGACTTCCTGCCTGGTGGCATGTCTTACAATCCTCAACAAGAGTACAAGGCTGTTGTGTGCCAGCGATGGAAGCTCCACCTAAGAATGTGCCACTCCTGCTAAAACTGGTTCCGGCTTTGCATCATAACACAGAAAAAAATCATTACATATAGAAGAATTACCAATACGCATGACATAATATAAAACATAATTTGTTTCTTCCATACCTGCACTAGCTATGATAATCATGGTCACAAATATAAGAGTGAAGGATCGTGTGGGTAATTGAAAACCTGCCATCTTCGATTCTTGTTTACTAAACCCTAAACCTTTGTCTCACTGTAGTGTGAATGGATGTGTGAAAACGATGGTATGGAGAAAGGTCTTTTATAAGAAAGAGAGGGCCTGTACAGGCATCTTTATCTTTACTCGTCAAAAACAAGGTGTCATCTAAATAAATTACACGTTTCAGAAAATAAATTCCAGATGTAGAGATTCCATGCAGAGCTTACATTTTATGAATTTCCTCTATTATTCTGATCTAACATTCCTATTTTTTAGCTGCCTCTGCCTCTCCCTGTGGCTGTGCAGAGATTTTATTTACTTGAAATCTGTCTTCCCGCCACTTACTACATTTATGGAAATTACAGTATTAATTTTATTTAAAATATATAAGAAGAATAGCTTTCTTATTTTGATAGGGCTTTCCCCATTTCTCTTGATAATACGTCACTTGTCGTTCTGTTATAGATGAACTCTAATATATTTATATTATTTTAAATATATGACATTAAATTTGAAAGCAAATCCCTAAAATAATTTTTGGGTTTTAAATTGCGAAAGAAATGAAGGTGTTTATATTCATAAATGGTATAATGTTAAAATAATTGGAAAGGATGCGAGGGATTATCTGATTTATCATTTCAACCTTCTAGCTATTATAAGAATTTTTCCTCTTGCCGAGGTGCTAACCATTTAGAGTGGCCAACACTACCACTACCATTAATTTCAAGGTTCAATGTTGCTTCGCATGATTCTATAGAGATAACCAGTGGTGAGACGAGGGGATTATTGAAATATCAAATCTTTTTGATATTCATCAATATAATTAGTTAGTTTTCAATTTAAAATATTGAAAAGTAAAATTGCATTTCAATTGAAATCGAAATTTCATTTATTTATTTTATTTAGATTCATCTCGATAGTAAATTTCAAATTATAAGTTGCGTATAGAAAAGAAAAAATTTTAATAATAGAAAGGTTTCAGCAGGATAAAGGGCACTATAAAATCCACTATTGAGATAGCATGCACAACTTATAAGATATTCTTGATACATAAGATCTCATACAGTAAACTTTAAGTCATACAAAAGTCTGGTATTACTAAAGTGCATGGTCCTATAAAAGTCTCATATTGTCAAATTGTGTTACTTAAATATTTATTTATGTCGATAGGGCTGCCCTCTGTTGGAGTGATCTCTCCAGCTCATATCAATCGATGGTTGCCATTTGAAGTTTGAAGATGAATAGTAAGTCATATCAATTGATGGTTGTCATTTGAAGTTAGAGGCTGAATAGCATCGGGATGTTCGACTACGGACATGTGGTTGTTGGTAAGTAGTTCATAAAAAAATCAAGTTTATTATTTATATATTTATTGTAGTATTAAAAAAAAATTGTGTTAGATTTAATGTAAATGTAAAGATGAAAAAAAAAAAAAAAATTCTATGTTATTTAATCCTGTCATTAATAATGTTTTGAAAAAAAAAAAATTATATATGAACACATAAGTCATTTATAAAGCAAGTTTAACGATTCTTTTTGATAACTCGAAATGCATAATGTAGAGACTGAACATACAATCATTATGAAATAAGTTAAACTTCATTCAATACCTCTAACAAATGTGGCGAACATATTTTATATATCTATTTTGTGTTGGAAGCATGGATTTTGTTCACAGCTAGGAGATGGCCTCTCCCTTATATTCCAACAGGACTCTCGTCTTCCTCTGTAAACTAGTTTGAGTTTATTGTTGTCAATTTTTATATCTTTGTGGCTTGATTTGATATTGGGTTTATCTCTGAAAAAATGAGAAAACATAATTTGATGGCAAAAATTACAGTGATAATCTCTGAAGAGAATGCCAAGAAGCATGACTTGTATGAATCAAATGCACCAAAAGGCAATGGTTGTTCTCATTCTGGTTCTCCGGTGACACAAATCCTCCGCCTGTTGATGGATGGAGTTTCAAAAAATGTAGATGCCTTTGCTATTAAAATCCCTACTTAAAGGTTGACCGTTTTCCTGTTTATAAATGTACAGGTGAATGTTTTTCAAGTATCGGTGGCGTAATATACTTATCCCCTTTGGTGTAGTTGAATACTGGTGAAATAAATGATCTCGATGGTGCATCTGGATCCTCTACTCTCGCCATTTTAAATTGTTCTCTCTTTCTTTCATGTTTGCGAGTAAAATCACAATCAAACACATACCACTAAAATCCCACAAAAATTAATAAGGATGACTGCATTGCTTTTTTATTTGTTTAATTAATACATATCTTTGTACCATAAACTTCAATGTCTCTGCAGGGCCCTGTTTTGTCATTATTTAGTAAGATCCCGTTACCCTGTTTTGATTGTTTAAAGTACCACGGTGTTATATTGTAAGATTAAGCTTGAATTTGTTTCTTTGTGTGAATGTGGTAAGAATATATTGTTGAGTTTTATTGTTGATATTGTTTTATTTTTTAATTATTTTTATAATAAAATTTATGGTGGAAAATATTTTTGTATAATTATATATATTTTTGTAGTATAAATCATTTTGTAAAAGTAAAAATTTTAAACTTCAAAATGTTTTATGATTATAATTTCATTTGTTGGTCATTAATAGTATGGTATTTTTTATTTTTTTAAATAATAGAAGATTGAAAATAGGTTTTAGATATACTAGAATTTAAATATTTAAGTAGTTCTTTAATATTATTATAGGTTTGAAATATCATTTAGTTTACATAAAAATAGTTTGTGGATTTAAAATATTATGTTATTTTGATTCTTGAAGGTACATAGATGAAATTAAAATGAGGTTTTAGTTTTTAGATAGTTTTTTCATGTCATTTTTGTACTTTTGATAGGTCAACATTCATAGATTAGAGTTTGGTTATTTAGGTAGTTTTTTAATGTCGTAGATTTAAAAGTTCATGTAATTTATGTAAAAATTTGTTGCAGGGATGAAATATTGTGTTATTTTTATAGTTGGAGGTGCCTAATTTGGTGAGATATTAAGATTGCAACAATTTTCAAGTGAGTTAAATTGGAATCAATGTATGGAAACGGAAATTAAAAAGAGGGTTTCAAACAGTTTTTTCCATGTCATTTGTGCATTTTTGATAGGTTGACATACATAGACTAGAGTTCAAATACTTAGGTAGTTTTCAGTGTTATTTTGGATTTGGAATGTTGTGTAGTTTATGTAAAAATAAGTTTTAGGATTAAAATAATATGTTGTTTTAGTAGATGGAGGTGCATATCTAAGAGATTGGGATTGTAGCCATTGTTAGGTGAGTTAAATTGGAATCAGTCTCTTTATATGAATGCTAAAGAATATTTTATATGATTTTTTGTTCATAAAAAATGATAGAAATCTACAGTATTATGATTTTCTTAAGGTGGGTTCCACTCGAAATTTTCTCTTTACTTAATTGTCTTTATATGTCTAAGTTTAATTACTAACACACACACACAAATTTTAATAATAGGGTTTGTGTTAGAAAAATATTTATACCTGGTTTCATGTATTCTCATGTCATAAATTATCTATTTGCAAGGGTGAGAACCATAAAGCGTGAACCAATTTCTAGTTATGATTGGGTTTGTTGACCATTTCATTTCTTTAATATGAGAGTGGAGATTAATAAAGAGTTTTAGATATATTTTCCATGTCGTTTATGTACTTTTATTATGTCAACATGTATAAACCAAAGTTTAAATATTTAAATAATTTTTTCCAAATTATTGTAGATTTGAAACATCATGTAATTTTAATAATTTGACTTGTATAAGAATAATAATTTAATTTAATTTAATGTAAGATTTTTACTTATATTTTAGTTATTATTATTAAAAAATGAGAACCTTAAAAACAATGATTAAAATTTTTATTTTTAATTTTTTAATAAATTATATATATATATATATGCACATTAAATAAACTGATATATATTAATAAAATTATTTATAAAATAAAATTTTATTGATACATCCCAAAATAAATGATAGATTATGTTGAAATACCTTTTTGTAAATTTTTTATGGTGATAAGATGATCATGCTAAACATAATAAACTAAATCAAATGTGGGAACTTGTGTGCCTATTACATTACTATATAATATAAACGTTTAATTCCGCCACTTAACGAAACATTGTCGAAGTGATTCTGTACAGTTTTGAAAGTGTTAAATTATTTAAATTTTTGATTCCCAGATATCTTCCTTCGATCAAATGTTCTCTTAGTTAACATGGCTGGATTTCCTTTTCATGCAGAAATGCCAGTTCATTATTTCTAACTTTATATTCTAAGTTTTTATTTTCTTAATAATTTATTGACATTTGTAACTTTATATTCAAGTTTTCATTTTTGCATCAATTTATTTGAATTGTAAGTTCTTTTACAACGAGATGCTTTAATAAATTTATGTTAATAATTATATTTTATAGATTTTATTGATAATTAATGAGATGATTGAAATTTATGCTAAAATATTTTTTTTATTAATTTCTATTTATATTATTTATTATATAAAAAATATATTTATATTAACTGTATTTGGAATGGAGAAGCAACAAATAATTGTAATAAAACATTATCATAATAAAAAAATGCACCAATTACCAAAAGATACATAGAAAAATAATATGACCTAGCATTTATATTGGCAGGATTTGGTGCACATTTCTTTTTAAATAGATGAACATCAATATATCATTTTGTTTAATTATAAAATCTAATTTATTGGAATTTTTTATTTTTTATTTTTAAAGGTAATATTCTATTTAGTATTTGAATTATTTAATGTTATAAAAAGTATTGAAAATATTTTAAAATTATAAATGGTTCATTTTCATTTTCTTTTTATTTTTAATTTTAAATGATTCATTTATTTATTAAATTTCAAATTACATTTTTATATATTTCATTTCATGGTATTATTGTAAATAGGAGAAGTGTTTTTATATATTTCAAGACAAATAGGTTTCAAAATATTTTGATTTAAAAGTGTTTTTCAATATAATTTTTGCATATTACAATATTGGTTTGAATATAAAATTAGTTTATATACATTTGTATCAATAAAAATGGATGTGGGGTTTTTCATTGTCAACAACTTAAATGTAGGGATCAAGATTTGTGGTTGTTTGGTAGATATAAAATGCATTTACACTTGATGCATTAGTTCACATTCTCTCTCTACCTTTGAAGGATTTCAATCATTAATTTGTTGATTTTATGACATTGATTATGGATCTTGTATTTTTTGTATCGTTTGAATTATTTAGGATTTCAATTATTTAAGTAGATGCTTTTAAAAATCAAACTCAATAATACAACCTCATGCCGTTACTTTTCCTACTTTATAGATTCTTAGGTATTGTTGTTTCATTATGTTGTTTCAATAACTACTCATTATTTTATGAATACTTTCTAAATTGGTGTTTTTTTGTGTGAAACACTTTTCAACTATAAGATGGATCCATTTTTTGAATGCTCAATTATTCTCATTAGTGATTGAGGCTAGCTACCCCTAGTGAAATACATACCAATCTATGTAGGAAAACCATATGGAAAAATTCTTGAGAGAAACTTAAAAAATATTGTTATGACTATGCTATCTCATAAGTTTCCCATCACTTTATATTTATGCAATGTCAAATTATAAATAATTCTTAGTAAAATGATAGCACACTGTAAGCATGTTTGAAAGGCCTTTTATTGGACAAGTTTAAGAATAGAATAATAAATTTATTTTTAGTATTGGTAAAATAGGGTTTTAAAGAGGGGTCTTACCCTTTATAAGAAGAGAGCAAAAAAGGTCTAGAGACCATATATTAAAATGCATGTACCAAAATAGATAAAGTAAAATAGTCAACCAAAAAACAAAAAATAAGTAGCAAACTAGATTTTGGGACCCATCCATTCTTTGTATGCCTTGGACCAATTCTGACTAAGATTCTTCAGAGGTAGATTTTTATGCTTGTTGGGATTTAGCTCAATCTTTTCATCATTAATACCCTTCATCTTTTTGTCCTTTATATGGGGCTCAACATTGTCATCCTTGCCTTTAGTGAGAGAGTTCAAGATCTCCATGATTTGAAGGCTTTTCATAACAATACATTTATTGTATTCAACTAAATGCTAAGGTTTTCATTTAGGGATTAATTTTTCTTTTCCATAATAAAAAATATTTCCTTAATTTGATAAAATTTTATGTTAATTTCAAGGAGGTTAGATTTAGTGCGGTAGATACTATCATTAAGGCTGAGTTTATTGATTTCATCCTTGAATCTTTTTCTATCCTTCAAGAATCAATTAACCTCATCCTTAATTTTGCTAAGTCTTGATTGATATTTGTGCTTATCCATTAGCTCCTTAAATTTAGAGGGGATTGGATTAAGTTGGAATGTGAGTAGAAGAAAGTTTTTTAAAAGTAGTCTGCTGAACAACAGTAGAATGGAGACTTTGTTTAAGCATTTTTAGACTATTTGTAATAAACTTTAGTTTACTATTATCATTCGGGTCATGGGAGGTGGGTAGGGGAGTGGGAGCAAGGGTGGTGGGAGCACCAAAAAAGGTGGGATAAGGAATTGAAGTGGGATCGGGGAGGGAAGGAGAAGGGGAGGGAGCGGTGACTTTCTACCATATTTTCTCTTTTTAGCAGGGGTAGAGGGAACATGCACAAGGTCTAAAACCTTTTTGACATATTTTTTAATCTTGACTAGGGGAGATAGTCTTGATCATTCTGATCACAATCAATATCAATGGGCTCTTGAGATTTTTTAGAGGAAGTCAATTTTTTTGGTGGAGTTTTTTAGGATTTTGGGTGGGATATTTCTCTTTGGTTTAGGCTTTTCTAATTTTGGGGAAACAATGGGTGTGAGGTTGGATGTATGGAAAAAATTATGGATTAAGAATATCACTACATTATGGAGGGGCTCTTTTTTCCTACCTATTTTTAATTCGTAAATCAAAGATTCCATAGAATGAATTATACATAAAGGTAGGTTAAGTGGGGTGAGATGGAAAAAATAGTTTAGAAAAGGTAAATGAAAGTGATGCTCTAAACTGTAACTGTCATCTAAAGTCATGTACCTCATTATTTTCTCAACGACTCTATCAAAAGTTTTTGGAACATCCTTTTACAGGAATCCACCAATGCATTCAAGGATATGTTTTCCTTCCTTCAAGAATTTGTCCCTCCCTTTTTTTTAGTCTATTCTAAACTTTGTGAATTTGACATCTTCAATTTTTAAACCTGTAATTTGAACTACTAAGCCTTCAATGATCTCAATAGTGACATTATTGATAGTTACAATGTGGTTCTCCCATTGTTTTACAAATTTACTTGATAGATGTTTATCATAGACACATATATTATCAATGAAGTTTTTTAGCTTATTAGTTTTTAGAATTTCCCAGACTTCCTTATCTTTATTGAGATTATCAATTGTCTGGTGTTTAATTCTATTAAGATCTCCTCCCATGGTGGATTGAATGTGTATTTTGTGGAGAATATTATTGTGGGGGAAATGAGAGGTATAGCAGAGAAATACTATAGCTAATTTCCTTTTGTAAATTAGATTATTATAGAATTCACCCTAGGTCTCATGTGCTAATGAGCCAAAAAAACTAGTATTATGATTTTTGTTCATCATTGGTATTTGCAGAGTGTTGTGAAGCTCAAAATCATAATTGTGACATAGCTTCTCTATCCCTCATAATAATTTCATTGTAATCATGAGGAAAGTTGTCTTAATTTTTACCAAATTTTAAATGTAACTATCATCACCCCTTTATTAGCAAAGTAATCAGCTAAGTGATTGCCTTCATGATAAGTGTGTTGAAGTTTCACCTCATGGAACTCCTTGTTTATATCCAATTTTTCTTCAATGATATAGTCAATTATCCATGAAGACTTATTGATCTTGTTGAGGTAACTAATTATGTTAAAGGAGTCACCCTCGACTAGTATTTTGTTGACTCCTAGTTCCTTGGCCACCTGGATACCCCATAAAGATGCTAGAGCTTAAACCCTATGACTAATTTGGTGACCTATTACTCCTTCAAATGTATCTATAAAATGAACCCTATCATCTCTTAGCACTCCATCACCACAAAAAATTCTAGAATTTCCTTTGGATAACCCTTTAAATTAAGTTTAATCCATCCTTGATTTGGGGGATCAATTTTTCTCTGTTCCTAGATTCCATTCTAGGATCATGCGTAGTGTTGGATGAGAGAGATGGGATCCAATTTTTAGCTATACTTTCCTCTTGATTAGATAAATATTTATCCTTATCTTTTTTTTTGAGACTTTAAAGTTTTCAATAATCGAATTGAAAACTTTCTTAGAAATCCTATTAAAAATTCTTGGGGAGTCCTTAAAGATCCTATTACTTCTTTCTTTCCACACTTCCCAAATTAAGTGAGGAAAAGAGAAGACCCATATTTTATTGAGAAGTTTATTGGAGAAAGGTGACCCCATGCAACCCAAGATTCACTTAGAGAAGCAGGATGGATTCATTATATTTCAAATTTATGAAGGATTAGACTGCATATCTTGTGAACAAAGGAACATTGGAGGAGGAGATAGCGGATAGTTTCAAAATCTGACTCATAGAGAACACAATGGTTAACCAACATGAGACCATGTTTAGATAAATTATCTAGAGTGAGAATTTTATTTTGAAGATAGAGCCAAAGAAATCTATTAACTTTTGTGATCAATTCTTTATCCAATATTTTAGACCATTGGAAAATCTCTTGATTAGGAGGGATAATGTTGTTATATCCCGACTTCACTTCATATTCACCACTCGGAGTTACAGTCCAGGATATGGTATCCTCTTTGAAGAGATTAGGGATATCAATAATTTGAAGGACAAATTTGAGACTTGAAATGATAGTTGCATGCCCATAATTGACATTGTTTATTTGGAGATGTTTCTCAATTCTTCTATTACCTTGACCATTGGTATAATCAGCCACCATGGTGTGAAAATGTTGTTGTATTTGATCTCTAATTTGGTACCAAGGTTTAAGATCAAATAACCAATGATAAAAAATCTAGGGATCCTCCTAAAAACTTATTTTAACACCATTACCTAACTTCCGTTTGAATCTTTGTTTCATGATGTCCTTACCTTTGATGAGCAATTTCTAGATGGAGGAGCCCATGGTGAAAGCATGTTCATTTATCAAGCAGGTTGTTGGTCTATGATACATATATTTTTCTCTAAGGATAATTGTCTATATATTGGTTTCCTTTATGAATCTCTAGACCATTTTTACTGTGATAACCTTGTTCGTAATATTTAGTCTTCTAATTTTTATCCCACATGATTTCTCTAGTAGAGTGATTCACTCCCATGTAACCAAAGGGAAGTTCTATGAAGTTTCAGAGCTTATTCAGAGAAAGCATTTTTGAATTTAGTTAATATTTTGACTGATGGTTGAAGGCATCATGAAAAGGGACATAATGTAGATAGGGGGAGTTTGTAATACACTTTTTAGGAGTATGAGCTTTCTAGCCTAAGATAGTAAAGCTCCCTTCCAACCAACATGATTTTTCTTGAAGCATTTTATTAGGGGATTCCATAAGTGACTATGCATCTTACTCATGAAGAGAGTCATCCCAAAATAGGTTGAGGATATGGGTTTGATAGAGCATCCCATGATTCTTGTAAAAAAAAATTATGAACGATGAAGTATTAATGAAGAAGAAAGGGCTTTTATCAAAATTGATTTTTTGCATTAACACTTCCTCATATTATTTAAGGATTCTCTTAATTTATTTGGATTATTTAATTGATGATATATCAAGGGTAATAGTGTCATACATGAGTAGTTCATGAAGCATGGGAGGAATTCTAGCCACTAAGTTGAATCCTTTGACAATGCCTCTTCTTTGAGCTTCTAAGAGGTTTCTTCTAAGAGTATCATCAAGCATTATAAATAAGAAGGTCGATATGGGATCCCCATGCCTAATTCCTCTTTTAATATTGAAATAACCCATAGTCATTCCATTGACAAGAGTGGATAATGTAGTTGTACTTGTGTTGTTTTGGATGAGGTTTCAAATATGTTTGTGAAAACCATATTTCTCAAGAACCAAATCCAAGTAGTGTTAATCAAACTTATAAAAATACTTGCTAATATCTAGTTTAAAAATCATTCCATCTTACTTGCTAGTTTGCCTAAAGTGCATAGTTTCATGGACCACCATAATACCATCATGTATTTGTCTTTCTTGGAAAAAGCTACCTTGGTTGGGAGAGATTAGTTTTCTTATTAAGGGATGATGGTGAAGAGTCATGAGTTTAGTAAAGATTTTATAGATAGAGTTGCATAGGATTATGGGATGAAAGTCCTTGAGAGATGAAGGTCTAGAATTTTTTGGTACTAGAGCCAAAAAAGTATTATTAAACTCCCTTTAAATCTTACCAGCCAAGAATAAATCTATAGAAGCTTGGACCGAATCAAATTTTATGGTTCCCCAAAAGTTTTGGAAGAAAGTTATTCATAATCCATCAGGCCTGTGAGCGTTGTCCTTTTGAAGAAGAAACATAATAACTTTTACATCCTCTTTAGAGATGATTTTGAGGATATTAAGATTATTAGAGTCATTTATTAGAATCAAAACTAGCTAAATGAATAATTAAGCTTTCATGATGTTGATAGGATTATTGGATGTAAATAGGTTATTAAAGTATCTAATAATTTATTCCTCCATCTGAGTAGGATCATGATAAACTGTTCCATCTTCATAAGTGATTTTATTGATCTTGTTGTGGCTTATATGTTTAAGGTTGACATATGGAATAATTTTGTATTTTGGTCACCTTATTTATGCCAAAAGGCTTTGGATTTGAGTCGCAAGAATGTTTCTTCGTGTGTCACTATGTTGTGATAGTCACTTAAAAAGTTCTTTTTCTTTTGAATGGAGCAACTCATTAAATCTTGCATAAGCCATTTGATGTTCAATATTGATGAGGTCATTTTCAAATTTCTCCTTTTGGTATAAAATGTTCCTAAAGGCATTATGATTCCATGTTTTAATGTTTCTTTTGACATTTTTTAATTTTTAGGTGAGTTTATACATGGTTGTGCCTTGGGTGTTTATTCCCCACCATTCTTGAATCCTTTACTTTAGCTTCGAATGTGAAAACCACATGTGTTCAAATTTAAAGGGAGACTTGTCCTTTTTCAAATTATTTTACATAATCAAAATAATTGGATTATGGTTTTATCCAATATGAATAAGTGAGAAGAGGTTGAAATATTGTGTCAAAAACTAACTTGAATCTATGAAAACACAGTCAAGTCGAACCTAAATCAAGCTATTTTCAAACCTTGTATTTGTCCAAGTATAAGGCAAGCCTCTCATTTCCACATTAAAAAAGATCTTATGAAAATTGAAGTCAAAAAGGTCATCCATGCTATCTTAATATAACTGAGAGATTCCTTTTTTTCACAAGGGTGGAGGGGGGTACTGAAATATCCAATGATGATTTAATTAAATTATTTGTAGGTATATCTAAAATTAGTTAGATCATACCACATTTTTTTATGATCTGAAGGAATCTTTGGGGAAAAAATATTTGAGAGGATCCACATCCTTCCAAAAGCACTTTTGATGAAGATAATTGCTATCTAATGTGCATGTTTAATTTTGGTTTCTCCAGTTAACAATTTCTCATTACAAAAAGTTTTTATGCCTCCTGATGCTCTAGTTGAACTGACTGATGCCATCTATGCCTCTTTCCAGACTTTGTGATTTATTTTTTATATACTATTTTCTTAAAAAAATTCTAGGATTGCACTAATGAATGGGAGTTGTTTTTTCAAAGATCTTTGAACATTGGAATTTGTTGTGGTGATCCATACCTCTTATATTATAGATAATTACTTTTATAATAACTTTTTATGATTGATTAATGGAACCTTGCATGTATTGTAGGCTAAAGACCATCTGAAATATCATGATCAGTTTGTTTGTTTTTTATTGTTGCTTTGTTTGACCTTCCCTTTTTTGTAAAATTTGCAGCATTCAAAAAAAAATTGAGTTTATTTTCAGATTGAGGGGATATTGCTTCTATGTCATTGTTCTTTATATGGGTCAGAGATGAGATTGCATTTTTATTCTTAGTAAGCTAGAATTATCTATTTGAATTTTTGAGACACCTTTTTGAATGAAGGTTCTTTCTTGTGTTTCTAGTTCTAGAGACTAGATTGGGAGATTTTCCCCCTTTTCCTCTTTTTCTTCAGAGGGTTAAAGGCATTGAAATTTTTTTCTAATGATGATTTGATGTTGGAAATTTGATGTTGATATTATGTACTTCAAATTTATTACCTCAGACACCTTTGGGAACTATTTGTCTTTGGCTTTAGCATTGTTAAATTCCTTTATCTTGGTGGTTTGAGTTGGATTTTTGATATCTACATAATTTATCTTATGATTCACATCATGTTCTTTGTTAGGCTTCTCTTTTTGTAGAGTGGCTAAGATGTCTAAATCAATATGATTCTTTTCCAGTAAGTTCTCTTTGATTTACTAAATATCATCCTTAGAAGTGTGTTTTTTATTTTTTCAGATCTGGGTGTCAGATGGTTGGCCTTCACCCATAGAGGATTGAGGATCTTCTAGTTTTCTTACTCAGTATTATTTATCCTTTATGAAGAAAAATGTATTACCCTTTTTGGTGAATGTTGGTCAATCCTTGGTTAGATGACCCAATTTCTTGAAACCTTCACATTTTAGTGATGAGTTTTCATATTCTATCTTCTAGAACCATTCCTCACTAGATTATTCTAGTGAAATGGATGTTTGGAGATCTTGATCTATATAGGCATTTACATATAATATCGCATGAACCATAAGAATTTTTTTTTCTTGCAGAATCGAATGGTATTAGGTATCCCATTTTTTTGGCCATACTTATGAAAACATCTTCATCCCAGAACTCTAGGGGGAGACCTAGTAGTCTAACCTATATAGGCATGAGATTGATTCTTTCTTTTTTTGGGTCGAAGTTGTGTCTATTTTTTGAGAAAGAGTCCTGACTTACCCATGAACTATGGACCTCCAACAAGAATATTTGTGTAGACTTATTTATTGTTGCAATGAATAAGAAAAAATTCATTGCTCATTGAGGAGATTTCAAGATGCCCTTTAGCTACCCACTTTTTGGAAGCCTAGAGTATAAAAGTATCTATAGTCATTCATGCTCCCAAGAACTTCCCAACTAGGGAATTTGAAAGTCTTGTAGAGTATTTAGCTTTGATTGAGTCAAGGATTGGGATTTGAAAGCTCTCACCTTCTTTGGAGATATTTAACTCTTGATTTTGATGAATCTCGTGATACTCTCATATCTTTCCTTTTAGTTTTGCTTCATAATAAAGATTTTTTGTAATCTTGGGAAAAGATTCTATTTAGTTTGCTTTTTGGTGGACCTATCACTACTTTTTCTTTTTCATCCATGGACTAGCCCACACCTGCACCTTTCTATCGTGATCTCCCTCCATCCTCTGCATCCACATCACCTTCCCTACCTAACTCATTTATATTTGAAACTTGAGTTCCCACCTTGAACCCACTTGCCATCTTAAAATAATAAATTTTTTATTGCATTAGCACAATGAGTGTTTAAGATCAGGAAAAGTGGTGAATGCTACAATTCATAAGAGTTGGGAAACAAAATGAGCATAATATGGATTAATGATTGTTATGTGTTTGGGCTTTAGATTGAAAGGAGATTGGTAAAATAATTAGATAGGATATTCAATGGCATGTAGGTTAAAACAAAAAATTATGCTATTTTCAAATCATCAAAGAATTGGAATGCTTCAACTAAATTTCAAGATGCATATAATTTGGTTTCCACCTTCGAAAATACAAATGTACAAGTAATTTATCAAAAGGCATCCATATGAAAAGACAAAATTGCTTCTATTGGACTTAAAATTTTAGATATTTTATCATATTCTATTTATTTTCTTTTAATCTATTGAAATGGTCTTACTAAAAGTGATTCACACAAAAAAAAATATATAGAACTAAAAAGGGATCCAAAAAACCTCATAATGTCTCAATCCCTCCCGTAACTCGAGAGAACCTTTAAAATTTCCATTCAAATTTATTGGCTTATAAAAACACATAAATCATAATGAATTATATTTGAAAATACAACCTTTGATATTGGTAATATTGAACATCAGGGCCTAACTTTTATCGCATTATCAAGAGTGTGATCCTTGAAAGACCTTAAATTTATTCCTATTTTTTATTTTTATCAATATATAATAACCCAAAATGGTGTATAAATCTAATTGAGGAAAAGAGAACAAAGATTGTATTCCTTATCACAGGTCACTCTTAATTGATCATAGGGTTTTTCAATCCATTATATTTGTTTAACTTTTATATGAGATCTCTTAATCATAAGAATAAAAAAAAGTAAACCAAATTATTAAATGTCTTGTTTGTGTTTTATCTTCATTTTGTTTTTGAACCATTTGCAAGACACTTATTTTACTCTATCAGTGTTTACATTGCACCTCCTTCTTGCAATTGCTAGTTTATTTTTTATTATTTTTAATATCAATTATAGTGTGGACAAATCGAATATAATTAAATTATCATTAAAATATATAATTATATTTTTATCTAGGCTTAATAACAAGTTCAAAATAGTAATAAAATTTTATTAAATTCAAATCAGTGAGGATTAATCATGTAAAATTTATAAGCATGTCTATTTTATTGATCAATTCCTATAACATTGATCATGATATGATAGTATAAATTTTGTGCCAAAAATGACAATGACCTCACTTAGAAATAGGGTGAAAATTTGATATGAGTGTTTAAGTTGATAATTCTAATCTAAAAAATGTCCAAAGTGGTAATCCCATTCTTGATAATGTTCAAAATGTAAATGGCATTCATTATGAAATTCGATCACTTACTCCCTAATAACCTCACTTAATTTTTTATTTTGTGACTTCGATCACTTACAAAAAAAACATTTATTATCCTTCCCATAAATTTGTATAAATAACTAAAATCTTATCAAAAAAATGTTTTGGATCTTATGGTAAACCATATAGATGTCCTTACATATGTTATGTTGTGAATACCATCCTTGTTTATGGTTGAAAAAGGTGTGAATAACTAGCACCTTGTTACTAATGATACTCCCTTGATTAAGTGTCTTCTTGAGCTATTTCAATTATCAAAGTACCTTGGAGTTTTAGTTAGGCATTTGAATCCTTTTTAGATGTATGTCCCTCCTTTATAATAAGCAGTTAGTTATTTTCATGCACTTTTTCTAGAAAACTCGATAAATTTGATTGCAGATTTGGCATGGTCCACTTGAAGGGATCAAATTCAAAAGGAGCCATATTGAATACAACATATAAGCTTTATGATTTTTGAAATCAAGTCAGTGGAAAGTTCAATCTGTGAACTAATTTAGGAGAAATAAGGTTCTTATCACTTCCATTGTAGATAAATAAATGTATTGGTTGGGCATTGATCCATATTTGAGAATGGAAAAATATTTATTTTTCCTTTGTTTCCACAAGGGTAGTATAGATATTTTTAGTACCCACATTGGTGCTAGTGTTAGAATACATAATCTACTTACCTTTATCCAAATATGTGGTGGTTTTACTTATCACTTCAAGTTGTGCAAGTAGAGTTTACCTAGCAAGACATTCTTCATTGGAATGATTATTGGAGTTGTGAACCAAACACCACTTTCTAGGATTATGTTACTTAGTATGATCATTTGATTATTGTTCATTATTATTTGGAGGGTGTTTGGATTTATTCCTTAATTTTGAACTCTTATTAGAATAATTATATTATTGCTTGGTCTAAGACTTAGAGTCTTTTGTGTTAGTCTTGGCCTTGGCCTTTGCTTTAAACTTACAAGTAAATCTATAGGCTTCTCCGATTGAAGAGATTTGTGGGAAATCTCAAGCCTAACCTATAGTTCAAATAAACTATTTTACTTTGAATCTTGAATCCCAAATTTAGACACCAAAGCATGAAAAGTATATATGTATCGTTAGACAAATTACTCTTTGCCTTAGGATAATTCAAAGAACTTTATATACTAGTCATCATAGTTTCCAATAGGGTAATAGGTCTATTTGAGTGATTTTATGAACCCATTCCATGTGTCTATATATGTGTGTCTAAATTGAATTCATCTTCATGACTCTCATGCAAATTGCAACAATTTTTCCACCCTTTCTTGACTAATAAATAAACTTTTATAAGAGTGAATGTAATATTTTATTGGTTAGATATTTCATTAATCACATAGTATGAATAAATAAGGTTAAACCAGTTATTTAGTGCTTCAACATCTATTTTGCCTTTAAATAAAAGGATATCTAGATTGAATTTTACTTTATATGGAGTTTACCCAAATAGTCAATGAGAGTGAAAGGTGTTTGGAAGATTCGATTGCTTGAAAAGTAGCGAGATATGAAGTGAAGTGTGTATGGATTAATACCACTAATCTGGGGCCCAAGAGGATACCCAATGGAAAACCTACTTAAACATATTTAAGAGAGTTATGGATATAAGTGACTTAAGAATGATAGAGAACATGATAATGCAATGTGTTCAAGAAACAAGGAAAGGAAGAAGGCATTGAAAACTAATGTATAATTGTAATATCAAATTTTTATTATGCAAAGTTCTATAAAATATCTCAGAGATTAGATGTCTGTTGTCTACATACTTCCTATCTCATAAATGATATGAAGTGTGTATGCTTTGATACAACTAATATTGGGCCTAATAGCAACTTGATGGACAACTACTTAAATAGCTTTAATAAGTTTATGAATGGAATCGAATTCATAATTAGAAAGAACATGAAACTTAAATGCATTCAAGAAACATGGAAAGCATGAAAAAGGTGACAATCAATGTAGAACTGTAATATCAAAGTTGGATTATATTAAGTTCTATAAAATATCTAAGAGATTAGATGTTTGGCGTCTACATACTTCCTAACTCTATTATTCTTTGGTTTTGTTAACCTAAAAATAACGGAAGTGTACACCATTATAAAATGAATAAATATGAAGCATCAATTTCACCATTACAATAGTCATTAATAACTGATTCATAATTGAAAAGTGTGATGATATCCCTAACTATCATTAATAATGAGTTATGAACTATAAAACTGACACTGTAATAGCTATTCATTAATGCATTAGTGGAATTGAATTGGACAAATTTATGTGTAGGTATAGGACCTACTACCCAAGTTATTGATGTTAGCACAAGCCTTTCAATGTAATTACGATGATATTAAATATGTTCTAATGATTTGGATTTTATAGGATTAACATCTCAACATAGACCACCTCATATAAAAGAAATATTATTCTACTCAATAGAAAAGAGTTTTAATTAGTACTAGAATTTATAATATATACAAATTTAATACATGAATTAACTTAATAAATTATATTATAATATTAATTAATATATTAAATATATTATGTATATACATAATAATTAAATAATAATATAAATATAAATTATTGTAATATCTTAAATATTTCGGGTGAGAGTTCTATAACATGTTATATGTCAAAACAAACAAATGAAGAGAAGAGATTGAATATCTATATAATCATAGCACGTGGATAAGCTAAGAAAGGGCTCCACTAAGAAACCCCATCACTCTTGTGCGATGAGTGCAACCCAAATATTATTATATTCAATCTAGATGAGAAAAAGAAAATCCATGGGAAAAGTCTCGATATTCTGGGATATTTGATTACTTTAGAGATACAGTTCTCAGTGTTCTTGGATATCGAAAATTAAATATTCAGCATAGACGGCCTGTTTTGTAATTTTATCCACCTCTTTGTTGTTTTCTGTTGTGGCGTTGTACACGGGCCTGCATTTACATAGCCATCAAATTAACTTGCATATTTTCAATAACTACAGGATATTTACAAAATATGTCAAAGAAATATTATATAATGTTCACCCAAAAGAAAATATCAAAGAAAACCTTTAAAATTTTTAAACAAATGCAACTAGCAGTTGTAAAGCCAAACTTTGTAATGTTTTCTAGCATCATCCGAGCGAATACCAAATGGAGATTTTCTAGCATCATCTAAGCAAATGCCAAATGGAGCTTCCCATCTTAAATTTTGCAGGTTTTGGTTTTTTCAAGAAATCAGACTTACAAATTAAAAGACTTAGAAGAATAGTGAAAATGTATCAAATAAAAATAAGATAAATTAGATAAAATAAAATATAAAATGTTAATAAAGTGGGGATGAGAAATGTCATGGAAAAACAACAAAACAATTTTTAAATTTATGTTTTTTTAATATATGTGTGTGTATGGATATATGTATATATGCATATAACATTGTGTGTGTGTGTGCATTTTAAAAGTGCAAGTTAAAATGGAGGGAATGTGATTTTATATTTTGGTAAAGTTATGTGTATTAAAGTAAAAGAGAGTAAATTCATAATCTTATTTCACTTGAAATCATGATGACTCACTTCGTATTATTTTTGTAAATGAATAGTTAACCAACAATATTCATATATTTATGGTGGAAGTATTGGTAGAAAATGAGGTTGTGTTCCTTCATACAATGTGGCAATGTGATGTGTGGGGAAGACACATTTCATTTTATGTTGAGCTTGACTAATGGTGAAGTGGTGGGGAAGGACAAGGCTATACAAAATATGCAAGTGGTGATATATTTCAAAATGAACTAGGCAATGATAGTGAAGAGCAATGGCAGTCTTTTAGGTGATATTGTACACCAAAACCCCCTTATTATACATCAAACTTGAAGTCATTGCAACTACTAGATTTACATGACCTACACCTATTATATATGGATTTGTAGGTTGTAAGGTGGCATCATCTTTGGTTGGCCATTCTATATTGTCAAGGATGGGAAGGACATCATGAGAACTAATCTGATTGTGATAGGGCTCCACATTTGATTTTTGGCTTGAATCAGCATTATAATGCCATAGATGTTGGGATAAGATATTGAGGTCCTAAATTCTATCTTGTAGGTTTTGTTCATCCATGTTGCCAATATAGTGACACTTGATACAAATATATCAGACATAAGAACATATGAAAATACCACAATTGAACCTATAGAAAAAAAGTGGCCATAATTAAAACCTATCTTTATAAGTATCTTAGTTATCTCCATGGAAAAAAATTATAAAATCTATAAAACAATTTGGAAAGAAAAATTATTTTAAAATTTTTATCACAATAAATATAAGATTATTATTTCTCAATATTTTGTATACAAAAAGGGAGATGAGATTAACATTCTTAAATTTCAAGTGAGATTAAAAAAATAATTTACATTCTTTCATTTTAATAATTTTAGTTTACCAAAACAAAAATTTACATCCTTTTCACTATAACTTGCAAGTTTAGAACAACTACTAATTATAACTATTAATATCAGTATTATCTTCTAATTTATCGACATCGTAAATACTATTGTAAGACCAAAAAAATGAGAAAATAATGTAAACTATATAATTGAAGAACTATGGAATTATCTCTACCATCGAATTTGCACTATTATTGAGGAGCTCAACCAAATATATCATAATGAATATAAGATTATTATTTCTTAATATTTTATATACAAAAATAAGATGAAATTAACGTTCTTAAATTTCAAGTGAGATAAAAAAATTAATTTACATTCTTTCATTTTAATAATTCTATTTTACCAAAACAAAAATTTACATCCTTTTCACTATAACTTGCATATTTAGAACAATTACTAATTATAACTATTAATATCAGTATTATCCTCTAATTTATCAACATCATGAATATTGTTGTAAGACCAACAAGATGAAAAAATAATGTAAACTATATCTTTGAAGAACTATGGAATTATCTCTACCATCGAATTTGCACTATATCTCTCAACATTTGTTTCTTCACTAATACTCAATGAAAAACAACCATAACAATACACCACACATTAAAATCATGTAACACAATAGTTGAAGGCATCTAAATCTGTCAATTAACAATATACAATAAGATTGGAAAAATTTAAAAAAAATATAGTTGAGGGAGAGAGAGGAGCCACTTGTTGAGTGTGTCCCAATAGTTAAATAGATTTTGAAGACTTATGTTTTATTTTTTAATTAGTTGTTCAATTTTTTTTTTAATAATTAGTTATATTATAAAATGACATCATTTAAATAATTAATATACATTATATTTAATTATTATATATTATGTTTTTATATATTTTTTAAATTTTTCATTTTAATTTAATGTTAAATAAAAAATAGAACTTAAAAAATTTTAAACTTTTAATTTATTTTTTTTTTAAATGTAACATTTAAGTGACAGTGTAAACCTCCAAATTTAAAGGTTTTTATTTTTGATACTTCTCTCCTAGATCTATCACATCATCAATGAAAATTCAAATAACAATAAAATAAATCTTATAATATTGTTTTCCCTTTTCAATGTATACTACAAAATTATTACAACATAAAAAATACAATAACCAAATTAAATTCCAGTTATATTAGTTCACACTGTTACAAAGTTCATATATCATGAAAGTTATTATTTAGTTTTGTTGAATGTTTAGCTAATATAATTGATGGTGCCAATATTTAAAATGATATATTAAGATTAAATATAATAACTTCCGTTAAGTTTTTAGAATAAATAGAAATTTTAATATTTTTTTTAAAAAAAGATGCGACTTTATTCTTTAGAAACATAAATATTTTAGTACCAAACATCCTTATATTTATATATATATATATATATATATATATATATATATATATATATATATATATATATATATAACTCCAATGCATACAAATGATTACAATAAAATGTTATATTTATGTGTTAATTCCCTCCTCTATTTTGAAGTTCTTACTTTGTAAACAAATTCTTTCTTGATAGAGTATTTACTTTCTAATGCTAGAAATCATTAACATATATATATATACAAAATATAAACTGATTTTTAATTTATTTTATTTATTCTTCATTTTAACAGTTCCGTAATATTTAATTATTTATTAAAAATTTGTTTAAATTTTTATTAATAAATTGATTTATATATAGAGTTATATGTTTTATAAAAACGTTATCTTATTCAAGAGGTGGGAGTATTTATAAAATTAAAAAGTACAGTTTTATTAAACCCTTATCTTATGCAATCCTTAAATGATGGATATTTAACAACCAATTCCATCAGGTTCTAAACCCATACTATCTTTAGGTGGTAACATTTACACATAATTAAATTGCTAAGTTTTATTATAGCATTATATCGTGCCACCACTTAGTGGTCAAAGTTATGTAATTTCAAAATGCCCAATTCTGTCAAAGCATCATCTTATACCATCAGGCCCTGATCATACACCATCCCTACTGAAGAGAACAGGGTGGGAGTATTAATACTGAATTAAAAGGGTCAATTCCAGGAAATATTTATGTATAATTAAAAAGGTCAAGGCCATCATCTAGTAATAGGAAATTTATACCCAATTAAAAAATTTCAAAGGTCATCCCTAGCAATGGGAATGTTTATTCAATAGTCAATTCCATCAGGGCCTCATCTGATACCATCACCTAATGATGGGCATATTTATACATGGCTTGTTCCACCAAGATCTAATCTTATTCTATCTCACGTGGAAACATTTAATGCCCAATTCCATTATAGATTAATCGTGGTGGAAATATATATGACTAATCATATCTTAATCCATTTACAATGAAACTAAGGAATAAATAATAATGTTTCTCTATGTTTTATTTTGCATTATAGTCTAATATTGCTTCTTTTAAAATTTATGTCATAAAATATGAAAAATAAATAGTTTATACTTATAAATAGCATTCCATGATCTAAATAAAATCTTTATCATTCAAGTGAAAATGATATATAAATTATATTACAGAAATTTATTTTGGCATATTAATAATAAAAATTACATTATTCAAATCAAATCAAAAAACATCGAAATTTTCATCTAGATATGTAGTATATATAAACATATATTAACACACATTTTTGGTGGAAAATATTTCATATAAAATATTAGCAACATTCCATATATTAGTGATGTACGAAGTTGCATGTTAGCTAATGTTACTTATTGAATTGTAGAGGTGTTATAGCATGTCACACTCACACTCACACACACTCACACACACACACACACACACACACACACACGATTGGTGTTCACTTTTGATAAGAGCTATGAACTGGTTTGCGACACAATCAGAGGCCTAAATCCACAAGTGCTCATCTATCACAGGTACTAGGTAAACCAATTATGGTGATAATCAGCCCAAGAATACCCACAAAGACTACAACTGACCTAAGAATACCAACAAAGGCCACATCCAGCCTCAAATACCTTAATGAGATTGAACCTAGGTGGGACTTGAAACAACCAATCCACTTTACCAACTCACCCACATCTCATTAATACGTCACTTACATTTTTAGTGATATAATTATCCAATGTTTAACTAAAATATTTTCTTTCTTCGTATATTGACAAATAAACATCTCATTTTCTTTCACCCTATCAATGGTTTTACCTTCTCATTATTATTGAGCATAGCCATTCATTATGTTTGGCATGCACCACCATGTTAGATAATGACCCCTGGCTAGTCACCCTCAACAACTCCATATCCCTTATCCAGTACCTTCGCTCCATTAGTTCCCTTAACCATTGTTGTTTGGATTACTTCTAATAATTTGGATTTTGAATATATGCATATCCATTCATCATTTTTAAAAAAAAAATCCAATTCATGAGGTTTGCATCCCCTCCCCTATTTGGTTCATGGCTTACCACTGTAAATTCGCTTAACAGAGATTATAAGGTTAATTTTCATTTTTTCCCACCAAGCACATCACCATGCTCCTCATTTGAATAGGAAACTAGATAAGGAAACCATTTGATTTACAAGGAGTGGTTTTATCATTTAAATTTTAGCCAAAGAGGGGTATTAAAAGTGAAACAAAGCATGGCTTCTTGACATAAACCTTGGAAAAAGAATATTTGTCAAAATAAAAATAAAAAGATTAATGTTAATACAACTCATAAGAATAAAATACTAAGAAATTATATTAATTATTAACCAGTTAGTTGGTAAGATTTTGGATATATTTGTATGTTGAATGTTTATGCACTCAGTAAGAATAGAATCCTAGTGGAATATATCACAACCAAGGTTATTTATTGATGAAACATGTTCCAACTAACAATCTAGGTTACTATTATGATAAGAAGCACGCATTAACTTAGGTTTTGCAACCAATATTTTATCAAAAGAGGGGTAGTAAAAGTGCACAAACAAAGTTTGAGATCCCACTCCCTAGAAAGTGAATGATGGTGGGAATCCTAAAATTTAAAATTCTTAATAAACCAAATAGTTTTCAGTTGTATAGGTGTAGTCATATAAAATATCAATTTAGTACATTGAGTGTCACTTGAGACCACCCTATCCTTAGCTTAGTCATAAACCTATCTAAGGTCCTATTTTGATCCTTATCTAGCTTTTGTACAGATCTAACTAATCCTTAGATGTATCAAGAGTAGTCCCAGACCACCTCCTATGCATCCAAGCCTCTAGTGCACCAAATTTTGCCACCTAAACACTGGCATGACCCTTTAGACACTAGTTCACTATGTTAGTGACCAAGGGACTGTGATAATGTCCTTTATCTATTTTCGCCTCCAACAAACATATTTCTACTTATCAAGACACCCTATGGTCAATTTAAACATATTATATAACTTGACAAGCACCAAATCAATATATATACACTAGTTTTATCCCTTTACCCACTAAATAGAAATCAGAGGAAAATACACACAAACAAATTCAAAAACATTTGTGAAAATAAAGGTCATTAATCCCTATTCTAACCTACATTATCATATAGCCATCTACAACACTCTTAAGATCAAATTACTTAGATTTATTATCTCAAGCACACTCAAGTCAGCACTCATACTAGGATTCACTTGTACTTTCACCAAGCACATATGTGGGAGAACTACAACAAGCTTGATCCTCTCTCAAGGTATTGGTATGTAGGCAACTCTCAACACATCAGGGTGTTGATGTCATGTCTAGTTTATCCAACTGACATTACATTTTTTCTGCGTGTGTTCCTCAAATACCCTAACAACATGAAGATCTAGGGTATTGCTTCCAAATCAGTTAAATATAGTGATTCAACACTCAGGCACATAGGCACAGGTGTTTCAAACTTAGGCCAAGGCATATCTAAAATTTTACATTGTTTTGTGCAAGAGGACAATGTCACATCCTAAAGGACACTAGTGCATTGTGCTACTATCCAAAGGATCACACTACTATCCAAGAGGACTTTTATGTCCTGATTCTAGTTTACAACACTTTGATTAGCTTTTGAACAATTTTTTAGCCTCCCATTCACCCGTCTCAATCAGTTTCAAGCTAAGTTCATCTTTTTGTAATTCATTATTATTAGAATAATCAGATTAGGTAAATTATTATGCAAATTAGTGGCTATATTTATTGCACATTTATTATTTGATTAACTATTCCACCCCTTTAGCAACTTAGGGTTTACAATCCATAAATCTCTTAAAAGTTATATCATTTGGTGAATCCAACTCAGAATATTACTCAAAACCCTAGATCTAGATGTTCTTATGGTTTGTATCCTTCTTTTCATATTTCCATTGATTGTGTTGGCTTTTCATATTTCATATTTTATATTATAGGAGCCCTCTTTCATTTTATTTAGTATATGCCATCTAAAAAGGTATATCTTTTCCTTTAAGAAGAAGTGTTAGTCTTAGTGGTAACCCTATAAAGAATACCCAGATTCTTTCCATTGAAGCCTATATCATGGACAAAGGACTAGTTACAAGCCCCCTCATTGATCCTTCACATCCTGATTATGTGGAATTCAATGATAATACATCTGAACATGATAAATACAATCAAGATCAAAATGATGCAAAATATGGGACTCGAGACACACTCCTCCCACTTAATAATGATAATATTATAGTCAATAAGGATGAGATATTAAAAAAATTTAGAGATAGACTTTGAGAACAACCCCATGATCATGGAAAAAAAATAAACTATACTAGAAGTCAAGAACACATCACCTAGTCAAAATTCTAACTGCACAAATGTTAATATTATTACCCCTACTATGGGGGTAACTAAGATTCTACAAAAACCTACTATACCTAGGCAACCTTCACCAGTGGAAACACCTCTTATGGCTATTATACATTCCTCCTTTCCAGATGTATAATCCCTTATGCATGAGATCCATGATCTGTAGGCCAAGGTGTTACATCTTAAATAGGGTGCCACTAGACCATCTCATGCCTTACATTCTCATGTTCTTCTGCATACACCTTTATTACATAATATAGAAAAAATCCTTTGCCATCCAAATTTGTGGAACCCAAGCTTACTGTGTATGATGGTAAGGGTGACCCAGATCACCATCTATGAGATTTACACATAGCATGTTTGGACTATATGTCCAATGATTGGCTCCTCACTAAGTTATTTGTTGGGCCCCAAATTTTGGCTAAGTATTTTATGGAAATAAGTGGTGCAAAGAGATATGACATAGAAGACTATGGTGTGGAAGACCATGGCATGGGAGTCCATCGCATGAAAGAAACAAGTCCTATGGAATAAATGTGCATGACAAATAGAGAACCTAAGAATGAAGGACTCAAAAATTATTGAAAGAGTTAGGGAGAACATAAAAAGCAAAGACAGTATGAAGTAGTTCATAGGGATGGAAGAGAAGACTGAATCAATCACAAATTAATCACTGGCCTATGGAAAGATAGCCACTCAAAGATGAGGATCCAGCATTGAGAAAGAATATAGGAGAAGATAGGCCCAGGTCCATAGGAACTTAATGTAAATGTTTGCTATCACTCAAATGTATTAATGATCATTGTCAAGTCATCCTAATTAAAATTACTTATAAAACTACTTGGTCAGGAAAAACCAAGTATAAATACCCCCATGATGTAATTTTTACTATTGTTGTTCATTTGAATGTTGTTGATGAGTTTATAAAAGTTGGTTAACATTGGAACTCTAAATAACTGTGCTCTTTGATATTACTTATGGGTAAGTGCACAAAGTTGGGGGCACAAAAAGTGGCCTACCCATGGACATGATTTTTATAAAATCTTAGAAATATGAACTTCTATAGATAATTTGAGATATCTACACTCCAAATTTGAAGATAGTGTACGAACATGAAATGTAGCATTTCAAGTCTAGTTTTCAAAACACCAATTTTTTTTAAAATGGTTAAGTATAACTATTTCAAACATCTAAAATTTTAAGAGGAACTCTTATTTTTTTAGAAAACATAGTAGATACATGGTTGTGATGTGCACCATTTTTTGAGAAGCATTTAATATTATTTGAAACACTTTGGGGAAATTTTAGATAAGTTATTCTAGTAGGTCACATATAGTTTTTTACGTTTTTTCAATGAATAATTTTATTTTTATAAAATTTTCAATTAAATAGATCCTAAAAACTAACAAATAAATGGATATTCATCCGTGCAACACATCTAACTACCTCAAAAAAAATGAAAATCAAATTTTTTTAATGTCTATAAAATTAGGCCTACTTGGTCACCGTATATTTTTTTTCACTTGGATCAATGAAAGATAAATTATATGAACATGTATAGGCATGTATGTGTGTAGCCTGTATTGGCTTTAAAAATGCATAGTTTGAAATAAACATAGTTTGAAACCTTAAATTAGTCCAAAAATTAAAAAAATCATATTTTTGGAAAGAGGAGAGTGTGCTCATCATGATGGTATCAATTTTTTGAATTTTCACATTGAAATTCTTAGTGTATTTGGAAATTAAAGTTGAAATTTATTGTTTATTTTCATACCTTTGAAAATTTGGTTGTACATTGACAGTCCAAGCCTTTGGCTTGGGAATCCAAGGCATTCCCAAGACAAAAAGCATGGGAATTAAATTCAAATTCAAATACCATGATCACATTAATACTGTGATCACATTAATAACATTATCATGTTATTAATTTCATTATTAATGTGATCATGTTAATAGCATGATCGTGTTACATATTCTCAATGCCCTAAAACCCGAATCGGAGCCATTATGCCTAGTAGTCTTAAGATAAAATATTGGTTGATTAATATTATTGTTTGGGACCAATGTTATTGTTTAAAATTGATAGCATTGAATGATAATTAGATATGTATTAACCTATGAATCAATTTATTTTTCCTTTGATCCCAATATGGTGTGCAACCATGCCAATAGA